>JACCIC010000015.1:4507500-5107500 GCA_018907035.1 Sycobia sp. Sy_11 | reverse complement strand
AATTTTCCACAACATCTGGGGCGGGTTCTTTTTGAAAGTTTATCCCCGATCTGGATCGATAAAGCACAAAGAGACCCCGCCTTTATAAACTGCGCCCATAAATCCAAAGGGGGAACAGAATAAAAATACAGTATAGAAAACTTGAGACAGTATAGAAAAATTACCCTTTGTCGAGACATTAATAAAAACAGCCGGCAGTTCCGAAGCGTTTATCATCAATGGCGGTGCTGCTGAGCAAAAGGTAAAAGAAAAAACAAAAATAAGAATCCGTAAATCCATACAATAATCCCGACTTAAATCTTCGTAAGAAAAACCCGTTTCACCTCTGCGGATTTTCCTAAGCAAAAAATTCAGTACATATATAAATATAAATATATTCAGGGGAGCGGATGCACCATTCCTCGTTTTTATAGCTCGGCGGCGGCGAACGCGCGTTGAGAGCTCGCACGTCCCGTGGACGAGGTGAGATGACGCGTAGGAAGCAGCCGGTCGTGTATATATATATCTCGTTTGGCGCTCGTTCCACTCGTTCCGTATTGTAGGGGGGGGGGCTCTTACGATAGATACTCGAGGTGGCTCATAAAGCCCGCGAGATTTTGGGAAAGACGATAAAGGGGGGAGATGAGAGCGAAGCGTTGAGGGAGAGAGAGAGAGAGAGAGAATGTTTGATTGATTGAAAACAACTTTATTGGGCAATCGGGTATAATAACCTTGTATAGCCCATCAGAAATGACGCAATGGTAATACAATTAATATTATTATAAGCTAATTAAATATATATATATATATATATATATATATATATATATATTAATTAAATAGTACTATTGATTTATAATACATTAAGGAGTAATATATTAATATTAAGATAAATATAGAAATTGTAGTATGGAAAACATCTTGATTTGTAAGTAAATGTAAACCACGGAAATGTATAAAAAAGGCATAATACAGAGAAAGATGAAAAAGCTATAGAAAAAATTAATTTTATATTAAAAATTGTACTTATGTCGACTGTTTTTAATTAAATTAATAAATATTTTTTTCGGTCTTACAGTCTTTATAATATGATATATTGAACTGAAATTATGACAGCCAGACCGTCCTTGTTTATTAGCACACCCGAAGAATCTGAAATAAAACTTATTACTAAATTTAATTAGATTAAAAATTTAAAAATAATTAAATAAAATAATAATAAAATAAAATTAAATTAAATTAATAAAAATAAACTATATTCTATGTTAGTGAAGGACAATCTGAGACTGCCCCCACCACTTTATTTTCTCCTTTGGTATCCGACGTTGTGAACCGCTACGGTTCATCCTCAGGAACTAAACTGAATTAATTTAAATTTAAAAACAATTAAGTCAATAAATTAAGTTAATAAATTAAATTAAGATTAATATTATGATCCTCTGCCTCTATCTGTAGATCTAACCTGCTTTAGCAGAAGCAAGAACGAAAGAATAAAGTAATTCTTTAAATTTGTAGATGTCATCAGTGGAAAAGGATGATATCAAGGTGTTATTTCTATGTCGAGAAGGAATCAGAATAGGAGAGAGGGAGACAGAGAGATACTTATAAAAATTTAGAAATACGCAGATTAAAAAAATCCTCTTGGTGTTGAGTGTGAGAAGGAGGAGGGTGGGAGAGAGAGAGAGAGAGAGAGAGAGAGAGAGAGGGGGGGACTTTCTGTTTTTCAGAAACGTTAAATTACTGATGTGTAGCTGATGAGTTTTAGTTATTCCAATCATGACTATAGGCAATTAGTCTGAATTAAAAAAAGGAAGAAAGAAACAATAATAGGAAAATCTTATAGAGATTTAAATTAAATTTTGATTTATATCGATATTATTATTTTGACAAATTTATTAGAATTTACAAAGTATATAATATAGAGAATATTATTGAACGATGATATTGATATGAAAATGGTTATAATATGAACGCATATTATTCTATATGTAAGAAAAATAAGAGCCTTATAAGAATAACTTAAAATTACAAGCATATAACAAAAAGTCATAATATTTCATAAATTGCATATGGTAATGTTTTATTTTGTCAATGAAATATTATTAAAATAGAATGATTTTTATAATCCTGCTTTGCCACATTGATTATAGTTTAATATATAAAATATTTTGTATTCATACACTAAGAATACAACGACGATTCAATTCATTAAAATCATTCATAGATCTCAGATTATCGATAAAATGTTCAATATAGATTAATTCCTTTTTAACCCTTTCGTAGATTTAAGCATTTGGTAAAGTTCGGAAGCTGATCTTGGCTGCTTTCATAGGCAACTGTTTCAAACAAATTTAGGCGTAAATTCGGATACAATCTTGAAATATATATTTACAGGTATATTATTACACTATACAATGCATTTACGTCAACACCTTATCAAAGTATAAATATCTGTAAGGTTTCACAGCTATTCGATAGTACAATACATGCTAAAGGAGTAAAATAAATTTTTCATGCAATGCGGCTGCTCAAAATCAATACATTACAGACAACCTTTTATAAAATATTAACACTGGATCTCGTTTAATTTCTTATAAAAACGAGGAGTAAATATGCAAATCCGATAAGACGCAGAAAATGTTAAAATAGTCCGCCGCAAATTGTCAATTATTTAAAAAACAAAAGATGAAAATTACACTGACGTACTTGACGCGTCGCCCTGAATACATTCTCCCGAAAGAGGAAATGTAAATTTCGCTCCATATACGCAAAAAGCGTATTTGCATGAATTTTCGATCAAATGAAGAGATTGGTTTCTTTTGCTTTTACTATTACTGCTTTCGAGTTTGCGCGCATTTGTCAACAAAAGTTATATTTCAAAACCATACGGTTTGGATTACATTGTAAAAGAAATCATAAAAATAATATCAATGAAATAGTGTATAAAGGTATTTTTTTTAAATATTACACGACTGTTTATTGAGAAGCCAACAAAAAATTTCTCATTTTCATATGGAATTGGTTCGATGATTTGTCCTTTGAAATCAATTACATGACTTACGTATATCAGTCTTTCAGTTTTAATGGCTGGAGAGCTGTTGCATTTTATATGATTCATCATTATTTACAGCATAAGTATATATTTTTTCCTTTGTGTAAAAAAATTATTTTCTTTTAAAAACTTAATGATATACCTGAGTGCTAAAACATTTGGTACTTTGATCAATGTTTCTCTATATATAGAGGCGGAAACAATTTTATTGAGACAAGACAATTGAGTACTTTTGATCTTAGCTTAGCATATAATCTATAGTTAGATGTCCAAGGGATACATGGTCTATGAGCTCCTTTGGAGCGCTAGAATCTGCTAGCCCGTAGGAGCAATGGTTTCTTGCGTTGTGAATGGCAGAGGTCCCGATATATTTTGCCTGTGGTCGAATTTCTTTGCGATTTCGTCAGTTTTGGGTTTTGATGCTATTTTGTTTTGGTTTTTTTATGCCTGTAGCCGGTGTTTTGACGATACCCAAAATTTCACATTGTGCCGCTTCTCTGGCATATTTATCCACAAATTTTTGTTTTTAATGCCAAGTATATCTGTTAGTTTTCCTACTGCTGCCTTTATTTTTTACTGCTTAGAGCGTACATAAAGAGTCACTATATATACTTATATTACGGTTTGTGAATTTTAATGCTGAGTTTCCATTAATTTAATACGATGTCCCACAGACCTATACATTTTACAGTGAATCTGGTCGCTTTACTATCTGTACCGCGTACAATTCTGGATTAATTTGCAGGACACCGGCAAACGAGGTCTACTCCTTCAGACGATTTGCTTCTATCTATAAAAAATGCGAGATCTTTGTTTCTTCCTAGATGATGTACCAAGTCTGTGCTGGCATAACGAGCTTTTAAAAGTGAATTATCGAGTTCTGCGTGGATTTTAATATTCGCCAGTAGTATATTATAGACGACGCGATGATTCGGTTTCGAAAGAGTTTGAAAACTCGTCAATGAACGAAATACCGTCCCATAAGACAATTAGAAAGAATTTTTGGCTTTTTACTTTAGCTTTCAGCAACTTGTTACTTGATGCGTGCGAGTATGTCTCTCAAGGGAATGTATATTTAAAAAAAAAGTCTTTCAAGGAGTTTGGATCTTTATTTTAGCATTGTTAATATCGTTTTTGTGAGGAGGATATTTTTGGGAGTGCTCCATCTATATCCTAAAGCACATCTAATTGCTGCTCGCTGTACTCTATCTATTCAATTTTGTAGTTTTTTTTTTATTATTGAGATAATAAATGAAACTGTCAAAGTCCAATTTTAGAACGAATCAGACTCTTGTATAGTGTGTTTTGTGGTTCCGGATTGAATCTCGACCATGTTCCTGCTAAAAATGTCAATATATTTAGTATTTTTTTGTGCATCTTACCATAACTTCCTTCATATTGTGCCCTAAATGACAGCTGGTAATCAAAAATGACACCTAGGAAGCGTGCAGACTCGCTGAAAGTTATTTTAATATTTGCTATGTTTATTTGCACAGAGCTGAGTTGTTTTTTCTTGTTATTGAAGCGAATCATCTTTGTCTTCAGTGGGGCGAGGTCTAGTCCTAAATTACACAGATTTAACTGAATGGTCGTGATAGCCTTCTCGATGCATTTTGTACCTCTGTCTGTAGTTCGACATCGAGAATAAATGGCAATGTCATCCGCATATAGTGAAACAATGTGAGGCTGCAGTTACTATGAATGAATGAAAATGCAAGTATGAAATACTTTAAAAATGCGAGGGGCTATTCGCTCTACAAGTAAAACTTAAAATAAATTAATTGTGGATTCCATAAGCTTTCAAATGGATTTCAAATAATTTAAACTCTTGTTAATTCTTTAACATTTTACATATTATTTCATTATACTTGTAACAACTTAATTGATTTAAGCATAATTTTAAGATATTTTCGTATATTACAAAAGTTTATAATCATTCGTTAGTAAGGTTCCGATGACGTTTAAAGGGTAAATCTGGTTCCTAGAAAAGTAGATAAGAAAGAAAAATTCAAATGAGCTTCTATTGGGCAGATTTATAACAACTTATAAAAGCCTGATAAAGTAAAAGGATTTAAAGTGAAATTGATATTAGGTATTATTAGTACGATTTCGACATTCTTAAATTTTCTTGTAACGAAACCATGATTGATTGAATTCTACGTGATGCAGAAATATAAGAATTCTTACTCTATAATGAATATAAATTATAATTTACAAAGAAATTTGTCGAATTAGTTATTGCTAAGATAAATCTTCAGCAATGCAGGAATTATATTTGTTGTTGTTGTAAATTTAAGCATTAATTAATTATCGGATGTCAGGCTCCTTACGAAGACAGTAGGTGACCTATTATTTGTACAAGAAGATCTACACAAGTATTCAATACTTACGGCGTGAAATATGATATTTTGCTTCTGAGCAGAAATTTAATTTGACTGTAAAAAAGTATTAAATATGGTTACTGAACCAGGCTATGCGAATGGATTACATGATTTTGTATGTCTTTAAAATATTCAATCGTGCCCGATTGCGTGAACTAGCAAAATGATAATATTTGAAACGTCATGTTACTCAAGGTGACGGGTACTTCTCAATCCAAACCGAAGTTTTGATTTGTATAATGCAATGATTCGAGTGCACTTACTATTATGTATATAATGATAAATCAATTTAATTTAAATTCGACGATTGACCAATGTATAATGAATTCAAATTTTCTTATTATTAATTTGACCGTAGGACAATCGATCCAAAAGACACTTAATGGGCTGGATATTTGATCGAAAATACATTATGTAAAAACATCGCGTGAATCTGTGAAACAATTTTTTTTTTACCGAACGTATGTGTACTACCAAAATTATTTTGCTGAGAAAAAAATCAAACTACCCGATTTGATACAGCATGAAAAAAAAACTCTGCCATCAATCTTTTCGCTTGAGTTTCCTTCACTCAAATGACGATTGGGTAAAGTGTTATTTTTTTTTTTTTTGACAAATGGTTTCGTTCAAATTTTTTTATGATCAAGTATCCGTAGACATATTTTGAAATAAAATACAACTTTGTGCTTAACTCGATGCATGTATCTGTAAAATTTAACACTGCATGCCAGTATACGTAATGATACTACTACTACTACTACTACTACTACTACTACTACTACTACTACTACTAATAATAATAATGATGACAACAACAACAGCAACAACAGCAACAATAACAATAATAATAATAATAATAACGAAAAATAATAAATAATAATGGGAAAAGTTAGAAAAATCAAAAACATACATTTATATTACACTTGATATTTGAGGGATGGGGGTTACACCATTTTAGGGCTTGTTGGATTTATATTATTAGTTCTACGTCAGATTTAGATTCAACGTTAAGTCTATAGTATATTATAAATATAAAAGGTTTTTCACTCATCGAATAAACTATAAGTCCGTATACGGAAACCAATGGAGCCTTTCAACAGTCAAGGATTGCTTTATAATTTTTCATAAGTTGGGAAGAGTTTGGTATGACATGTAGTTATATGAAGAAAAAAAAATAGTATGTCCATATAATCTCGCGGACAAAGCGTTACTAATCATACTATATAGGAAAATTTTAACTCTTACGAAATTATGCGGGTGAGGCGAAAAAACGCCGAGGATAACGGCAGTTGAAAAATCGCGAAACACGCGCGAAGACGATAAAGAGGTTATTAATTCTGCTCTGTTAATTGTGTACAGAATATCCAGCATAACCTGCGATAACGTAGAAATTCACGATTCATGTTTTCAAGCGGGTAAAATCCCCATGGCAGTAGCGGCATTCGTCCGAGACTGCGTCCATTCTACTATTAATTCGTTAAATAATCGCTAATGCCGCGCGATGATTTGAGGATGTTGACAGAGGCGACGGAAAAATGTTCTAGCCTGTTCGGGTATGGGTCGGCAATTCGTACATTCGGTCAAAATCCAGACGGTGTACCTTCTGTCGCGGGTATAAGACTATATATACATATACACCAGCGCTGACTGAAAGGACGCCCCAAAAAATCCGGGCCCGGTCAACGAACGGCCTCGCCGGAGACAGAAGGAGATACCAAGCGCCCCGGCCGCGCATCTCGTCAAACTCTTCCTCCTCCGGCTCGTCCCCCGCCCTCCTGGCGCATCGTCGGCATCAGCCGCTGCTTCGAACGGCGCTCGCAGGCTATGACGTCGAACCTCCCACCCTGCCGCCCGGCCGATGACGTACTGGCTGCCTCCTCCACCGCCACCACCGCCTCCTCCCAACCTACATTTCGTCTCTATTGCGTCGTGACGCGAGCCGACGGTGACGTCAAAGGCGGGCCGCTGCTGCCCCGCTGCGCGCCTCGATCGATCCCCCGAGCGCCCGGGAGGGGGGGGGGGCACGGAGGAGAGAGGGTGTCCCACAAAAGCTCCCGCGGCCAAGCCCTCTCCGAGGGTACCGATAATGCATGCAGATGTAACAGAGAGGGCGTTGCAGGGGAGAGCGAGCCTGTTGCCCCGCTGATATGCACGCGCGCGCGTGTTGTGTGCGCGCCCATATGTACATGCGGTCGTCGGGGTGTGAGGGTATGTGTAGTACGTCATTGAGGGCGGTGGCGGGGGGGGGGGGGCACGATGCTTCGCACGTGCGCGCGCCAGATTGCTCGCGTGCATATATTTTACATATGCATACACACGGTACTTTCGATAATTTGTATATAACCTAAATTTTTTTTTGGCCCTTTCGATGTGCTCTGTAGACTTTTGGATAAAGTATTCTCCGATATTAATTTGTGACATTGATTTTGTATATTAATTGTTGACCGTGATATGTGTGCACGGCGAAATAATAAATATTTATTTATTCGTGGCAATTTTTATATTTTAATTTTTATATTTATAGTAATTTGAATTTTATTTATACACCTTTGACCAGTTTTCACGTGATTTATTCATCGTATATTTCTGAAAATTTTTATAGTCAATAAAACTTAAGCGTTACTTCAGCGCAAGACATTCTTTAATAAAATGAGATTTAATACAATTTTTTCAATAAAAATTAATTGAACTCGGAGATTTCTATTACGCATATTCCCGGCTAATATCGATATTCTTGGGCCATCTACCGAGCTCCTTAGTAAGATGACAGGTGACCTATATATTTGATACACTGTATATGTAATAGTGTTTGCTTGAATATAATACATATAATATCGTATATAATTAAGTGTTACCTATATCAATTGACTGACAAGCCCAGTAGATGGTTTAGGGCGTAATTTAGATCTAATAATTGCTTGATTAGAATTTTTTCTAACAATAAAGAGTATGATGGTTGCAGTTGATTATAAAATTCCTAAATAAATTGATCTTAAATATCGCAGCAGTAACACCGACGTTAATTAATTCTAATAATTAAGCGCATTGCGGGTATCTTTCAGAAAAGGATTTTACCGAAGGTACTGAGGATTTTCATGTAAATTTATATTACATTTTTATTCAATTTCGAATACTTTATTACGAGTAGTTTGTCTAAATTAAATTAATTTTATAGTCTATTAAAATTTATAATGTGTGAAAAAACAAACTTAGCCATCGTATAAAAGTACAATATAAATAAATTAAAATTAAATGCTACTTAATACTGTAAATTTACTGAAAAATTGTACACTGAGAATTTGGTTAAATTAAATTTTATATGCTGTTATATTGCTAGAAGAAGTCATTCTGTGCATTTAAAAGGCGCCACTGAAATGATTCATTTATTTAATAACACACGCACACATATACACACATCTTATGTAACAAAATATAATTTATTTAACCATCTCTTGGAATAAGTAAATATAGTTTCTTCATCTACTGATTTATTTCCATAATAGATTTGAAACAGCTTGATAATTATGTCTTACGTTGAATTTCGAAATTTCGGTCAATACTCTATCGATCAATATGCTCATTTCGCGATGACAGGAGCCACTCGCGATACTCCCCGTCATTTCGAGCGCCATAAAAAAGGGTTCAAACTTGTCCGCGGCGTACAATCGATTCTGAAAGATCATCGAAACCTTGTTATCAAATCATTATTATGAGATCAATCGATGTCGGATCAAAAAAAACATTCGAATTATTGCGATTATTCGAAATAATTTGAGTCGTGGCAATGCAATTGATTCATTGTAGTTATTCGAAACGAATCGAATCATTGAAATCATTTTAATTGTGTAAAATCGCTGAAATTTTGGCGATCACTTGAAATCATATCGAATGATCGCTGTAGTGATGCATCGTGTGACAATCACTTGGATCATTATAATTATTTGAAACGATTTGAAGCCACGCGAAATCGCATTAAATTGCAATCATTTACAATCCTATTGAACCGTGACAGTAGTTTGAATCGCGCGTTATTACGTAAACCATGCACCGCAATCATTGAAACTCATTCGAAACTTTCGAATTATTTTATATGACTCAATTAAATCATTGGCATCGTTGAAGTAATAGGAATCGTACCGCGAATTGTAGAAAACTCGGTATACATACATTTGAAATCAATTGGAAATGAATTCGAAATCATAGGAGAGTCCGGAGTCGTTTTAAATCTTGCTCTGCAAGCCAATAAATGGCCACTCGTTCTTATATCGATAGAATCATCATAGTTAATCCTCATATGTAAATACTGTATATCGCAGCATTACCACCGCCGGTTGCGACCGTACGAGACGTATTTCACTCTTGCCAAGTGCCGGGATGACTTATTATATTTTTATCTGGTCGCAACTTACGATGCTCATATATATAATATATATATATAGCGAACTCCGTGCGCCAAGTGTCAGCCCCGTTAAACCGGAGCATGCTATATATATATATATATATATATATATATATATATATATATATATATGATGCGTTTATATGCCAGGAGAATTTATATTGCACACCGATCTCCAGGAGATTAAAGGATCGACTCTAACGGCGCGCGAATCATGGGGGTGGGAGGGGGGACGGGGATTCGCAACCCGGCGGAAATGGGAATTTACGGGTCGTCCTGACAAGTTTAAAGGCGAACGTTTCCCCTCCTCATTGTGCGCGCACGAGTCGACCTGAGAGGCATTAGGCAGCGATCGGGGGATTTTTCTGTTTTTCTGTTACTTTTATTCACAATAGTTTTTTTTTTTTTTTTTTTTTTTTTTCTTAACGTTATTTATAAACGTATCGGTTTAATTTGAATAGACTGCGAAGGGACGTGCGAGCGCGCGGAATTCACAGATATTTGAGCTTCGTCTGGGGTGGCGCGAGCGGTGAAATGGATCGAGGTTGAAAATTTGATTTTATTCTTAATTCATTTTCTATCTGTTTTTTTTTTTTTTAGTAAGAATTTTAAGTAGCAAAACGGAGCTTTTCTTATCTGTGCTTTAACTAAGTTCTTTTTTAGCAGCTGCATAGCCGCACAAAAGAGCCGACTTTTTAACTGCACGCCGCCCAACGCTCAATGCCCAATCGTGCGTAATGGTGTATTTGACTACAAGTGGAAATAATCGACGATAAAACAATTGTTTCCAGCAAAAGCGCAACGATGCACGGTAGCGCGAGCTGTAAAACGACCGCGGTAATTCTCGCTGAGTTCATGACGCGCGCGGTCTTAAATAGACTTACTTATAGTTTACAAAGTTAACTTGATCTTTTTCATAAACAATCCCGAAATTACCCATGTTGTATTATGATCATTACTATCTTTATGGTACATTCAAGATTATATTATGCTTACACGAGGATAAACTAGTATTATATATATATATATATATATATATATATATATATATATATATATAACAGCGACCTATACTCGAGAACGAGTAATCCACGTGTATTGCGCGAGTTTGTATATCTAAGACTTAGTCGCACGGGTGTCCTGAGAGGCTGCCCAGAGGTCCTTAGCACTTGTTCCAGATCGGATCGCGAACTTTCCTGGCTTTGATCTAAATCACGATTCTTGAGATTGTTCTGGAAGAGACTATTCGACTTTATCAAAGAAATATATATATATATATATATATATATATATATATATATATATATATATATGTACAGGCAAAACTTCATGTTGACCATACCTTACAAGTGAATTCCAGTGATGCCACTGGCATTATTTCAACTTTGCTCTTTAATATTGATAAATATAATATATGATCAATATTAGCACGATTTAATAAGTTTTAATGAATAGGCTTTCACGTGTAAAATTTCTACAGGGAACGCTTAAATTAGTTTAATTAGATTTAATGCATTTGATTCGATAATAAACTTTAATAATAATGCGCATATATATCTTCCACATTATATATGCTTACAGCATATAGTATGATGTTAACTATAATAAATTTAAATATATTTTTATCGGTCTTACAGTCTTTATAATATGATATATTGAACTAAAATAATGACAGTCAGACCGTCCGTGTTTATTAGCACACCCGAAGAATCTGAAATAAAACTTATTACTAAATTTAATTAGATTACAAATTAAAAATAATAGTTTAAATAATAATAAAATAAAATAAAATAAAATTACTAAAAATAATAAACTATATTCTATGTTAGTGAAGAACAATCTGAGACTGCCCTCACCACTTTATTTTCTCCTTTGGTGTCCGGCGTTTCGAACCGCTACGGTTCATCCTCAGGAACTAAACTGAACTATAATAATATTAGCCATGTAATAATGATTCATAATGCTCCCAAAAAGACTTAATTTATATTTGATTCTTTTCAATTAAAAAAAAAAAACAAAAACAAATCACATAGCCGATACGATAAATAAAAGATATATAAAGAAACATCTTCTATTTTCATTTATTGAAAAATACATTGAGTAAAATTATACAATCAGGAAAAAAGCGCACCATTTGATATTTAACAATAAAAAAAAACAACAGTATGGTCCAAAACTGATCGAGAAAATAAAAAAAAAAAAGAAGAATTGAACTCAAGGTACAAAAAAAATTTCATCATCTTCCTCTTCGTGGCGCCGTAGTAACGGAAGCAATCCGTTATTCTCCGAAGTAAACGTTTACTTTCAAAGTGAGCTTAAAATTTTCTTCTTTTGTACTTGTTTTTTTTTTTTTTGTATTTTTATTTTTCGAAAGCTTCGCGTTTCCCGTAAAGTTTTTCAATGAGAAATTTTCATCCGACAGCGCGCTGCAAAAGAAATCTTTCCCCCCCCCCTTTGTTTTTTCTTTCCTTTTTGCTCTTCTACGCACAAAATAACTTTTAAAACAAAAGGCAAAGACTTTATATTAAATTAAATTTAAATTTTTCAATCCAACCTTCTTTAATTAATTGCGCGCCTTTCAATATTTTCTATTGGATTTCTTGGCCGTTTATTAAGCGATTCTTCATAAAGCGAGCGGGAGCGCGCGTCCATTAGTTAATGAAATAGCGTCGCACATCCATTACTGTCGTTATTATTCGGTATAGAAATAATAGCGGCGTGCTACGTGAGCAAAGGACAATTTCAATGAATACTAATTCACACTATAGATTAATATTTATGTCTAATATTCCGATTATTTCGACGATTTTATCGATTTTACAGTCTGTCACTCTGAAAATTGATGGCATTTTATTGCTTCTTTCATTCCGTTTACTTTAAACACATTTTTACGAGGAAATATTTTCTTATTTTTGTTGGAGAAATTTTTTTTTTGTTTTTTGTTTTTTTTGTTTCAACAATTTCTATAATTATGCTTTGCGCGCATAATATTAAGTTTCTAAAAATTAAGGGATACGATGCCATTAAGTTTGCAGGGGGAAAGAGTAAAACATCGCCGCATCAATTGAAGAAACGACTAGCCAGGAAAGAAAGGCCCTCCACTCGACTGGGAATGTAAAAAAGTAATTGAAAGATTTTAAGCTCGTGCCATTAAACGAAAGTGCCTCTCGGCCCTTTTCAGGCCAACGTTAGAATTTTCACTGCTCCTCTCACACTTACATGGCTCCCTTTTTTTTCCTTTCGACAATTTTTGTTTTTTTTTTCTCTTCCTTTCCTTTCCTTTCCTTTCTTTTTATTCGCAAGCAATCGATGGCGATGACGAGGGTCTGCGGGAAATCGCTTAAACGCAATAATATATCGCGGGCTGTAGCTTCCGCGCGGACTCGTGCAATTTATTCGTCAATTATTAAGTATCGTTTATTCATCGGCGATTAATCGTCGATAATTAAGCTTTATCGGAAAATTGTTTTTGCCCGAAGGTTAAAAATTTTCTGTCCGCAAGCGCAACTGCGGGCGATGCATCGAAAGTCAGGCATAAAGAGGGATTATTTGCCATGAAAGCATCGGATGGTATAATTGATTATGGAGTTTTTCTTTTCAACAGCTAATGCAGAGCGAAATGGCCGATGAAACGTCTGACCTCCGGCATTTTGAACGAGGAATTCTCGTTGGCTTTACTTGGCCGCTTGGCCGAATCGATAAATTTTTGCAATTTTAGGGATAAAATTGTAAAAACACAAGTGTCGAGAAGTATTGAAATAACGTCTTCAACAGTACGTACGACGTTCTTTTCAAAAAAAAAAATTTTTTTTAAAAAACGATATATGCTTTTACAAAAACCAATCGAAAAGCTGTAAAAACAAGTCACGTGCAAACTGTTCAACAATCTAAAAAATTCTTTGTATCATCTGCAAAAGCTTGCTTTTCAATGTATAATACAAACATTCCATGCAGATTTCGAACAGAAGTAAATGATTCGAAAAACACGAACGAACGTAGAACTCGTCGAAACAATTTAGCATTGGAGAGTCATCGACCGGCGCAATAGTTGCGATATAAATGGGGGGGGGGGGAATTTCTGCGCCACAGAAGATTGCGCTTTCGGGATTCTGTAGTATATTTATCGATTTTCGCCAGCTGTCGTTGAATAGAATAGAGGCCTCATTATCGACACCAAGAACCCGCGACCTGGTACGGAGAGGTTAGAGGAGACGCTCGATATATACGCGCGCGCGCGCGCGCGTGTATGTGTGTGTGCAAAAAAACTCAAATTTCCGGACATTTTACGAAAAACCGACGCAAAGCAAGAAAATTAGACTCGATATTTAATAATCCATTTCAATTCAACGCGTGTAATATTTTTCATTTTTTTTTTTAAAGTCGACACGATTTCCAAAATTGACCTCCTTTCTGTAATTCTATTATTTTATATATTGCTATTGGCAACTTAAACAGCCACGCGGGCGTTACAGAAGTGGGCGACAGTGTCGCATAGACAGGTAAAAATTCTTTAATAATTTCCTTGAAGAAAAAAAAACTTACAATTATTTAAATGCATCAAAATAAATGCATAAGAATTATTTTAGCGGAGTTAAGACCGTAAAAAAGCATTCTGGAGTTATCTTCACGACGTCGAAAGGGTTTCTTACAAGGGGAGACATATAGAAATATTACTAATAATTTAAGTTTTCATTGTACGCCTGAACCCGAAGCTGCTCAAAATTTACATTGTTATATTTCCAAACAAAATACAATGTTTAAATATTATTAAGAGAAATACATCTAGCTAAAATTTTATGTTTATTTTATTTCTATTTTTATTACATTATTATTTTTTAATAAAAAAACCAATTCACTCCATAAACACTCCGTACTATCGAGACGAAATCCTTTTGAAGCGCCGTCGTTTTCGTAGGCGCGGCAGACGTTTTCATCGCCAATAGTCAAGGCAATCTAATATCCTCAAGACATTGATTCATATGATAAACTCGCTCCAGCAATCATGAAAGTTATATATTTCCGTGGTAAAAATACCTCGCGGTTCTATTCGGCGTTCGAATGAAAAACTCCTCGAAATAGCACTTCAATCTTCTTCATTTATTAAATTCAACGAGCAGAACATTAATTTCATAAAGCTTATGCATCTTCATCGCAAAACGTTAATTCTAGCGTGAAACAGCAAAAAAAAAAACAACCAAACTAAAGGCTACATAAAAAAAGAACAAAGAGGAACGTTTGCATAACCATTTCAAAGCATTACTGTAGATATATATATATATATATATATATATATATATATATATATATATACATATACATATACATAAACCAACGTACGCCGTATTTTTTCTTCTTTCTTTTACCAAAACTAATCACTTATTCGGAAGAATTATATATGCAATGCTGGGAGCACCGGAAGCTCCGGTGCACGCAAATAAAGCGCGGGACAGCTTGCGAGCTTGCGAGAGAGGTCCGTATATGTATAGTAATGGTTGGTAGACGGCTATATACATCCTGTAAACATTTGCACGCGATGTGCATATTTTTAGAAGGGATATATATATATATATATATATATATATATATATATATATATATATGAATATACAGAGAACGGAACGTGTATATATATATAAGCTTTTCAAAACAAGGCACATCACGCATGGGTATTATGGAAATGGAGGGCATTAAAAACGAATAGCGCCGTCCGTCCAATTATTTTTCTCCTGCATTCAAATTAGCCACGGCATTCGGTTTTCGCTAAAAATGGACTTTTGGACAGAATCTGAACGATCGAATGTTCCGATGGTCGCGGAAGCTCGAACGCTCGTAGTCCACGGTTTACGCAATTCTTTTCATTCTTTTTATTTACTATATATATCTGGATACACATATATTTATATACGCGTTGCGGTTACGTTACAGGTCTGCATAAATATTTCAGGCTCAATAATTTTTTATTACCCGAATTAGTGGATCATTATTCTGAAAATGAATTGCGAGGCTGGTATACCGAAACAGTAAATAGATATTATAGTTACAGTGAGATTTATATAATTCATATTCGGAAGCGCAAAATAAGTTAAAAAACAATCTTGACGATTTTTTGAATTGCCAATACAGCGATAAAATTGAAGTTCATTTTATATGACATTTTTCGTTATGAATATACAGACATATTTTTCTCCAACTCGTTCTTATAAAATGAAAAATATATAAAAAAACAAACAAACAAATCAGCAGGATTCTCTTTTAAAGAAATAAATGTAGATTTTTATGTGAAACCGATGTTTCTATCATTGGAATGCAACTGAATAATTATAAATCATTATGTACGCACTACTGATAAGAATGAGGGGATTTCGTTCTACACCTTCGGTTTAATTTTACTTATTGATATTACAATATAAAAACAATCTTTATAACATTAATGAATATGAAATCCTTATGAGTAACGGAATTGATTTTTTTTTTTTATAAATTTCGTTGCACACCAACGATGTGCATATACCTTACACTTACACTTAAGGTATGTACCATACCTTACACTTCTGTTTTTTTACTTTTTTTGTTGTTGATGATTTAAAAACCTATATTTTTTTATTAACAATCTTTTCAAAATATATATATATAATAGTCGTATTGGCATGGATTCGTTAAAATAATATTTTTATTGATAGAGAAGTTTCAAGCTTCACAATGGGATTTTGTATAAAAGTTTGCAGTATATCGATTACACTGGCAGAATCTCGATTATTAATGAATATTTTTTAATTTTAATAAATCTAGCCAATTTCTTCAGAAACGTATAAATAACCTTGAACTAAGCAAGAGGTTTTTAAATAATCAAATGTTAATAAAAATTTATCCATCTCTCTCTCCGTATATTCCATCCTCAAAATTTGATTCGAAAAGCTCATCCCAGTATAATGAAAACCCTCGTTCTGTTTGAAAAGTTGAAAAGTCATAGCTCTATATATTTTCTCTTCCATATCTAGCGTATATTACAGGCCAATTATTCCCGTGTGTCGCATGAAAAACAAAAACAAAAACAAAAACAAAAAATAAAAAAAAATAATGACGTGAGTCTATGATACAGCACTCCTAGCGCCATTCTCCCGGCTGTTATCGGTAATTGGCGATCTCTGAGCGCGCACACACACACACACACACACACACAAACACACAGTTTCCATTTTTACTGGAGACCTCCAGACAGAGAACTGCAGTGTGTGCGTGTGTGCTTTGTTTGTCTGCGAATTCTAGCACTTCGCTACCCTCCGATGAGGATCCAAACGCGTCGGATTAGTTCTGTTTTTCTCACCTCGGTTTTTGGATTAAATCGGGCCTGATAAGGCCGTGGGAATAAACGACGGCTCAGCGAGCTCAGTGTCGCTGTACGCGGTACGAGCTCGACCTCGTTATCTATATAATATGCGCGTTTCGTTATATTACCGCTTTCTCTTTTTTTTTTTTTTTTGTTTTGTTTTGCCGGTCCGCGGCCGGTACGGAGGATGCGGAATGATTTTTTGGATTGCGCGTCAGGCGATAGCTTTCGTGACAAAAACGATAATTGCCAATTTGGTCGGTGGATCAATAATCGTAGTATTGTTTTTCGGGATCAGTTCCAAGTTTTTTCGATTCTGTTTATTTCGTCGATTTATTTTTCTTTTTAGGAAATACAAAAGACTTTTTTATGCTTAATAGCTTTTTATCAAAGTATATCGGAAGAATTGAAATTCTATACTATAGGATAGAATTCTTATTTAGAGATTCGAGGATAAAAGATATAAAAAAGACGCCCAGAAAAAGTTTGAATTAAATTATAACAAAAATGCTAAAACAAATCTGTATATTATATTTATTTATTTATTTACTTATTTCTTTATTTATTCAACTTAATCCACCAATAGGAAATGATGAAATTAGCGCAACAATACAAAAATAAAGGAAAGGAAAGTTAAAATATTTACATTCAGTATAAAATAACCACAATAGTTTACTTAATTTATAAATTCTAGTTTAATTCGTATATTTGAGGTATATTACATAAGTTCGAATATATATATACATGAAATCTGAAAATGATCGAGTTATTTATAATCGGCTACAATATGAAGGAAATAAAAAATTCCTTTTTTTTCGTGCACTATCTAATCAACATTGCGACGCACTTTCGAGCAAAGTTCTAAAATTACATTAAAAGATTGATGAAATATATTAATAGAGCCGGTAAAATTTATTAAGATAATGTAATTGTGATATATATATGAGCACACGATTTAATTAAATTCTCTTGGTCGGCGGGTTTACTTTACCGTGAAACGGGCGCGGCTATTACTTTATACAATCTCAAACAAGATCCTTTTTTTACGTAATAAAATTATACGAATAAGATTAATAATACGATAAAATAAAAGAAGTTTCTTTATTTCAATGCGTTTCTTTATTTCTGTTTTTTTTTTTTTTTTTTTTGAATATGAAAAATAATGCTATAACTATAAGTATTTTTTATTTTGAATAAAGTTAATATAAACACGTAACTGTGATTGTATTCTTATTATTTCAATAATTGAAGAATTTTATTTATATTTTTAATTTTATTTATTTTTAAGGTTGGAATTTAGACAATGACATTTTTCTTATACATAATTATATTTATTCTTTGTAACATTTTACTGTCACCGATCAATTATTTACATTGCACAACGAAAGCAGGCTTGGACAGTCCCTCTATATAGTAATTTATTATTTAATTTCTTAAAAGCCGCAGTTTCACGTAAATCCATCGAAATTTCTTATCTTTCCTGACGAGCCGTTAATTCGCGTTAAAATACACATATACATAGTATAAACTATAAAAATCGAAGCCCCATATACCGTAGACATCGAATCCTCTTCGCGGCTGTGGGCTAGGCTGTATTGAAAATGTAAGATCTCTCGCCGTTCGAGGAGCGAACCCGGCGCAGATCGCGTATCTATAAGTCATCGAGAGCCGCCTCGGCTATCGTCATCGATCGACGTCTATTGCTCCAGAATTCACCTTTGCCGTTATACATACATACATACGCGCGCGCGCACATGCGTATATTTAATGTTTATATGGACACGTGAACTGTTAACAGCCTGATACGGTTGATTTAATCATTATTCCGTTACGCCGCGCCACCGACATTTTCCATCCCCGCGTGCGCTCGGCAGGCGCGTAAGTTTCTCCTACGAAGGTACCGCGGAAAAAGAGGGCGCTAAATATTATTGGGCATAAAAATTCGTTTATAGGGGATAGAAGAAATTTCATTATGACAAGCTTTATAAAAAGTTGCTTCCTTTTTCCAGTTATAAAATGGATGACCTAGTAATTTTTTTTTAACAAGCCTCATACTCGAACCTATAATGAGGATATCGGAAGAACAGGCTATTAAAGTGTATGTAACCATCCTTCATATGTGTATCTGTGCGTGTGTAAGGCTTGGTTTTACGTCCAAGAGCAGGAAATTCTACAAACTGCGGTACTTTCGAATTGTTTCGTACGAAATTGAATTTTTGGAATTTCCTCTAAATGTACATCAGATCCAATTTGTCGAATGGAAAATCGTGGCAAAATATTTATAACATATACAAATTCTGAACTTAAGATTCCATCAATGGAAAATTTTTATCGATCGCGTTGCATGGATTTTCACCAAGGTTGATCTTGAGCAAAAATTTGTAATTATAGCATATATGAATACAAGATTTAGTATATGAATTTCTGACGAAATTGGTTGAACGTGATTCGACAAAAACGACCAAATGGATTTTTTAAATTTTACATCGGATTCTTAATCAGCGATCCTAAAAATCTTAGTGGCATACAGGATGACAATGTATTAGTTATTGCTTTTCTGAAATTTTTTTTGAAGAGAGAGCGAGAGGGAGAGGAAGACAAAGTGGTGATTCCTTATAGTTAGACCCGAGTCCCAGCCGATAAAAGCCTTTTCAACTTTATCATGTTTTAAGCCGTTTCGCTTTGCCAACTTCAGGACATCATTACCATTTTTTTATTTTACGGAACAATTTGCAATTCTTGGACTTATCTCGGATAAGTTTTAAAGCTGCTTTAAATTTTTCGAGAAGAAAAACGCGAACTTATTGAGGAATCCAAGAAATTGAAAGCAGTCCAATATGAATTGTCTCCATTTGTGTTGAATAATCCAAATATAAGAAAGGCTTACATATCTTTGATTTTCCAAATTGTCAATTCTCTTTGATTATACTTATATATTTTTTTGACATAAGAATTTGGAACTTTAAGATAAAAGGAAATGTACGATTCCTTAGAATACTTAACAAATATGCACGCCAAAGGAAATTTTTTTTCTTTATAAGTTGGAGAGAGTGAAATTTCATCCGCGATTCTTTCAAAGAATCTGATAGGATGTAACGCGTTGAAACATAATGAATCGTATATTAACATTCGACTACACGTAAAGTAATTTTTAACTAGAACTGCGAAAAGGCTTTATTTTCTCCAAAATGAAATGGCGAAATTCTTGGTCGCTTAAAGAAAATGCAATAATTTTGTATTCGCTTGGGTTGGGCTGATTTTTTGGATATTATATAAAAAGCTTCCACGAATGTTCGAAAGTCAACGAGAAATTCGAGATACGAACGAGAGATACGAAAGAAATGATAAAACACAGCAATTGGTTTCATTTAACATGGCAATTAATTTATTTATCGCCTGCAGATATATAGAGTGAATATAAGTAAAAGACTAATTAGGTTGGGCGCACGATTTGTATAAATTGCGTTGTTCAGCGGGTGGGAGACGTATAACTGACCACAAAGGTAATTGGAGTGCCGCTGCAATCTGTTGCAATAAAAGGGAGAGATGTAACGAAATTTGCCGCGTCATTATAGCGACATGTTTCCCCACCGCCGGATACACAGGTTTAATTATTTTTAACATATCTGAAATAGATATATAGATCTAATATTGTCGTTTTTTTTTTGAACATTCGATTATTGCAAAAATTTGATAAATTTGATGATTAATAATGTTATATTTATAATTTATACAATGCTCATGGTTATATCTCAGTATTTCTATTGAAATATCTATAATTATCTATCGTGTATAAACTAACATATGGATTTAACAATAATTAGAAATAAAGAAGAAAATATGTTTCTTTATTTCTGAATAACGAATATAATTTAGCCAATGAAAATGAGATAGTACTATAGGCTTACATTAGCAGCTGATGTTACTCAACATATAAACCACTATATTATATACATTAACAGTATTTTTCAATTCGACAATAATTGATGCTTTTGTTACATTGCACAATGAATGCCGAAGCGAAGTTACTTCGGCGTCAGCTGCAAGTCTTCGGATTGAATTCGAAAAGTCGAATTTTCATTTTAACGT
Organism: Sycobia sp. Sy_11; assembly: GCA_018907035.1. Classification (NCBI taxonomy): domain Eukaryota; kingdom Metazoa; phylum Arthropoda; class Insecta; order Hymenoptera; family Epichrysomallidae; genus Sycobia; species Sycobia sp. Sy_11. The sequence goes on along the minus strand of JACCIC010000015.1, from coordinate 5,086,273 downwards.
CACGTAACTGAACTACTGGAAACGAACAGAACAAGCAATAATGCCGTTTGTATATTTTCTTATTTCTTTTTGTATTTTGAATCAAGATAGCTCGGCTTCGATTAGCCCTAAAATGCAATTCTCCTATATATGCCTGTCCTATCGCGCGCGTACGCGTATATAGCTTCCCCTTCAAACGTTTATAACGCTGGATAGGTGTGATAAAAAAGAATATTATACGGCCTCTTAAATGGGCGGGGGAGTTTTCAAATCGCCCGTAAGAAAAAAAATACATATAAATATATATATATATATATATATGTATATATTATATATTGTATACGTTTATGGGTAAATGCAAAAAAGCCCTCCTCTTCCGCATCCTCTGACCCTCGTCAGATCTAACGGGGATTTCGCGCTCCCTTGCCGATAATCTATACTTCTCCCCACCTTCAGCACTCTCCGAGTAATATACACGTTTATATATCGACGGTTACAATTATAAAAGGGTATAGAAATTTATAAAAACGTCGATATACCGTTGGGAAGTAGCAGACGTCGATAAAAAAACCATTTCGTGCTGGTTTTGTATGCGGGCAGAAATTTTCAAGTAAAACCTTACAATACTGCCCAGAAATTTAATCGTACACTGCAGCAATCTAAAACATTACTATGGTTTCTATTAAAATTTCCAAGATTAACGGCGAATCCTCAACTTTTCGCTGATAAAATTTTCTAGAGAGTATGGTAATTGTTGTTGTAAGTTGTTTACCGTAATTTAATTACTGAGCTGTACTAAGTGGTACTGTATTTTTACTACAAAATTTTTCTCAGTTTGGGTGCTTTCTTGGTCACTCTTGGATGTTTTTAGCCTATGTTGTATACTTAAGATCAGATAAATTAAAAAATTCAATAAACAATGAATAGGTAGATTATTTTTGTCCCTTCCTCATTTAATATAACAATCATATGCTGATGTTTTTTTTTTCGAATTATATACACACGAAGACAGTATTAATTATGCAAATGCTTTTATTATATTGGAATTAAATAATGATAATAAAACCAATCAACTAATTTAGAATAAGGATGCATTTGAAAACGTCAAGTAAAAAACATGCCAGCTCGTATATATTACGATTGATTAGTAGAAGGGAATTTTACACCTGGTCTGACCAAAGTACGTCCTCGTCTACTTAATCCAAAGAGTACACATACTTTTTCCAAAGTCATTCAAAATAAAGATTTTCCTAAAATTAATCAAATATAAATGAATACCTTTACTCTATTGTTTATCTATGAATCTACTATATAGGTTATAGTGTTATTTTTGACAACATTTATCTATTATTTACTCGGTTATATATTTACTCAATATACATTATAAATAAGATGTTTTATTATTATCTATTTATTATGTAGTTGGACATTATACAGCATAAGTATTTAGACAATCATATTTTCGCGTATATATATACACATATTATATATATATATATATATATATATATATATATATAAGCATGTATAAATAAAAATTGTAAGACGACATTAAACCATTGATTCGTCGTGTACTATTTTAAACTCACAGATTTATGAATATTTTGCTTATATTTTACAGAGTATTTAAAAAAAATTTTTTGATTTAAGAAAATTCATTACAAGTAAAGAATTTCGTATATATTTAGTTTATGATTTTTCTTCGCGACATTCCAAGGACTTAATTTATCCGGTAGATTCGAATCTTTCAAAGTGTGATCTGGAATTTTTCATACCTATTATTAAGTCGCAATTAGAAATGATTCGAATACTTTTTTCAATTTTTTTTTTTCAAATAAACGAAAAATAAAAATAAAATGGACCTGTATCGGCCGCATTTCCTCGATGCCCGTTTAACATTCGGAACGTTGCGCGATACCACTCGGCGACATTACATATATAGGTATGTATGAATGTATGTATGTATATCCTCACGTTGTGCAACCGAATCGCGCGCAATATACAGCCGAATACTAAGGCGAATTGAATTCTTCGCGCGACATAGTGTGCGCATAAACTTGCGCTTTAAAGGAAAAAACACAAAAAAAAAAATTACCGCCACGTAACGCCGTAATGCTTCCAACACTCCCGAGCACTCACACAGTCTGACATCCGTTGCTCTTCTTATTATTTGCATAAAGAATGCTTTTAGTTTAATCGTTCGAGTTTGTTTGTAGGGGAGAGGGAGGGATTGAGGTGTAATTCACGAAGAATACTATCATTTCAATACGCGACGTAATATATTATATATCAGTGAATATACAGGGACAAATATATTGGTCAGTAAATAATTAAAGGTCAAAAGCTCAACTGTATAAACTTTTCTATGGTCTGGAATAATATATATATATATATATATATATATATATATATATATATATATATATATATATATATACATAAAAGGAGACGAAAAGCTATATATGTATTTAATTCGTGACAGAATATTACTTTATCTTTTCTAAAGTTTACAGACTGGATTTCGAATTAATTATAGCTAATTTTTTTTCTTCAATTTTTGCATTTTTAATGAGTTAAAAATTGAACCAATTGATATCTCGTTATAATGTCTCACTTATATGTGACAACTTTGCCAAAGATAAAGTAAAGAAGTTGATTTCATACTAAGTAACTCTAAATTACTTTGAATTTGATTGTAATATTATAAATTATATATGATATATATATATATATATATATATATATATATATATATATATATATATCTATATATATATATATAGGCAACATTTATCTGTATTATATTTAATAAATTTAATCGAAAAAATATAAGAATAATAAGTAATTTTGGAAGAAAATTCGCAGCTCATTTCTATTATTCTCAATTTATATTATACGCTCTTAAAAGAATGCTGAATAATACCACCGAGGAGCTATGATCGTTTTTCCCGAGAGATTTCCGTACACGCGAGCGAAAGACTGGTCGAGGTTTTAGAATACAAATTATACAGTTTAAGTGGCGCATTATCGCATAGCACTCCTGCACAATTACGCCATCTCGTTTTAAACAGGAAAGCAATTATTTTTCCTCTTTTAAAATTACGTTAAAATATATTCACGAATACCGCGGCCCCTCGAGGATTATTCCCAATTATTCCGCAATTATATGAGCCACGGTCTTGAAAAGAGCCATTACAGGAGGAAAATTCGCCAGTACGTTAAAACCAATCGATCCCGAGCGAGGAGTGTTCCGTGAGTATATTCGAGAATTCTCTCCCGGGGCATTCGAACTAATCGGCTGCCGTCCCCTCCCCCACCGCCCATTGCGAGAAAGCAGAGAAATAGAGACGATCGGGAAAAACGAAGGAAGTGGAGAAGAAGTCATCACAAGCTAATCCGTCTCTTTTCTGTTTTATTTATTTTTCTACCTGTACTTTTCACCTTTATTTTACGAATATGTAATATTGTTACTTGAGATTGAAAAGGAATTATTTTAGGCCAAGATTATATACGTGTACATTTACCTAAAATTAGCCCCTCCCCCAATATCAATGTGACATTATTTATCAACGTTTTGGAGCTTTTCCAAAATTAATACTTTCTAACTACGATATCTATAGCTTTTTCATCGTAAAGGTGCGCATTTAACGCGATCCAGAAGATAAACCTTCCATTTAGATATCAATTATGGGCTGTATTCGATATGTTACTTAAACCGGAGAACTCAATTATTTCTTCAAATATCGCCCACCTTTAATGGACGGGCATTACGAGCTATTCGATATCAAAATTTAATCCAGGGCGGATATATCGGCTCGCCTAAGTATATATAGGGGAGAGCGGTTCTTTGAACTTTCATTGGCCTCCCCGACGTAATTGAAACCCGCCGTGACGGACTTAGCGCCCGATATATATATATATATATATATATATATATATATATATACCTGACAGTTACAACGTATAATTGATATTTCAGGATATAATAACGACGGCAATGTGGCCGCGGCTGCATCTAAAATTAAGCACATCGAAAATCCGGGAAACTCGAGGCTTCTCATTCTCAGACTCTGTCCGTAATGTGATTCTGAGTTATATATATATATATATATATATATATATATATATATATATATATATATATGGGTGCGACGTCGGCGTTACGGAACTTTAAGAACGCTCCAATGTTTCGATCCACTGAAATGTGATCTAGCAAGTAATGATACATAATCGTAATATAAGTTCAAATTAAAAACTATTGTGGAAACACATTTCTGAGATACTATGAAGTGTATTAACTAAAATCATCGCCTCATTGGTAAATTTTCAAAGGGTTATATTTGCGGTACAGTATCGATACGGAGGTTAAAAAAACTATTCTGAAAACACATCTCTGAAAAGCTATCGATGTTCCGGTGTATGATTTCGCTAGGCTATGTTTATGGCAGAAAATGGATGCGAAGGTTAGAAATTAAAAGAGCGACACGCTATTATCGTCGTTTCATACGACCGCCGTCGCCATGCGCGTGGCTACATCAGGGGTGTGGATATGCGATACTGATTGGGTATTATGAGCGGTAGTAGGATTTATTTCTACGAAGCAGCTTTTTCAAAAAGTTACAGAATCTTGGATAGCTTGGCGGAAAGTTGCGAGAAGAACGAGAGTCGTGACAGTGCTGAAAGCATGTAATTACCGGAATAACGTGTTTGAAAATTTAAGGTTATATCCGATTGCAAGTTTACCATCGTTATATATGCTTTCTTTTCAAACAGAATTTTAATCTAATTCAACTGTTATCATAATTCATGATCGTAAATTATGCCCTCGATAAGGACTGACCTCTAATTAAAGCTTGAAATTAATTGCTGATCATAATCGCACACTCTAACAGTCTTCTAAAAATTTAAAGTGACCCCAACATCATCTACTCTAGCTCTTAATTTTCAAGCTCAATAAGGTATCATATATAATTGTAAGCGGGTTTGATAAGAAAGTAAGCTAGTTGATTGTTTCAATTAAAGATCTTAAAAGTAAAATGTAAATTTTTCGTTGATCGGAGAATGATTTGCATTATACTACAGTCAAATGTACAATTGAATGTCTAAATTATTTTGAGTAAGCCAGTTCAAATATTAACTAATAGACATTAGTATTGTCCATTAGCTTTGCGACGATCTGGCTTAAGATCTGCTAGATACATTAAATTAACTTTACCAATCATCAGATTCATATGTTAAATATTCATATACTAAGATTCATATATGAAGTGATAGCCAAAAATGATTCAAATGTTGTGTAAAATTAATTCCAGATATTGCAGGTGTATTTAATATAACAGTTATTATTTTCATTATAAAACGCGATATTATTAAAATACAGTTTTGTAAGATCACAACTGAATGATCACATCCGAACTATCTGAGGGAAGGAGTATTTTTTTGTAAGTTACAATTAAATGTACATTGTATTTTTATTATTGTGCTTTAATTAAAACATATTATATATATATATATATATATATATATATTTTTTGTTGCAAGGAATGTACTTACATTAATATAAAAATAAATATTTTGTATCACTGTAAATTTTACACAATACACAGATTATAAATATACATTTTTTCTCCTAGGATAGATATTAACATATTAATATTAGTATTAGGTTGATTTCATTCCCTTCTATTATTTTAAATTTATTTAAATATACAAACAAGTAATTATAAATCTTGGAAATTAGTAATTTGATTATGACCAACTAATAATAAATCATCAATCACAAAACAATAATATAATCATCTTGGAAATTAGTAATTTGATTATGACCAACAGTGTTAGTCCAATAGAGAAAACTTTCGATAATAACAGTTGTCTAAAGTTCTGTTTGTCAATTCGCCTATTCGGACAAGTATTTCGCGACTATAACAAAACTTTGTCGCAAGCAGAAATCACAGAAAATGAATCACAGCAAATCAGAATGAGTCTGTTCTTCTGGAATTCACGAATATTCCTGGAAGAAAAGTCAGTCGATCTCTTACCGCCAATCGTATCGCGGCGAATTAAACTTCATAGTCTATAAATTGGCTAGTCAATGTAAATCCTTCCGTTATACGGAAGCAGTGCTTATTGTATATTTACTGTATATTTACTGATTCGTCCAAGCTGTCGAGTTCTTTGAACAAGGCACAAAATAATGTGCTCAATCTATCAGAACAATCTCAGAACAGTTGATTCACAATTGAATTTTTAAATATTTTTCATTATTATCGTTCTGTTTGCAAGATATCAATGAACGCATATATTTATGGACTGCAGAAATATTATTTAAGAAACACTTGTAATATTTATGGTTTTGATTCATTTTTATACTTGATAAAATATTATGCTCTTAAAAAATAACCTTTTTTAGACTACAATTTATATTATATTTATTATTATACTATAATTTATTCTATATTTGAACAACAAACCGCATTCATCTGTGGGTCGATTTATGATGTATTCGATCTTGACATACTTTATATGTATATATCACATACGCGTGAAGTTTTTTACTAAAAATTCGTAAACAAACAAAATAATGCAGTGTTTGTGAGAGTACCAAATTGTATATCCAGATATAATTAACCATGAAAATTATAAATGTTTGAAATTTTTATGTATAAAAAAATAAGAAAGAAATGAATTGTCTACTTTCATTATCAAAATCTCATAAGAGTATTTATTTCCTGAGTGAACACATCGGGAACTTTGTAATTTTGATCAACTCACAACGCTGCATGAGCTCAAACAAAAATCGGCCAAGCGATCCCAAATCTCCTCGTTGCAACGAGGACGATCTTTGCAGGGGTGCTAATTTATGTAATCCGCAGCCCGGCCAATTGGGGAATCCCTGGGCAGCCCCGAAGTCCTGCCAATCGTCGGACCCGAAGCAGCAAAAGTGTTACTCGAAACCAAAGTCGGGTGCCGATTACGGCTCGTCGAAACACGACACACCGGCGCCATTCCCAAATAAGTATCAGTGGATGAGTAACAGAGCAACCACATGGTCGCCGAACAATCGTGTGAAATCGTCACCATACGGTACGTCAGGTTCCGATAAGCCAGGAAACAGTGACCCGAACAAGGCGAATTTATCCAGTCCCTGCAGACCGCCTTGTTATCCAGATGGGTATGAATTGGATTAATTAGTCATCCCAACGAGTGCATTGTTTTCTGACAACTCCAAGTGGTATCAAATCCAATTGTTGAAGTGAAATCTTTTTTTTTTTCATGAAACCTTGCAGTCAGAGTCCTTGTCCACCGGACACCAGATGCAAGATAGAAAGCAGACCCCCAGATTCGTGCAATCATCCGAAACTGCCTGCTCAGCATCCGCCCGACCCGTGCAAGCTGCCGTACTATCTACAGGACAAACCTAACCCGGATCCTTGCGAGAAGCCACCGACCTGCGAGGAAATTAATTCGACGTACGGCAATCCGCCAGGCTCGACTTGCTCGACTTGTCCGCCCATCACCAATATGAACATATTGACACAGGAACGATGCCGACAGGCGAAAGAGGGCCAGTGCCCGCGCCGCACAATAAGGCTCTGCAACGAACACGGTAAATTGGCCATTCAAACCCGGTGCGCCGTTATAGCGTCGAAAAATGCTTTTTCCGATTTTCATTTAATGACGATTTTAAGAATATGAACGGGGGTATAACGAGCTGTAAAAGCATGGAATTTTCACGATTTCATTTTGGTGTGGAAGACGATAATTGTTATTTTGTTTTGGTTAAGATTGATTTCCGAATAATTTTTCGAAGCGCGTACTTCAAGAATTGAGGATTGTTTATGGGATGCAATTTTCTACTTGATAAAGGTATATTAAAATATCTTCAATAATTCATATTTTGGGTATACAGAAAATGAGAAGAAAGAAAAGTTTTGGAGAGCCATGACGTTTGCTATTATTCCCGTCGTTGCTTTTAGTTACTGCTATATGATGAAAGTGAGAGAGGAGGATTATAAAAAGCCCAGGCCAGAATTTGTCCCTGCACCTTATATGCGTATAATTAATAAGGTAAATTAATCAGCTAGTTTGTTCTTTTTTTTTAATTAGAATTTTTCTTCAACAATTTTTTTCCAGTGAAAATAATGTATAACATTGATGACATTCTCTATCTAACAAACCAACTACATTATTATATGCTCATCGAGTAACAGCTGTTTATCATAATATTAAATATTTATTTTCTATGCTAGTTTGAGAAAAATTTTAATTTTTCAAAAATTCACAATGATTATTATGTCAACGAACTAATCGCAATTACATTATAATTTTAATTAATTAACTCATATAAGGAATATTATTTTATTTCTCTTGGAATACAGCGAATTTTTTATAATTTCACCATCGTCAACATATTGCGGTGTTAAATAATATTTGCGTTGTTAAATAATTTTGCGGTGTTAATAATAATAATAATATATATATATATATATATATATATATATATATATATATACGATTTAAGAATTACTATACCAATATGAATCTTTTATTTGATAAAACGATTTATAAAAATAACTCTGAAACCATAACAAGTCAAATAATATGAAGTATATTAAGTGAATTTAAAGTGAATTTAAATTATTTTGAATTTCATTCATATTTACAGTAAAAAAAATTTTATTTTATTTCAATTAGCTGAAAGTTCCCTGAAAATCCTAATTTGTATTCTATGAACGTATATATGATTTGTAGATGATCAGTTTGTATATTCAAAATAGGTATGAATAATATAATAAACATTTGAATAAAATAGAATAAAAATATTTGGATAGTTTCACAAAATATGAGTAAGCTATTTTTAAGACTAATGACCTTAACGACTGACGGATGAACAAGACGAAGAGCAGCAGTCAAGAATAAAAATTTCATTTTGCGAAACTATCCAAGTGTTTGGATTTTATTTTATTTAAATACTTAAATATTTTATTTAAGTATTTAGCGAAATTTCGATTAATCGTTTAATATTATCCTATACAAACTAGATTGTAATTATAGTATATTTGAATATAATGCAATCAGATAAATTAAAACAATGTTATTTTATTTATATATCATTGTATTAGAGAAAAATAGAACATTTCACAAATTGACTGAAATGGTAATCTATTCTTGTAAAAAATAAATAATATTTTAACTTTTGTTAATAATTAGACAAATTATAAATGCAGAAATTTTTTTTTATAATTTATGTAAATTAATTGTGCGAACATCGTTTCCTAGCAATTAATATTTAATAATTTTTCTTGTAGTTGTTACATAAATTTGTAAACCACTACTTGAAAAAAACTTGTATTATTTAAATCTCTGCCTTTATTTAATCAAAATAGTTTAAATTAAAATTTATTTAGAAATTTGTTAAAAAATTGTCTTTATACCTGTATGAAATTTATACCAAATTACTTTTCCATACGAACAATAGTTTTACATATCGACAAAAAATCAAGATAATAATTAGACACAATTTTGATTGAAAATATTTATATTTAAAAAAACTTTTAGTCTTTAAATGGCAATTTTTCAATAACGCATTCTGTCTCTATTGATCCTGATCAGAAAAGATTATAAGATCATATAAATTCAGATTTGGCAATTTTATACTAGATATAAACATTTATAGGGACGTCTTCTTGTTATGATATTACTTATTTTCATATTCTATGAAAATAACATAAGGAACCATAATTTTCTTCATTTTGAATATTTTCTCTGCTATTTGTACTTTTTATTAAGGTTGTCACATTAACATACAGACAATATTATTTGTTATTATTGATCAAATTATTCATTCGAATACAATACAATACAATTACAAATAATTATTATACAATGATTTACAAATAATTCTATCATAATAATATAGCCGTATTTGAATTTACATCTAGTCATAAGCACCATTTTCAGAATGTATTTGCTAAATTTTTACGAGTTCTAAAAGTACATGAGATATCTATTTTTACTCAGCCTTTTCCTTGGGGAGATGGCAAGCATACGCTATTCTTCAACCCCGAAAAAAATGCAACAGCTGACGGTTACGAAATAGATGATCCGTATGCCGAGCCACCGCCACCTAATCCACTGGCTGACCAAGAATCGGAAGAAGAAACACTAATAGCAGACGAAGAAGAAGAAGAAGAAGACGACGAGTAGATCGAGAATCAGAAGATTTCGAAGAATGAAAATCAAATACATAGTAGTATATATATATATATATATATATATATATATATAGATATATATATATATATATATATATATATATATATATATATATATATATATATATGAATTACGTGGCATCGACCGTCTATTTACAACGTCAGCACCTTCAATCCTTGGAATTTCAATTTCTGTTCAAAGAGAGCTTGAGCTTGTTAAAGGAAAATACGGCTTTTTAAGCCTCGTACAGTATCATTTAAGTTTCGCGATTAGCATTAAAATATACGAGGATGTACGAACTATAGGAATAATTTTAAAGATATTTAACGAATCCCTGTAATGTATTATTGAATAAATTGAGTTGTAAAATTGAAGTCTACACTATAAGATTATTTGAAAAACATCGTTCGTAATAATTTATCGACCAAAGAACAGTCGTTTCAACAATTACAATTTGGTTATTCGTTACTCTGTCCTTGCACAATCGTATACCGGCACAATCGTATACCGTTTAAATGAACGGTTGAACAATAATTCCATTGGCGTCTCGATAATACAGCAGTTAATTCGATATTTCTATTTCCAAAAAATTGAAACGATTCGATTTCTAACGACAGTTCAGTCTAATCAATATTTCCCGGTAGATTCTAATGGCAAATGGAAAATCATTAGGACAGATGGGAAGAATCGTAAATTAATTTGTCATCACTGATATTTAGGATTTTTTTAAGTACAAATACCTTTTCCAGCGCATTGAAAATAATAAATAATCGATTAAAAATAAATTCGTTTGGTAAAAATCAATTTTTTTTACACCAATACGCTCAATACAGACAACTGCGAACGACCACGACAAAAGTCTAATGTATACTCTGTTATTAACGTTGAATAGCACATTAATATAGAATACCTTGACACTGTGTGCATAATAAATTTTGATTTTCAATTTGTTAATTACTTTTAGTCCCTTCAGACGTGATTTTCGACTCAATAAATCCGAATCGTTGACAAATTGCTTGCGTCATTATTTTCATCAGTCTGAGAGGGATTGGACAATGGGAAATGTTAGGATCGACCTATAGCCGCTATTGTGCCATCGGCATACGTATGCAGTGCACAAACTTCGAATCATTTTCTCTATCAATTAAAAGGAAGAACTTAAAAAAAAAAAAACAGAAAAAAAACAATAACAGCAACAACAAAAATAAACGACAAAGCAAAAGAATCCGCTCCACTGCGACAGAATAATCCACCCAGAGGCTTTTGTTCCACGCGAAAATTCTCACCTACTCACTCGTAATACGCACACGCACGAACAGTTTTCCTTTGTCGCAATTGCCTGTGAAGTCTGCGCGTTGTTTGCCCACAACAATGATCGCGACGAATATACCCCCCCCCCCGAGTTCTCGACCCTTTTTCCCCACTCGAGAAGGCGTAGGGCTTGTTTCAAAAAAAAAAAAAAAAAAAAAAACAAAAAAAAAACAAACAAAAAAAAACAGAAGAAAACAAAGAGCGAAAAAACGTACGCCAGTCATTTAGCGCGTCCGGAATAGCGCGTCCGGAGCAATGTTTGCAAAATGTACTTTATGCACACACGTATCTTATACACAATGATCGATTCTGTTAATGTTCTTTTTTTCCTCTTTTATTTGTCGACACAGGTGCAGAGGAGCAGGAGGAGGAGGAGAAAGAGGAGGACGGGGGGGGGGGAGTGAGCGCGCGCCGAGGACGCAATGGATCGTCCGGGAAATTGGCGACGGGCGCCTCGTCATCGCAGTAGCTCGACACCCTAAAGGAGCCTCTGGTCATCGGGGTTATTGCATCTGCAAGTTTTACGGTAAGCCGTCGCAGGGCGAAACGTTCATCATCAATTAGACCTTTTTATTGGCAAATCCACGCTCGTCGCCGGAAACTTGCTTTTCGTATTGCACGCCCATTTCTCGCTGATTATTATAGTAATGCGAGTAAAGTTGGACTCGGAAAAATACGAATGCAGTGGGAAAGAGGACGAAGCTCTTAGAGTTGAATTGATTTATTTATTTTTTTTTTTATTCTTCATCGCAAGAAAAGCTGAATACCCGAATACCCGATGGATATATATATATATATATATATATATATATATATATATATATATATCCAGAAAGTAAAGCGCTTCGCAAAATAGAAAAGAATAAAATCTTTTTTTACAAGCTTTGAAAAGACGGAAGCATTTCAACGAAAAAATATGAAGCTGCCCCATATATTCCTATTTCCTTCGAACACTGGAACGAATCTTTATCCGTACTCAATATATGTAATTTATTGTGTGTGTGTGTGTGTGTGTGTGTATGTGTGTGTGTGTGTGTATTCATAAAACTTCACGAACCTTCTCGTCCCAGTTTGTATACAACAGCGGTAATTTGCAAATAAGATTCGTATGTCCGGATAGGATTGGAGAAATCAAGGAATCCGAAATTCCCGATATATTGATATAATACTATACAATATAATATAATATATTATATAGAAAGATAATATAATGCAAAATAGTTATAATCTAGGAGCAAAGATGCTAAAAAATATCTACAATTATGCTTTTCTTGAATCTAATAGCGTGTCTTTTTGGTTTGATAAATAAATGAGTTTTCTATGATTCGATGCGAGAATAATTTAAACGGACGATTTCTTGAATGGAATATTCGTTGTACATATTTTCAAAACGTAATATTGATGGAAAAATGGTCAATTCTCGTTTTCAAATATAATTGCTTCAGTTAATTGACTTCAACATGCTGTTTATAAAATTATGATAATTTCATGATTATTTATTAAAACCGATAGTTTTACTCAATAAAAAAAATATTTTTTTTAAATAAATAGAAAATTACGAGTGAAAAAGAGTAGAATAATAATAACATACATCGAGAATTGCGTTCCTGCTCATATGTACAATAGCAAAACATACAATTAGAAAGTCAAAGAAATACGATCAATTTAATTACATAGTTTTATCTTATTAAATATTAACAACATACATATATAGAATTTAATTGGTATTTATAAAAAATATTTCATACTTGAAATGGCTGCAAATGTCTAAATTATTTTTGCGTTTCTGAACAAGTTTTCATAAGTTCATCAGTGTGAACATAATGATATTTTCACGATATAGATGATTTCTATTACATCAAAATTTAATAAATTAAGAAAATTCGAAACAATCATTATTTATAAGTTTCAGATATAATTCAGATATAATTCAGATATTACATGTTAAAGTTTCAGATTAACATGTAATACGTAAAAATTAGAAGGAAAGAGAGTTTACATTATAATCGAAAAACACAGGTAGAAGTTTATAATTATCACGGTCGAATTACTCTACAAGCTTAAAAATGCAATGATTCTATTTAGTTTTATTTTTGTAGCATTTTTATTAGAGAATCCCAAATCTTATTTCGTTTCTGTGAGTTCGATTTTTATCAAATTGATGTAGATTTTTAGATTTGACATCTGTAGGAATTAATTTCCAGAACATTGGAATTCCTATAATTTGTCCATAGTATAGAGGAGCAGTTAAGAATAGTTAATTCGAATAGTAAATCATATCCTAAATAAATTGAGCAATAAGTCAGTACATTAAAATATCTATCATTATGATGTTTCTTAAACGTTTCATCTATTATAATAACAATTTTCTCGAGCACATTATTTATTATATTTTTAAAATATTTGGAATTGCTCCGATGAAGCTTAACATCGCGCCACTAAAACATGAAGAAGTCAAAAAGCTAGCAACATATTCGCAATCTGGCTCTCTGTACAATTTTCTGCTAATATGCTTTTACGCAGGATTGAATTATTCAAATATCACTCTTCGTCTTAAAAATAATAACGAAATAATTAGTTTTATCGAAACGTTGGGTCATATTTCCATAATTATCATTAATTTGATGATATTTCTTATTCGTCAAAAACAACTTGTCGAATTAATTAATAAAATTCATACTTGTGCGAAACTTCTAAAGTATATTGGCAATATCTGACCTAAGTATTTGACTTACAACCGTCTGGTTCTAGCATTTCTATATAATGGCGGCTCGTTAATTTTTTACCTACGCAAATTTACACCCATCGATACAAGTTTCGTTATTCATACCTTCCTTGTGACCTTCGGTAATCTTCAAATTTGTTATACACTTTTGCAGTTTAGTATCGTTCTTAAATTTTTACGAAATAATTTCAAAGTAATTAACCAGGATTTGAAAAGAAGCTTCCATGTACTGATTAATAAGAATAAGATTTCTCTATTCTACGAAAGCAATACAAGATTCTTACGTCTACACGAATTGCACATATCTATATGCGAGATATCTGAGGATGTATCGAGTTTTTATTCCGGGCCAATCCTTCTTTGTATTTTGATCATTATTCTTCGTGTAACAATCTATGGATACTTCATAATAAGTAGTTTGGTTTTTAAGCGACTAATTCTAACATACGAAGACAGCATAATGTGCATCCTTCTATGCCTGCAGGATATTCTTGCACTGGTTTGTGTAACGCAATCTGTTACTACAGTGCTGATTGAGGTAATTGATTAGTTGTATAAAATAATTTTATTCGATAAGTGCCTTAATTGGTACTGACAATAAATTTTCAGAGTAAGAAAACCATGAAAATAGTAAATAAATTTCTAGCGCGGGTAAGCTATCATCAAGCATTGGAAACGAAGGTAAATCCAAAAATATGTTTTAGTATTCATGGGAGCGAATTGCAGACTAAGTAAATGTTACTCTTTTATTGTAGCTGACGTTATTTTCCAACTACCTGTTGAATCAAAATTTGCAATTTACTCCATTTAATCTCTTTGCATTGGATAATTCTTTGTTAATGTCGGCATGTATCATAATGAAATATTTAAGATTGAAGTTTGGAATTTATTTGTGTCCAATAAGATCTTATTTTTCTTTTAGATTGCAGCTTCTATTACCACATACTTGGTCATAATGTTACAATTTAATAACAACGCTTGAGTTATTGGATAGATGTACTGTATACAGCTATAGAAAAAGTAAATTTCAAATTAAAATTTCATTATTACATCACAATTTCTGTATTGAAAATGAAACGTAAGAGTAGTTTTCGTCACTAAAGCATAAACTGAATCTAGAATTTTCATTCATATATTTGGATCTAATATAAATATACATATAAAGTTATGCTTTTTGCAAGGATGATATTATTTGATTTATTCATCAAAAAAACGTAAAAGTGAAACCCAATTCGTTTTATCAACAAAATCGAAATATTAATGATCAAAAAATAGAAAAAAAATTCTAAAGGACTGAAAAAACGAAAAACTAATTTTATATATTGTTCTCTTCTGATATAGAATATAAAATATAGAGTAAAAATGATAAGATAGATTTTTAGATATATAAAAGAAGCTTCGCTTTGGCCTTTGAACTTTCTTAATTGGAAAAGTACTTGATGTATTCGGATTGACCGGTTTGGAAGATTATGCATTTGAGGTTTGCTACGCGTTCTTGAGAAGTTCTTTTACTTTTTTCCCTATCCTGTTTTTTTAAATTTTATGTTTAAGCTAACTTTGGATTTATATAAATAGCATATTAAAGGTACTTAAGCAGTTTCAAAATTGCTCTTTTTTGTTTCTGGATGCAAAGTATGTATTAATTTAACATTAGCATTTGTTATAATTTTATTATTTTCTGAGGAATGTATAGTGTTGTTTGCGTTGTGAATTTATGAAATTTTTGTGCTGTTTTCTGTAATACAATTTTTTAATTCGGTCATAGCTGAGCCTTTTAATTTTATACTCATATTAATTAAGCATTTCTTATTAATTTATAGTAAATTAAAATCCAGTAAAGTAAAACATAGGATATCTTGCAACTTTAATTATTAAATAAAATAAAACAAAAATTCTAGCAAAATTTCAGACTTTGTCACCGAGGAAATATTTGCAAACAATATCTGGGAAAAAGGTTCGAATTCATATGGGCCTCTTAAAAAAGTTAGGGAATATGACGTGATATGTTCTTTTAAAAATACGTGCAGTGGTTCAAAACATATGCTATGGCAAGAAGGGATGGCATTGATTCCAGTGATGTAATGAAGTGGGTAATATGGCCGACTATATGTATAATATTATATACTATAATAGTGAATGTATTATACATTAAATGATATTAATTATTATAATTTGGATGTATCCTGAATAGCCTAACTTCATGATTTTATTTTGAAGTCAATCAATTTATATTTTGACTTTACTACGTAGTAATGTATAGTACTTAGAATTCAGATATGCGCATTGATTAGAAATATTTACATTAAAATATTAATTTAACACTATACTATCGTGGTGCTATTAATATTGTACTATGATATACTTAGATGGGATATATGTAGCGTTTGAAGGTTATAGAATTTAATTGCATCGTTTTATCTTATCAAATATTAATGGCATGCATATATATATATATATATATATATATATATATATATATATATATATATATATATATATATATATATATATAAATTTAGTTGCCATTTGTAAAAACCAATATCATATTTGAGATAGTGGGACATTAAATATTTTTTAACGATTTTTGAATTTCTGAAAAAGTTTTCATCAGTTCACCAAAGTTAGCACTATTAAATCTTCAAATACTATAGTTAGAAAATCGCTTTTATCGGAATATTATTTTGATGGTACAGATAATATTTCTTTGCTTTTATTTATACCATATATAAATTTTTACAGTTTTTCTTTTTTTTTTTATTCTATACACAATATTACATGTGCCTTAGTCCGGTCTTACAAACTAACTTAACCGAAACTTAAACGATATTAATAAATCCACCCTATCTACTTGCCATTCAGGCAGAGTAGTGCCTGTGGAGCGGGAAAAATCTGTGGTGAAATCCATTGGGATAAATAGCGATTAGCAAAATTTGTTATAGAGTGGTCGGTGCATTGAAACTGATGAAATTCAAGATCCACGTCATCTTTAGTGGCCTCGGTTACCGAATTAGTCAGTCTCATACCTCCTGTTTTCATATCAGAATATGAAAAAATATCTTACCGATCAACAGTCTAAATAGACCGAAAGCGGTTACCCAGCCAAGTAGTGGCGTTTGGCGAAAGCTGCAAGCCTGCCTAGCACCCAAGTTATCACTTCGCCAGTCCACAAAGTCATCGATATACAGATATTTAAATAATTTAACAAGATGCATTATATCTCTTTATTCATATTCGTGAGACTGAATATTCTATGTAAAATGCAGTCTTATCATGTTTTCTGATATGCTAGGTGTAATAAGAATACTCCACAATGTAATTTAATCTACCAATTATTTTGAGCTAACTCTAGATAGCAGTCTTATTGCGAATTCAACATCTCGTATTGTCTGTTTTTAGACCATTATTTGAATCAATTAATGCTGATCTCTTAATACATTTGTTTGCGATTAATTAACAGAGTGCATGTTTTTATTTAGTTTTATTTTTGCAATTTTGTGAAACAAATACAACCTTTTCTCCGTGATTAAATACGCTTTTTTTGAATATTAAGTAAATAGACTTACTTAGCTATTTATCCAATTAAAATAGATTATAACATTTTACATATAGACTATGCAATAGAAATCAATCAAAAAAATTTTTTTGCTTTTTTTTATTTTACTATTTCTAAATTTGGAAAATTATCATCTGGTGTTCTGCAAGAATCTCGCGTAGAGTGATTAATCTCCAATTTGAATATTAACGTTCTACCCGACTATGCTACCAATTCGAATGGACATAATATATGAAGATGATGTCAAATGTCTTAACTTAAGAAAACAGCCTATTGGTGCCTCCAATTTACAAATCGATTGACTTAATATAGACAAATGGCCAGGAGTTAATGGACTTAACATATTCAAATCTAAAGTAATCCATTTCTGTAGAAATAATACAGTTATTAATTTTCCAGACATAATAAATTCACTCTGAATTGAAAGGGTTGATTCTACGCAGCATCTTATAGTTACTGTATATAATAAATTGGAATTAACAATTCATATTTCTACCGTATCTTCTACGGCCTTGAGACTACTTAGTTTTATTAAAAAAAGAATAGCTCTAGATTTTGAAGCTCATTTCCGACGGTATTTGTACAAATGTGCAGCCACACCAGCGATGTCTTAAGTTTCAGCAATATAGTCTCGCAATATTAAGTCCGCTAGGTATCCACTGCAAAAAGTTCGCCACAAATTTTTGAGATATTTGGAATATCAGAAGGGTCATCTGATGCATACCTTCATCCATAATTATTCTCCAATGTTCATTACAAATACAACAGCACAGATCTTCGACAGTGCTTGCTCTTACGGTTGCGGTGACCAGAAAATCGTGCCCGAGACGTCCGGGCCGCAACACAGATTAGGAGATAACGTGGAACATCTCTCTCTCTCTCTCTCTCTCTCTCTCTCTCTCTCTAGAGATGATTATCATACACCTTTGTGAGTTTAGTGAGAATTTTGATTATTTATTCATATATACTTGAAAAGTGAATATTAAAGCATTCATAAATATTTGATTTCTCTACCTTTAAAAATTACGATTATTTATATAGATTGAACATAACACTAATGTTTTTATTACCTTGATATGCCAAAGATATTTAATCGTTAATAACAATATATGGTCGTTTCAGTTTAGGCAAGTCTACTGATTTAGGGCTGATTAAACTTACTCGTGAACTAGAATTTAATGAATTTGTGGATGCTTTGCCATTTTCAACGGTTCTGAGCTATCCAGTAGGCTCTGCTTTAATACTTGGCTGGGGATGCACAACACATGCGCAAGAACATTTTAAAGAGCCAACAAATATATTACAAATTATGTCTCTCTCTAGAGAGAGAGAGAGAGAGAGAGAGAGAGATTTTACCTCGCGAGCAATGTGAGTACCAGTATTCACGTTCGCTCCATTCATGCGTAGGAGTACTCCGATGTCTATTAGCAAATCAAATTAATTGGTAATAGCGCTCTTAGATTGAAAATTATGCGTGTTTAATAAGTATTTTAATCAGTTGCTTAGTAATTTTGAATATATGATAAATACAGAATTTGATTTTTCCCATATTTATTGGATTTTTTCCTTCACTCATCAAGTAAAGGTTTTTTATGCCATTAGTATATGAAATAAATAGATTAATAATATTTTATATTAATTCCGGCCTTGTTATGATTGTCTTATTTGTTATTTTATTTCGTAAATAATCTTTATAATACGTTAAATGTTTGACAGGTTCAATATTTGTTAACACTGCCTTCATTATACTATTTGTTTCTATTATTAGTTATTTTGTAACAAATGTTTATACTTCATTTCTGGAATCATTTTACTTTGAATAAAATGTATCTACTGAGCTGCCGAAAATATTGGAAAACATTTTTCTGTTCTATAATTAAGTCTGTAAAATCGATTAATAATATATGTATTTATTAATAAGTAAATTAATAAATAAATATATAGGAATTAATTTCAAAATCAATAGAATAATTGATATAGCTCTAATTCATACATACAATATAGGAACAGCTAATTGTATTTAATAATGTTATAATTCTATTATTTTCTTTTAGAGTTTGTTATGTCTTTAAGCCGCGGACTTAATATCCTAAACAAATAGACCACTAAGTCAGCACATTAAAATATCTATCATTATGACGTTTTTTAAACGCTTCATCTATAATAATAACAATTTTCTCGAGCACAGTATTTATTATATTTTTAAAGTGTTTGGCATTGCTCCGATGAAGCTTAACATCACGCCACTAAAACATGAAGAAGTCAAAAAGCTAGCAACATATTCGCAATCTGGCTCTCTGTACAATTTTCTGCTAATATGTTTTTACGCAGGATTTAATTATTCCAATCTCAATTTTATTTTCAACAGTCATGATTCACATGTAAGTTTTATCGAAACATTGATTTGTATTTTGATAATTATTGGGAATTGGTTTATATTTCTTATTCGTCAGAAAAAACTTGTCCAATTAATTAATAAAATTTATACTTGTACGAAACTTGTCATGTATACTGGCAGTATCTGACCAAAGTATTTCACTTGCACCAATCTAGTGATAATATTTGTATACAATTTCATTTCATTAGCGATTTACCTATGGAAAGCCAAGAACTTTGATATACAGGTTTTTATTCGTGGCTTTTTTGGGGCCTTTAGTGGTATTATAATTTGTTATACACTGTTGCAATTTATTATGGTTCATAAATTTTTACGAAATTATTTCAAAATAATTAATAAGGATTTGAAGAGAATTTTTCACGGACTTATTAACAAGAATAAGATTTTTCTCTTCTACGAAAATAATCCAAGATTTTTACGTTTGCACGAATTGCACATATCTATATGCGAGATATCTGAGGATATATCAAGTTTTTATTCCGGGCCAATCCTTCTTTGTATTTCGTTCATTATTCTTCGTGTAACAGTCTATGGATACTACATCATTGGCCGATTGGCATTTGAGAAGTCAGTTTTAACATACCAAGAATGCATACTTTGCTGTGTTCTATGCCTGCATGATTTTTTTGTATTGGCTTCTGTAACGCAATCTGCTACTGCTGTGCTGATAGAGGTAATGTCTTAGTTGTATGAAATGATTTTATTCGACAAGTGCTTTAATTGGTATTGACAATAAATTTTCAGAGTAAGAATACTACGAAAATAGTGAATAAGTTTCTAGCTCGCGTACGTGATCAAGCATTGGAAACGAAGGTAAATCCAAATATATGTTTTGATATTTATGGAAGCGATATTGCAGAATAAATAAATATTACTCTTTTCTTACAGCTGAGGTTATTTTCCAACTACCTGTTGAATCAAAATTTGCAATTCACTCCATTTAACCTCTTTGTGTTAGATAATTCTTTGTTAATATCGGTATGTATCGTAATGAAATATTTAAGATTGGAGTTTGGAATTTATTCGTGTCCAATAAGATCTTATTTTTCTTTTAGATTACAGCTTCTATTACCACATACTTGGTCATAATGTTACAATTTAATAAAAATGCTTGAGTTATTGGATAGATGTACTGTATACGGCTATAGAATGAGTAAATTTCAAATTAAAATTTCATTAGTATATCACAATTTCAGTAATGAAAATGAAACGTAAGAGTGTTTTCGTCACTAAAGCATAAACTGAATCAAGAATGTTCATTCATATATTTGGATTTAATATACATATAAAGTTATACTTTTTGCAAGGATGATATCATTTGATTTATTTATATAATGTCATAATGTTACAAGTTCAAAAAAAGTGTCATTTAGATGTTTAAAACTATAGAGATACAACTTCAGAAAAAGCGAATTTCAAACATGTAACAATGATTTCAAGAACATATTTTTTCATACAATTAGGAGATCAGAAAAACTTCAGCAAAGTGTTTTTTGGAAGATAGTTAATAGTTACTAGAAGGATTTCGGGAATTTTCATTAATTAATTTGAATCTAATATAATAATACGAGAAAATATAGATTTGGCATACAAAGTATTGGGAAAATCTCAAATGTTTGGGAACTGAGAATATTTTCGGGTCATATCCTAAGCTTATTCCATTATTAGTTGAAAAAAATAATAGGACATAATTCAGTTGAAATTATAAAGCTCTTCAGCTATTAAGAATAAAGCTGAGAATGTGTACAATATAACAATAAACTTCAAAAAATTCAGTATTGTTTTCTTGAAAATTTCTCTTACCGTCTTCCTTATCCTGCCCTCTAGATTTTACTAGTAAGTTGCCTAAGGCTTTAGATAACTAATATACGAAAGGTACATAAGCAGTTTTAAAGTTTCTATTATTTCTAGATTCAAAATATGTATTAATTTAGCACTGTAGCGTAGGAATAATTGTATTATTCAGTAAGGAATGTATAGTGTCGTCTTCGTTGTGTAAACGATAGTTTTGTGCTCTTTTCTATAATACAATCTTTTACTTCAGCCATATTTTAGCTATTCATTAAATTAAATCTTTTTAATCAATTTAGAGTACATTACAATTCAGTAAATTAAAAGATGGAAAATTTTATGGAAACTTTGAGTGATTGTTAAGATAAAACAAACATTCTGCCAAATCTTTTTACTTCGTTACCGTGGAAATATTTGCAAACAAGATGATTGAAAAAGGCTTCGATTTAATATAAATAAAATATGTTTATTAATTAAGATTTTCTAATAAATTTATGGAATACAGAAATCTATAAATGATTCGGAATACATTTCTAATTAATTTGGTTGAATACTATTATTCTATTTTTTTCTTTTCGATTATTAAATAGATATTGCAGATTAAATGATTACTTTCTTGTTATCTGATATCATTTACTAGCTTGCTAACAAAATTTAATACTTCATACTTTTTTTTATTTTGGCTTTCTATATTTATTCATTCATATCTTTATCTCCATATATTATAATGAAATATTAAGATTGAAAGCCTACTTAATTTTGTTGCTTTTAGATTGAAGTTATTACTGATTTAGTACTAATTTTAGAATAAAGGTTAATTTAAATAATCATACTTTTATTATTTATCTATAATATGTGTGATATTAGTAAATATGTAGATCATGTAAGATTAAATTTAATACCTGATTTTGTAGTATTTTGAACTTTTAAAATTATTTTGCATATAAAAATGTACTTTTTTTTTATATAACAACATATCTAAGCGATTTTTTGTATACATTTGAATATATTTCTATATCATTTTATAGATTGAACAAGAATAAATGCATTAGTAGTTTCCATTACAAAGATATACGTTTGACCTTTAGTCCTTCAATTATTAGTTTCATACTCTGTGGTACGCAAATCATAGAAACAGATATTATTACATTAATATATAGAATACTAATGACTCCTTTAATCGTAAACTTTGACGTTGGGCCTATGAACTATATATACCTTTTTTATGTATTTCACGCCTACTAGAACTACCAACTATTTAAATTCCAAAAACAGTAAAAAGAATTCCGGACTTCGTTTTCTGTATGTACTTTTTATTATTTTTAAACATAATATTTTCGCATCAAATATATCAAGTACATAATGAAATTTCAATATAATACTTGTGAGTTAATAAAAAAAAACGAAGTAAAAGTTCACATCATTAACAAGATGGACGAAACTTTTTAAAAATTTCTTTACCTTATCCCCTGTATCCTTATCCATGCAGTTTTGATCAAACAATTCGTGCCGCTTTCAAAAATTTACATTCCAAATCAGGATGTAGATCTCGGAGTTATATGCCATTATATCAAAGCTAGGGTGGAAAGCCTTTCGGATCTTCAGACAAGTTGGATATATGGATATGATCTCTTGGCAGTTCCTCTTTAACAATTCTTATCGTACACCTACCGTTGTCTTCGAAAAAGCTAGCAAGTAAGGTCGTCTTTTTGCGGCGAAAATATGCTGTTCGACAAGATGATTATACTAAAGGATATAGTCACATTCAATTTAATAGAGCCGAACAGCCAGACAGTATACCAGATAAAAGCCATAGTCTCCTTTTTTTTTTTAAATTTTAAAGAGAACTTACAAAATGTACTATGGAATTCTAATCGATTTGGCTACTTTATAATCTTTGCAATTTTTTTTTCAATAGAATTGTCAGTTCACTAGATTATAAGCGTTTTATATTTCACGAGACTAAGCTATATTGGTGTTTTCAAAGCAATCTCCCGTTTTATAGTCAAATATATCAAAGTTAGTGTTCTCAAACCGCACTTTAAATAATATATTTTATTTGTCATTCTGACGAGCTTTCGCCGGTTTTGATTAGTCTTTTACTCAAAATCTGGACTGAGTTAATCGTGGTAGCTTCGTTACAGATTCTCAATTGAGTATTCCGTATGAATTAACATATTACGCATTTTCTAATCCATATGCCGATTAATGCTATGCGACCTCTTTAGATCCAACGAAAGTTCTAGTTCAAATCATAAATATCTGCCTATGGACGATCAATAATCTCCGTTGAGGACTCTCCAGTCATTGATTACATCAGCTATGCAGCTAATGCATAGCATAATCCCTGTGGCAGTTCTTTGCTGTACTAGCGCCTGAAAAGATGAGCGCAATGTTCACATTGTGAATATCTAAATCTGTAGGTGTTGAGTACTTCGTAAGAGATCGGTTTTCCTTTTTCTGAAAATATTATAACTCAAGTGGTGTGAGCTTCATCACAATAAAAGTTGTAAATGGCTTTCTCAGCAACGTCTAATTCATCGACACAATTCTGCAGTATGATATAATGCGTTAAAAAATTATGTATTATATTTTTGAGACCTCGCTAAAAAAATATAAAATCCACTATCACTAACAGCTATTCACTAAACTAATAAATATTTCTATTGGTCTTCAAATCTCTTTAGGAAGTCTGTAAAGATCTCACTCGAGATCTCATTGAAGCTATCATATATATATATATCTAACTCAATAGACCCATGAAAAGATATCAGCAGCTCTTTTTATGTACCCTATAAATGTATTTACTTAGCTCATGCAGCGCTGAATAATGAAAAGAATCAATGGTAGACATTAATAGCGCATTCGACATTAAAAAAAATTTCACATTGGATTTTGGGAGATAATAAATTTTATGACTTTGACTCTATCTTCACTACTATACGTTGGCATGAAAAAAATGGATTAAGTAAAGTACGCATAACTCTTGGGAAAAAAAATTCTGGATGGTGTAGAGGCATTTCGGCTTATAAAGAGGAATTTTATGTACGTATCATTATATACATATGAATTTGAGCAGCTTGGCTTACGAATTGTAGAAATGTCATTATATTTTATTAAAAAGGAAAAAGCTCGCGTCTGTCGGTAGAATGCTTAACGGAGGTTAGCATAAAAATAAAAAATCTGTCACATTTAATTTTAACATGAAATCAGATAATCCATGTTAAGCTGGTACCTTTTATGTTTGATAAAAGTAATATAGGTCAGTTAAACAGGAGGTCTGCGCTCGTACGACCGCGCATAAGGTTTGCAATTGGTTTGGCAATGATTTGAGTTTGCGAAAAATCTGATATTTTTATTATAAATAAATGGATACCGAAGTGAAAGGTAAAAAGTGCATCAAATTATCTGAATCTTTTAAATAAGGACGAGATGTTTAGAAAGAACTCATTATTTTATATCACGTAAAAATAGGTTCTCCCATCACTGCCGCGTCGCCGAGCATAAAACGAACCTCGAGCCTGGCTGCGCAGCAAAGACAAAGTTTATTACGTCAAAGTGCGGCGTCTACACCTATACGCCGTGAATACAATTGCGGAAAAATTTAGAAGCTCTTGAAACGCCGACGGGGCTGGGGGAGAGTGGGGGGGGGGAGGGCGAGGGAATAATGCATAATTTAGCGCGCAAAAGCTGGGCTGCTCGGTTCTTCGGCAAGCTCGCCCTCGCCTCCAGCAGTCGCGAAGATAAGGCGCTCTCTATAAATAAATAAAATATACAGCCCGGAAATGACGAAGCTTTCAAAAATGCCGATCGAGATAGCCTTTTGTGCCTCGGTAACCTCCTCCCACGATCCCTCCCAATCAATATACCTTTTCCTGAAAAAAACCACTCCCCCGCCCACCCCCCGGATCTTTCGAGGACAGGCCTGTAACAAGCGCCGGTGGCCCACGCTTCCTCGCGAGTTCATCTTCTTCGCTGGTTTTTTTTTCTCACGCCCATAAAATTTTTATCGAGCCGCTTCGAACCTTCTTCTTCACCCCTCCCCCCCCTATGCCTGTAACGTCGTGCGTATACGAGACGTCCCAGCTGGACCTTCGATTACGGCCCGACCTTGCGTCGGAGCGAGGAGCGGAGCACCGCGGAAGATTCGCGCGTTTCCAGGCATCCCATTCGACACAGGCGAGCTATAGGATTTATTGAGCGATTTTGCGCTCGAACCCTCGTCAGTTGTCCCTCTCCCCCTCCCCCCTCTCTCTCTCTCGCGCGCTCTCTCTTCATTGTCGTTTCTATTACGATCGAGTACATATAAACGCGGCGCGGCATTCGTTCCGCTGTCGAGAAATTGCCCCTGGAATTTATCCATGCGGAGAAGTGGATTATAGAGCCAGTCCTCCCATCAGTGCATGTAACTGTTCGGCGGTAATGGCGGGTAAACTAATTTAATGGCTATGCGAGCGCTCGACTGATCTCAGATTTAGTTTACGACCAACGGGAGGATCTTGTGCCTGTGGGCGTTACTTTGGAATTTTCCTTCTGGAGGAGCGAAGATATTTCTGAGCGAAGACCACTTGCGATCTTTGGTCATCAGTTTCTTTTATCTTCTTTTATCGGCTATTCGATAATAATGGAAAACTTTGAACTACTCCAATGATCAGTAACCATCTACAATACAGCTATTTGTTTAAATATGATTGGAAATAATCATTCTGAGACAAGTATTGCCTTTCCCTGGAGTTCATAATTTACAATTCATAAATAGCATATATTTTTTAAATGTATGAATATTTTATCGTTAAATGTCGACTTAGGTTGTTTAGAAAAATCTAGGTCATTAATTGATATTAATATTTTAGGAAAGATACTGTTTGTTTTTCTTTATTTTTATGAAATATACATTTATCATGAAATGTTTGAACGTGTACTTGCACAATATTGCATACATAAATTCACAAGTATACATTGTAATATCATAGATTATAATTTCTGTTGGAATATTTATTTATTTATTTCTTCTAACTTTCTTTTTTTTTATTTTTCTTTTAATATTTTTCTTATCCACTTTACGACACAGAAAGATCACCCAAGTGCTCTGGTTTATTGAAGTCTTAAACCAAAATAATGCGCTTTAATATGCAGTAGTGTGCATACTTTGGTTCTTTAGTATTAAGCATTTTCTTTTCACTATTTATCCTTCTTATTATACTTAAATAGAACTTTTTAAATTTGTATTATTTTTTTTGAAAATTATTTTTGTAGTTTGAAGAATAATATTGCAATTTTTTTGTTGTAGCCATTTTTTCTCCACTTTAGATAAATGGCTTTTCAATAGATTTTTATTTTATGTACCAAATATTCCATTATTAAT
The DNA here is from genome assembly GCA_018907035.1 of Sycobia sp. Sy_11. Lineage (NCBI taxonomy): Eukaryota > Metazoa > Arthropoda > Insecta > Hymenoptera > Epichrysomallidae > Sycobia > Sycobia sp. Sy_11. Next base: position 5,058,936 of record JACCIC010000015.1, on the reverse strand, counting down.
ATTTCTTATTTATTCTAGCATATTAAAACTTTTATTAATGTCTAAATACGACTATACTTTCAGTATTTTTTCTTGTATTGGAATTGTTTAAATTCTTTAATCAAAGTAGCATCATATAATATTGGAAATATTTGTTCTGGATTCCTTTTTATAGAGTTCCTCATAACATGCTTTATTATGCGAGAATTGCGATTCGTAATAATATCGAAGTCATTAATTTTATGTACATTTGGTTATGAATACTAAATCTTGCAGCTTTGAAATTTCACGTTTTTAAAAAATTTTTTAAGAATAAAAACGATTTATTGTTTTTAAATAATTGTTACATTATTATATATTATATATAATAATGGTTTTATTGCATTTACTCTGTTATATTGACCTTTAATCATTGTTGTATCTATTTTTCGATTGATCGTAAAATTTAGTCGAGTTATATTAATTCATAGTAAACAATGATTGCAATATTTAGAACAGTCATGAAGGTTTGCTTTAACAAATTGAATTCATTATTCTGCACTTAATTAGCAATTTTACATTACTAAGAAGCAAAAACAGAAAAATAATTTTAATTCTGAAAAATCTTACCCAACGAAGAATTAATACAATTGGCACGCTATACAACTTACAATTACATTAACTATTCCTCCTTATACGTATATTATAAATTAATTAATGCAAAAACAAGCAGAGGGTCGAATAAACGCACTTTTTACCTTTACGCGAGCATTAATTAAACAGCGATGACCCTGTTGAAAAGATATAATTCGCCGATGCGGATAACACAATATATATATATATATATATATATATATATATATATATATATATATATATATATCGTTCGCAATCCAGTTCGCTGATTATATAGAGCACGTGCACATCGAACGATCGCGCAGGCTGTTATTAGCGCTTAGTTTTTAATCGCTCGTCCATCAAGATCTATTTCGACGACGCCGACGCCACGCCGACAATGCTGACGCCCGCATGTGCGCATGTATATTCGAGGAGTTCGTGTTCTTTTAAGTCTCAATCAAAGCGAATCATCGATCGTTCCACTGTGTACACCGAGACTATAGAGACGCTGGTCTAATTTCTCAATTTACTTTAAAAGTCGTTGATAGGCGCGCAATTTGTCTTTGGACAATGCAATCGTTTCGATTTCACGGGTCACGAAATTTTGACCAAATAATCCTCAGGACTTCGCGCAAAACATTGGTCTTATAAAATTAGTTTCTCGCAATATCGGAACTGAATGGGGAATGAGGTTTGGGGAACAACCGAAGTGCCATAAAATGATCAACGGTTGTTGGCACTAAAATTCCAGTGCATCGTATTTTAAAGTAGAAGAATCTGCTGTGTATGTACCATCCGAAATCATATCCTAAACAGCGATCCTAACAATTATAATATACTTTCATTACTTTTCTGCTATTAATTACTCTGATCTATATATGAATGTCACGGAAGCAGGTAGGTAAATTGACAAAAAAGACGTCTGTAAGTAAAGACAAAATGCTCATTCGCTATAATATTTCAAGAACTGAAAGTTCTACAGAATAGCGCCTGAATTATCACGAGCACGAAATTGTTTGCTATTAAATTTTAAACAGTTCTTCTAGGTAACTTTTTTTTATAACTTTCGGCGTCAAGGTAGCATATTTTGATTGGACTTGTATCCCTGGATGTTTCGACAAAAATAAAAAGATATATTTAGAAAAAACTATAATATATTTAACCTTTTACAGTACTTTAAGAAACAATTTGTTGGTGATATTAGGTAATTCGAGAAATAGTGCCAAAACACGTAGGATAACTGATCGCTTTTTATGGTACATTAATTGCGAGAACAGATTCACGCTTACGAGCGCGTGAAAATCCTTCACAACACATTATAGTTTGTGTTTATCGATATGATTGTTAACGGCTCGTCTTATTTTTATAAGCATATAAGCGTCGTAATTCACGATTTTTCACTGCAAAACAGAATGATGCAGAGAATCTTGAATCCTTTATGAAATTCGGAATAGCCAACGACGTTTGATTATTTACCCGGGAAAAGTTGACAGGCCGCGCGATAAATAATTCCAAACTTCTTCAGTTCGAAATTATTAATTGTTCTCTATGCTTGCGTCCAGTATAATCCCGTTGGGCACAGGAAATGGCAATGCCAAAAGTCCATCCCTCGCCCTTGCGTATCTTCGCTCATAACGCAATTAGTCGAGGATTTAACATAGAGAATCATTTGTCTCGTCATATATATCTTTCGCAAATCGCTCCGTAAGTACGGGATATAAATCGCGCAGGATTTTCTGCCTCCCGCCCCACACCCCCCCCCCTCTCGAACGAGCGAGAGAACGCACTGATCTCTGGGAGCAATAAAAAGAGCCGGCCGACGAGCTGCCGCGCCGTTCGTACGTTCGGAAAAGGGCAATAACGACGTCCCGCACACATGCACGCCCGTTCGTTCCTCGTATCAAGATATCAGCTCCCACTGTGCAATTCCCATTCTACGCCGTTCTCGACAATTACAAGGCGAATATGTGCCGGTAAATGGCCGTGCAGCCAAAGGACGCATTATTGCCGTACTGTGCAAATTATTAAATAGTTTAAGATATTCGAGTGGCGACTTTTTTAATTGATTTAAGTATCTGCTGCATAATGATACGTATGAGAAAATTCATTGAAATATCGTATTGCTATTTATAATATCAAAAATTAACTTTAAGGAGAGAGAACTGTCAGAAGCATCAATTAGTTTTTGTTATTCAGTTTTTGGCTATCAGGTTACATAACCTCTAAATTAAGAAAAATAACACTGTGTCTCTTGCATATTTAGGTTGAAATCTCGCGTTAGCTTGATGTCATAGAAAACTTTCGGGGAGTTTCAGCCTCGTAGCTTTTGTTGACCTGTGTATTTAAAGAAAATTAGTTTTCCATAAGTACCAGTGCAACGCTGAAAAAGGGTCTACCAATAGTCCAAAAGTTAATATCTCAAGTATATGATCATACAATAGTATTGAAACAGTAAAATTATTTGTAATTTTATGAATACAATGATTTGTACAATTGTAAATAATGTATTTCAATGCATTCTATAACAATTATTGTTTTCATACAATAGTTTTTTACAATACCTCAAACCTGCAATAGTTTGTTGTTGTAGCACCCGTAAACAAAAATAAGTAGTGTGGATCTGAGATCAGACTATATTTTTTTACTGCAGTTTTGGACAGTTGGAATTTTTCAAAACAGATCAAAACATGTGAAAAAATAAGTTATTTTATTGAGAAATTAAGAATACGCAAGTTTGAAACGAATAAACTAATAAATTGATGCAGTAAAGATATATATTTTTATATATCTTTACTATTATTGTATGTAAGGTTTAAAAAAAACTTAACGAATTCCAAATTTATGAGTTTATATATTTTGTGCGCGTGCGTGTGTCCGAATACTGGTACAAAGTTTGTGGGCTTATAGATTTAATATTTGTGAGTTTGGGGTTTCTGCGTTTGAGATTTGTTAGATTTTTTAAAATTGAAATTCGTGACTTTGTAATAGTTTTGGACACGTTCTTGGTATTACATTCAACATCTTGACGTGGCAGAAGAAAAATAGAAAGGGATTGAGATTCAATATACGAAAATACAATACAATCTGTCACAGTAGACGAATAAATATTACATAACTGGTCAAGAAAAGGATATGATTCTTGAATACAGAATTTTGAATAATCTTTATTATTCAGTCATATCTGTAAAAGTTGCAGAATTAACTACGTATGGTTACTACTATCATTGGTGTCTAATATTTACAGTTTGTGTTATGCAAATTTTTATTGGTTTTACAATCTTTATACAATGATATACTACGGTAATATAATGACAGTTACACTGTGTATGTTTATATTCACTCCCGTAGAATCTGAAATAGTAATTATTACTAAAAATCATAGTTAAAAATAAAATAAAATCGATAAAACAAAAATTAAATTAAATTAAAAATTAAAAATACAGATAAGACTAAAGACTAAACTCATTAGTCCCTGAAGATGAATCGGGGCAGTTCGAAACGTCGGATAACATCAAAGGTAAATGATGATATGACTGCCATGATATTAGTAGTGTAGATCATTGTGTAAAGACTATGTGACCGATAAAAATTTTTGTTAATTTACTTCTATTATGATAACGTGAATATTTTGTCCACGAATATTAGTTTGGGTCAATATTTCTACCAAAGGTGATCTTGTCTGACTATATAATTTTTAAAATTTCAATTTTTTTTTGTAAATCCTTTTTTATCTATCTTAATTTTCGTCACAATCAGAAAAGCAACGCGATTGGTAGGGAATGATTCAATTGCCGCACAGAGGTGGAAATATATGGAAATGAGAAGGCAAGGTTAATATAAGACGCCTCCTTAATTTCTGCGACTTTCAGATAAACACACAAAATATTCTAAACATAGATGGTGTTTGGTACAATATTGAGTGCCATTCATGGACATATCTGGATCTTTGAATATAGACGCTTCTTTTTGCAGGCTTTAATAATGGTCGGATAATGATATTTTTATATTTAAACGAGATAATTTTTATTAGAACAGCATTGGGTAACCATTACGTATAAATTATCTTATCTTATTATCTTTGAAAGTTTGTAAAATTTTCACAAATTACCAATTTATCACCCACGGTTATTATATAATCATCGTCGCCCGCGAATTTTTTCATACCGAGCTCATTCATCCATCCTGTTGACGTAACTGTCGCGAGCATACCATGAATCCAAAATCGATCCACGCGCCGCCCTTATTGTGTCACCGATGTGCGCACGTACATCTACGCGCCTTCATCCTCTTAATTTAAATATATATATATATATATATATATATATATATATATATATATATATATAAATATGCAAAGCACGCAACGCGCTTCGCGCTTCGCCGGAAATCGAGGTCTATTTAGACGTCGAAACGATTTGCTTTTGCATGTAGAGAGCCGCGGGAGCTTTTTTTACGTCTCGGCTTTTATTTCCGTCGGTTGATTGAAAATCGCATCCAATAGGCGGGGAGAGCGCGCGACCGGTCAAGTCTCGAGGGGTCGATAATGCAATATATAGATTCGTATTAGCTTGTATATATATATATATATATATATATATATATATATATATATATATATTAGCGCAACGGATCTCTTGAGTGATTGATCAATTTTTGCCTGTTCCTCATTTTCTCGACGTCAGCGTACAATGGTTCTAAAATTAGCCTTACATAGGGTGCGGGGAACTATTATTTTCTTCGCTCCCTTTCTTCTTTTCTTTTTTTTTTTTTTTTTTTTTTCAACGCGCCCGACGAGGCTCGAGCCGCACCTGGCCCGTGTAATCGAGAAAATTTCATTACGCGTCAAAAATAATAAAGTAGACGTTGGCGATCTCGCTGTCGGTTGATATTATATAAATAAATAGTCGACGCTATCGGCTGCTTATGCCCGGCCGTCTTATATATTCAAATATTAAATATCGACGATGTCGATATTTAATATTTTATCGTCGAACGACGAGAGATTAAATTCTGCGTTTTTGAAAAATTATCGTTTCATATTTGATCTTTGATAAAAAGCAACGTATTGATCTGAGGAAAGTCCCCCTTCGGGCAGGCCCTTTTGCCCGAAGTGGCGACTTCCATCACTCTACGTCGAAAATTAATAATAAAATAGTCTGGAAGACTCAAAGTATCTATCGTAAATTATTCATCTTATATTCAATAATAAAAGTAATCGAAAAATTTCTGAAGAAAATTACGATCTCAGTTCTATTTAATCTTTGGTATATATAAATAAGTTCCTCGAAGTTATTAGATATATCGATAAGTATAAATATTTTGTTATCGCACGCCGTTAACGGCAGATACTCATCAGCGATTCGGCCAAAAGAAAAAGAAAATAGTGCACCACTTCAGCAAGAAATGTCAAAGTTCAATCCGCGAAAGGTTTGATCTTCAAGAATCTGGCAGAACGCCCGGGCGAAATATTTCTGCCAAAGGCGCATAAAGTGCTTTTAAAAATTTCTGCGCTCCCCCCCCCCCCGATCCTTTCTGTGACCGCGAGTTGTTTATTCATCGGGGTACATGTGTAATGTGCAATCTGTTCGCCGTATTTATGGCCATCTATTTGCCCCGACTGGAAATAAAATCGATAATATAATGTAATGAAATGAATAAATAAGTAAATAATATAATTTCTGATAATATATATTATGATGCGTGTATTTTTTTATAACTTCTTTATATGCTTTATTATATATAAGAAACAGGCAAATATATAATTTAAGCTCGTTTATCACATTGCCAAAATTACTATATAAAGGTCTTTGTAAACATAAAAGAAAGCGCTGATCTTTAATCTGCGGTAATCTGTATTATAAACAAAAATAGTATAAAAACACTATAATAACATATTATACTATAATAACATATATACTATAATAACATATAATAACATATTATAATAACACTGTATAATACAAAAGTTTGCCAAAATGAGAAAAATAAAAATACTGCCAGCAGGTGCGTCAAAAGCTCTTAATGATGAACAAAATTTTAATGTGAAGGACTGTGAATATATAGTTTTCGTGTAAGTAATTTATAAAAATTAATTAAAACAATGAAAATTATTTTGAAATAATTTCAACTTATTTTGAAAATTTTCATTCAAATAACTATAATAATTTACAAGATGTGACGAATATTGTATAAAAGTAATTGTGTAGCTGAGTTTCGTAATGATGAATTAAAATACCTGTATGTAGAAAACATCAAATTCGAATGATTTTTTAAAATTAATGCCAAGAGAACAATAAAAAGTAAGAATATATATTTTTGAATTTAAGCGAAAAATATAAAATTCGTGCAACCGACGAAACATTTCCTTCATGCAAAACCACGAAAACGTCAGATTTATTTAAAGTACGGGGAAAAGGATCTCGTGAATTACAACAGACGTTTATCCAATGTCTAAGCTTTTCAATTTGGCATCGTTTGGCGAAAGCGCAACTACAGACGCAAACGTTACGCTTAATCAACAGAATGCGCAAGAATAAGCGCGGTCAGACGTTATACAACTATTTATAACTATATACGACCGAGTATGAATCGAATGGCTTTCCCACCTTATTCTTATCGCTACACTACGACCGCGTTCGTTTATACGACTACGGTGCGTTCGCTGATAAGCCCGAAGTTGTGGCGGTGGTCAAAAAAAAAAAACCCCATGTAAGTATAATGAGAGGAGGGGAATTTTTGTTTTTGTTTTTGTTTCTTTTTTTTTTTGTGAAAGTGCCCACTTCTTCCTCTGGGACGTTCGGCGCGGTTGCGAACTTTATCGCCCGTAAATAAGCGGTCTGCTTTCAACAATGAGTGTGGGGCTTTTTTTTATTTCCATGGTGGAGATGTTGGTTCGCGTATCGATTTTAACGAAAAAAAAAAACAAAACAAAACAAAACAAAAAAACTAAAGTTAGTTTCGAGAGTGTTAAAACGAGACCGGCGGATTGTTCGAAATATACGCATAATAATGGCAAACGAATGAAAAGACGTTCGAGTTTTACTGGAACAGCTGACGTGTATTCTGGATAAAATTGCGCGGATACCTGAAGAATGTATGGTAAAAAAAAAACAACGAACGAAATACGAGAATGGTCGCGATATTCTAAATTCACTTTATACTTTTATCTTTTATCATTTCGTAGTCCTTGATTTTCTAAATTTATCAATATACAAACGTTTTCGAAACTCGCGCTCGCCTGACGCTTTGAAAACAAAGAACTTTCCCATGTGTCCAAACGTTGGACGAAGATAAAGACAAGATAATCCCATCAGTGTAATATATATAATCATTCGTCGATCTTCTTTTCAAATTTTCGATACCCTTGTAACACAAACAGTCGTAGTAAGTTATTTTTATTCATTCGTTAATGTTCTCGGTAGGTCAACACGTCTCGGAAAGTGCGCTCGAATAAGTTTGGTTAATAAGTCTCGAAGATGAAACAAAAGCATAATAATTTATACGATGCAATTTCATTCGATCGTGATAATTCAAGTTGAATACTGTGCGATGTTTGATATTACTTCTGAAAATAGGTGTTGCTGCAGTAAGTTTACTATATATATATATATAAATAATGCATAACAAACTATATTACATTATTACCAGTTTCAGTTCAATTTGATAATTTTTTTTTCTAGAACAGTATTGATCGCAATACGCATCTTCCCAATAGCATTAAATATTGCTGAGTTATATGATTATTTATTCATGGAAAATAAAATTATGTAAATATGTGTAATAATTTGGAAACCCGTGTAGTATGTTTTTTAATGTCTTGTTACCGTTAAAGAGCCGGTTAAAAAAAAAATTTTCCTCTGTTAAAGCGTCTATTTGCTTGGAAATTCATATTCTTTTTTTTTACAAAGCACTGTGCTTCTTCCCGTCTGCCTCCTCTTTAAAAGAGAACGGAATAATGAGAAATAAAAGTTTCTAACCGGGGACGAATATTATGCGTATAAAAAAATATCGTCAGCTGAGAATCGTTTTTTTTTTTTTTTTTTTTTTTATGAATTTCCGTCCGAACGTAGTCAAGAAAGTATTTAAAAATCCCTTTGCCGTCGGATTCCGGCTTTTGTTTTCGTACGCTCGGAAAATGGGACGTCAATGGCGATGAAATTAAGTTTTAGAAATAAAATTACATTAAATCCAATAAAATCATATACGCCTCTATCCGTGTACTTTTAATGCATTCCATCGCAGGGCGGAATTAAATGAAATAAGCTCGAAGTCATAATGAAGACTAAACGAGGTTAAAGTGATTTTAAAGTCAAAGCACGGTCGTCGGTTGTTTTTCTAGATGATAAATTATTAAAACACAAAATCGTACTTATGCCGTGTATTGTAAACCAATCTAACAAAATGCCTATGCTGGCCTCACGTCTTTATAAAATAATATAATCGTAATAAAGGTCAGACTGTCCTCGTTTATGATCATCCCCGTACAATCTGATATAAAAAACAAATTACAGCTATAGAATAATACAAAAAATAATAAGGTGCACTATTGTTAGCAAATGATAATGTTACCGAGCCCACGGCGAAATATTCGGAGACTCTGTATCTGCCATTCGATAAAAAATCTCCAGCAATACTCTGTAAGTACAATTAGCAAATCGGCATAGGCTCGCATAAACTAATAAAGATTTTTTCTTTTATTTTGATTTTTGTCGTAGAAAGCTCTCCTTGTGCGTTAGAATACAGACGTAGCATAGTGCTCAGTTTATCATCTGGAAAAAAAATGATATACAAAATACATTCAATTGTACTTCACAAGTTATTTTTTTGTCTTTGCAGTTCTGTGTAATTATTGATAAGGCTAGATTCTTTCAGAATTAAGTTTCTCGTTCTAATTAATGTTAATGTATGTAACATTGCATGCAATTCTCTTTAAAGACCATGCTATTATTATTATTATTTAATTCAAAATCAATCTTAAGGATTATTTAAAAACTGAAGTAAACTTTCATATTGACATAACTAAATCAGTTAATTGGACACATCTGACTAATGAATACATACTCTTACCTTACGTGCAGAACAATTGATTTTGACACATCTCTTAAACATTATCGTGGCCATCAATTTGATTGAGATTTTTAAAATAGACGAGATAAAAAACGCAAATTAACATTTGAAAAATATCGAATGACTTCCAAATCACCTTGAGAAGTTAAGCTCGAATTTTACCGTTATTACCGTTAATCGAATGTTTCACAAGAAGCGTTATAAGGTTTTACAGTATTATTTTCATTAAATTTTACATGAAAATTGTCGAGAAATTTTTATCTCGATCAAAAGATTCATTATCTGGGAAAAAGCTGTAAATGCTTATTTACTTTATATACTTAATTTAACATATGCGCGAGATTAAAGTAACACATTATAATGTAAAGACATACATGGCAAAAAATTAAGGGGATAAACTTAAGTTTTGTAAAGTAACATTTATTTTTCTGCAAAATTCCAAATTAAATTAATCGTGACGAGCTTTCATTATTCATATTTCGGGATTAAAGTAACACATTATAATGTAAAGACATACATGGCAAAAAATTAAGGGATAAACTTAAGTTTTGTAAAGCAACATTTATTTTTCTGCGAAATTCCAAATTAAATTAATCGTGACGAGCCTTCATTATTCATATTTCGTAGTTATCAAATGAAATCGTTTCGTGTAACTTTATCATCAAATATCGTAATTATAGAAATATGTAAGTTGTGCACCAAGAATTTTTCATCACAACGCGAGAGCGAGATGTTTGATAAGGGGATATTTTTTTTATTTTTTTTTTTTTTTGTTCAATTTGATCGCGGCTTAGGATGAGAAAGGTAAATTTCATACCGGAGTTAAGCTCGGTATGTGTAATGTTAACGAGGATTTCGCGTGCACTGCGAATGTGCGAAGGAGTGCCGCGCGAACTTTAATAAGGCTACTTCTAATTACACTCGGAACGATGTCTACTTAAACATATACCGTACTAGTCCCCGTTGTGCCGTATAAAAAGCACACATAGCCTTAAATAAATTTCTCGTGTAATAGAATACGAAAAATGATTTCGGATAAGGCTGGCTTCTTGGCAGAATCGCCCTTATACACTAATATTTTTTTCTGTAATTATCAGAATATGGTAATTGAAGAGATTGACTTTTTCTTTATTTTAATTTGGCGAGTAGGTTAGCTTAAAAATTTTGTATGTATTATGTCTGTTTTATTAATTATCCGCTAGCCTTATATAGCTGGTCAAAAAAGGCCGATAGGTCACACACTCACTTGCAGCCGTTATTGTTTCGATCGAGAACAAAAGGGCTCGACAAAACGGCGCTCGTCTGTGACATTATTATTATTATTATTATTATTATTATTATTATTATTATTATTATTATTATTATTATTGTTATTGTTGTTGTTGTTGCTGCCGTTATTATTATTATTATTATTATTATTATTGTTGTTTTTTCTGTTGTTGTTGTTGTTATTATTATTGTTATTATTAAAAGATTAATCTGAATTACAGGGACGGACGTGCTTATTGAAAATCCAATATAACGCAATAAAAATCCATGTGCCGAGAGCGGGAAGTTTTTATTAAAGAAGTTTATCAGGTATTAATTAATTTTAGATATTGAATTTTTCCAAGATTGAACAATTTTATTTTCAGACTATCGAAGAAAATTTCTTCCAGTACGAAAGTCAATAATAACATTATTCAATTCAATCTTCCAGTATCAATAATAACATTATTCAATTTGTATATATCAAACGAATACATTTTTCAACAAAAACAAAAAAAAAAAATAGTTGATTTTATTACGTTTATGAACCTTTTAAAAACGAAGTTCAATAAAGAAAAGCAAAACGCAATCGGTATCGCTTTATTTTTAACTGCAGCGTAAAATGATTTATTCATTAAATCAATCTGAAGAACCCACTCCATCGGAACTGTCTGGCATTGATATGGCATATAAACAGATATGACTGCCGCGACCGCAAAGCAGACATCGTGTAATCAAGAAAGTAGGTCAGGTGTATAGAGAAAAAGATTATACGCGCAAGATTGTTAAGGTACACAAGGGACTGTTTTGCGGATAGTATTAAAGAGGCGTTTTATCGACGCGACGAAAAATTTTAATTTGAAACGGCCCTTTCTGTGCTTTGAAGTGACAACGACGAATGAAATGATTTAAAAAGACAAAGAGGCCTAAAAGGTGTATAGAATCAATATGTAAATTATTTAATATTGTTCAATAGCTTAGATCGCCGTGTAATGGTAATAATTTGTTTTAATGATTATTAAACATAAGATTCGATTAAAGGCTAATCCTCCATTTCAAACAATGTAAGGTGGTCTGAAACTTGAGCAAAACCAATAAGTATTTTTCGGCAAACTAAAATTATGATCATTAGCAGTCTATTATGATAGCGACATTTCGTTGTGTAATGATATATACGTGTGTTTGCGTGTATAAATTATATATATATACATAGATCCACACACACACGCGCATATACATACGCTAATTTACCCTGATTGAACATAATTATTATTATGGCAGATGTATACTCAGCTATAGTGGGAGTTTTACATTAGTTTCTTGCGTAGAAACTTCTTTTAGTAGATTTAGTATAGGATACTTGATAAAATAAGTCAAAATATCTAATGAGATAATAAGACACTTACACAGTTAGTTTTACTATAAATAAATATTATGAGTGTAAAAATGCAAGAAAAACTTGTTCTGGACAAGCTATATTCGTATATACGTAATAAAAACACTTCTTCTCAACCCAAGCATGCGACGCCTAATATCTGCCTATGACTCGCTGTTTAGCTGGTTACTTTTACTTTAGTTTATTTGTATTTGGATTGTATTAACTTGTCGATACAGGGCTAGACTTTCAAAGCATGCGCGCAAACTTCTCCGCAAATAATACAGAAATAGAAAAATGATTTGGAGAAAAGTTATTTGGGACAATGGGGAACTGTCTATCTGCGATAGCGATTTTGACTTGGAAGTTAATTGTAAGCAATGATAAATCCAATGCCATTCGAAGGTTAAAGTTATTTATTTAAATGTTAACCCCTTTCTTGACATGGGATTTAAAAAGAGTGAGAAACTAGTCTAAACAATGAAAATTGGAATGCAATTTCGAATATGCTGCAACTTGCACATTTCTGAAGAAGTTTGACATGATTTTTAGTTTGTGTAAAGATTGCAATTTGAAACATCAAAATAAAATTTTCTCTTCAGCGTAAAAGATAAGGAATATCGTTAAATAAGATTGCTTTAATTATTTAGATGACTTGAAAATGAAATTCAAGGTGAAAATCCATAGAAAGATGACCCATTTTGTGTTAAACTATTTTCATCTGAATGAATTTTCTATATCAGACTTCTTTATGTATAAACTTTACAAAGATTAAAATGACATTCCATGTATTTCCATTGTTACAACAACTTTTACTGCATATTATAATTAACTGACAATTGCAATTTATTTTATTAAAAACTATCAATGCGATCTAGATATGATTTACGTCATAGTCTCGCGGCACTGATTAAACGATAGTTCAGATTTACGATCTGGAAAACCATCTCAAATAAATCTATATATATATATATATATATATATATATATATATAAATAATTAAAAATCTGTAATTAAATTCTGTTATTTTGACTTGATCTATCGTTAAAAAAGTAACTTTATAACAAAATAACGAAGAAGAGAATATTTAAATTTAAACACGCAGATTGAAGGATTGGGAGATGACCTTAAAGCCAAAGTAAATGATACATAGTCTTTCATCGAGAATAATGAGACTGAGTAAATAAAAGAAAGAGAGAGAGAGAGAGAGAGAGAGAGAGAGAGAGAGAGAGAGAGAGAGAAAGCGCAAGAGAGAGAACGGAATGCGAATAATATTTCTTTATTTGAAGAATCAGAAACTTTCTCATTGCCGACAGAACTTGTTTGGGTATTTATGTACAATTGAAAATTATGACGCACGCCTGGCAAATAATCGTCAGATGCAAAAGTACGAACATTCACCTGAAGTCTATATACTGTCAAAAATTGAATAAAAAATAGCTTTAAAACTTCTACATCGACGGGCCTTTGAAATAATAACTCGTCGAATTACCGAACGGTAGCTGAAAATCATACGAGTTCTTAACTCCATTGCTCTTTACTCAGAAACATCGTACATACATTCAAAGGGGCATGGCTCAGATTTGGCAAGATCTTGGATTTATCATCAGGGTTATATATCTCATATATTCTGCTCAGCAGAGGAAGAAACGCTTTTCAGTAGACGAGAATAAGCGTAAGTTGAAAAAGTTCACATTAAGAAGAAAGGTTAGAAAATTTCATATGAGCGTACGTGCCTAGAGCATAATTTGGATTTTGACCAACGAACGAGTCGCATTCAGGTATGTTTGGCTCGTGCATAAATATCTCGATGTAAATTAACTTCTCAGCCGATCCTCTAGTTGCTCATCGACTTCAAATTTACACAAATATTAGGCAGTACTTGTAAGTCATGTTAATCCATAATGAACTCGTAAAGAGGGCTCGTCACCTTCCAACATTTAAATCGCTCTCGTAAAGTCGTAGGAGGGTAGATAGATAGATAGACAGATAGATAGACAGATAGATAGATAGGCAGATATATAGATAGATAGAGAAGAGTAATACACGTTTATATTAATAGTTTAAACGGTGATTACATTCAGGAAATTAAACATAAAAAAATATAACTGAGATAATATTAAAGATACGCAACTGTGAAATAAGATAGAACGTAAGAAATATAATATTATATAATGACACGCCGACAAAATAAATAATAATAATTCCTTTTTTGTTTTATATCCTGTTCTTACATAGTTAATTAAAAAGTAATGTAAACATCAGAAAATCAATTATGCATATATCTATTAGCCAATGAAACAAAACAGTCGTGTACTCAGATCATTCTACGTTCATTCTGTTCAGGTGGTATATGTGAGAATCCCTAGAAATCCACCTGGTGCAAGGGTCCTTTAGATTTTCCAAGGAGACGCTTCCGCGTCGTCTTACGTAATAGTAAATCCATAAAACATTTTCTCCTGCAATCGATACGCGGCCACCCCAGATATGCAGCATATAAGAGGAAAAATTCCATTCCGTCGGATGCTTTTGATATATTGCACAAGAGTCTCTCGTTTTTTTTTTTTTTGAAGGTCTCGTAGTCTGTTTGTACTTTTTGAGGAAGCATTCAGCGTAATAACTGAACACTGCCTCGAACCGGGGCTACGGCCGACCGTCCGGAGCTTCATTTTTAATATCTCGTTGGCGTAGCTTTCTGAGAATCCGAGGTTATGGAATAATGTCCTGTTACGCATCTTCGTTAATAAATCAACATGGGGATTCGTGATTCGATTCGGGTCCAGTATTACATCGAGACGAAGGGAATGGAATGGGATAGTGGGAGGGGAGAGGAAGAGAAGACCCGTTAAATTATTAATGAACCGCTACCGGACACCGAGGTGGATGCGCATCGGAAAAGAAGAACAGGTGTGTGTGGAGAAGTGGGGGGGGGGGGGGTGAGGATCCTCGGCCTTGCGCCGACGTCACCGTGTGCGCGCAGCTGGTTATCTAGCGCGCTTCCCCTCTCGCTCTCTCTTTCGCGCATCCGTCGGTGGCGGCGGGTGGAGGGTGGCGGCTCTCACGTGCTACTCTCTCTCTCTCTCTCTCTCTCTCTCGGGCGAGCTGCGCGCGGGAGGATCGATCAATAGGAGAAACGCCCGTCAAGGCTGCCGCCACCCCCCTTCTTCTCCGCCGTATACTCAAAAGAGCCAGCCCTCTACACTCGCCTTCGTGGTGCGCGCGCGCGCACGGGTCTTCCTCTGTTTATATTTCGCGGATGAATATCTGTAGAACATGGATGGGGGGGGGGGGTCTTTTTTCTTCACAAGAGCCACTTTCTACACTCTCGCTTTTTTTTCTTCTTCTTCTTCTTCTTCTTCTCGCAAGCCGTATTATACGCTCGAGATAGATTTGTGCGCGGCAAGGGGGCGCCGAAAACTCGTTCGACAGCCGTATGCATACATTTATATATAAGATATAAGTCTTTGGCTTCACTTGCTAGAGTTTTGCGTGTTTCTTATTTCCTTATCTTTTGCTCTTTGAGATCATTGTTTTTTAGCCGAGCGATCATCGTTCTTAAGACGTTCTTTATTTTTGCTTCGATGGCTTATATATTAGAATACTTGTTGATTGCGCGGGATAAATACGTTTGATCGTTTTTCTATGGCAGAAATCAAACGATACTTGCATTGATAATGCACTGATTCTCCATTACATTAGGTTTTCAAGATATTCTGCTCTAAAAATGTAAAACAACAGTCTTTTCAAAGATTTGAAGTTATATTATAATTAAAAGGATTTTTTTACTTTAATTATTTTAAAGTATGCTTTGTCATCTTCGAAATGTCGGTGAGATTGTCAAAAGACCTTTTTTGTATTAATTGAAATATGGTGATTTGAATGATATGTCTAACTTATCTAGTCGAATGCAAGTAAGAACCAAACTATAAGCACAATTAAAGCATCTCTTTCACATTCATTTTATGCTATGATTACAAAAATAACAATTCTTAGTTAAGCTAATTCAAATTTTACAAATCTAGGCCTTCAAAATCGAGTCACCAAATTTGAATATCTTAAGCCCACGAACGGTAAATCCATAACCTCGATATGAAACACGATTCTTAAATTATAATATTTCGATGAAAAGATAAGATATATTCGGGAAAACTCAATTTTATTTAACAGAAGGCCGCTCATATTTTAATTTGCTTTTAGTAGCTTTGGAAACATGATGCGATCCAATAATTCTGAATTCATTCAGTCCTTCGGCGCATCAAAGTCCTTTGACAAAGTATACTGCAGTTTCTGTTCCTTTACAATTGTTGCCCTGTGCCATTATCGATGCTTTTCCATAATTAGATGTAAATATTCGAATTTTGAAATACCAAAGGACGAACGGCGATACAGCTTTATTCTTCAGAATCGTTTATAAGATAATCCGGGCGCGGCGAATCGACTTTATTACGCAAGAGCAAAGTGTCGTTAAAACTCCACGTAAACTACGAGCTGTCCCTTTAAATTATGTTTCCAATTGCCCTCCCTAGTTCTGCGGATGACAGAATGAAGACGCTTTATCTTGCTGTTTACCTCAACCCGTTTCTTCGACTCCACCTCCTCGGCCCACTGTAGGACACACATATATATATATATATATATATATATATATATATATATATAAAAAAGAAATGCCTTATAAATTTTTCCCCGTCTCCTCCATACGTCTTCGAGCGACTCTCGCGCATCCTTATCTGTAATATAGCGTGCATTCTTATACATGGACTCGCGTCCAGATTGACATTGTCAAAAATCAATAACGCGCTAAATATTTGAATTGCAGTTTCTGCGACGTGCGAACTGCATTATCCTGCGAGTTTTTTTATACGCGGCGTAACAATCGAAGGTAGCGCGCAAGAAGAAAAGGAAAATGAAAAAATAAAAACAAAACGACCGGCGCGAAATAAAGAGCTTTGAAAGACTTTACTGTGTATCTTCGTTGCGTAAACGTTTCTCTATATAGAACATAGAAGAAGAAGGAGAAGAAGAAGAAGAAGAAGAAGAAGAAGAAAGACTCTTAAAAGACTAAAACTGACATGTTCAGATCATATGTCGATCTCAATAATTGGAGTTTATTTCCTTTTTATCATGTTGTATACAGCTAATCATGTTAGTATTAATAAAATTGAACAAATATTACGAAAATGTAACACAATTAATGTAACGCTCGCGCGCGCGCGCACACACATATTCCTTGGCTGATGGTTAATCGGTAGTGATGTGGTATAATGGATATACAAACCACGTAACAGGATTGGCTTGTTACGCGATCCACACGACAAGTATTTATTCACTTATGAATTAACAAATACATCGTCTGTCGGTTTTATCAACAATTTCGATTTCACAAACTGTTCACCAAGAATTTAATACCTTTCACAGATTTAGCAAAATTATACGATACGCGTTGTTTGGCCATAAATGCATAACTCGTAGCCGAGCTGTTTTCGTCGATAACAAAACGAACGGACGATTCGAACTACTTGTACACGTTTTTCTTTTAGTGATTCTGTTAGACGAATATACCGCAGTCTAATGTTGAACGAACGACGCGAAGACCGCTCTTTTTATCGTACATGCACTGCGTGGAAAATTTATGTTGGTATAACGCTGTAAAATTCTAATTATTCGTGATTTAGGTCTACGTTTATTGTGTTTTATGCGTATAGTTTGGGGTAAGAATGAATGTTTGAAAACGCAAGAATTCGAAAATAACCCGTAAAGTACCCGATGGAAAAACTTTGCCACTGATTTATTTATTTCTTTAGAAGTAAGCCAACAAAATGGATGTTATTAATAAATCTTGCCGAGCAATTTTAACGAGCCCGTATGCCAGTTTCTAAGAAACTTTAGATCTGTTCATTAAATTTTAAGGCGTAATAACAAAAAATAACCCAATATTTCACTAAATCTCAATGATCCACGATATTTGAATAACAAAACCATCCGAGTAGCCGCGCAGTCATTTAGGACTTGCGACATTTATTAAAGTTCTTGCTTTTTATTACTACTGATGAGCTCGGAAACGCTGTGCAAGCCCCCTCCCCCTTTCCCCACGTCACCCTCTCACCGCAGAATAAAAGAAGTATTCCCAGAGCTTTGTTAAATGAACAGTCAGATTTATTTTTTTAAAGAATAAATCACGCTTTAATAGCCCGTACAATTTTCCGCCGAAGGAACGTTCAGTGAAGGAACGTGCCTGGAATTTTTATCGGCCGACGCCCCCCTTTTTCGCGATTTCGTATTATCAAAATTCCTTTGGAGTGTAGCGCCTCCTTCCCCTGCCTCCCTCTCTGTCCACCCATCGTCACTTCCACGCCGCACAAAGATCATGCAGATTTTCAATTCTCTCCCTACCATTGCGATTTTACGATGGAGGTGGATACGGGGAGAAATAACGTTTATTTATAATTATATAGATCACGTTCGATTAGGTCTGGAAAATGTAGGTCAAAAAAAAAGTTTTTGCGAATGTAGGTTATATTATATATAGGTTATAGAGAATCCTGCAATTTGTACGAAAAAATCAGCTTCGGTCGAGTAATCATCCGTTTAGATTGATCGGCGCTTGCTGTAATTTTTAGCTTTTTTATTATTATTATTTATTAGCACAAGTAATTAGGGATAATTTAGTCAAAGATTAATATGATTATAGTATACATTATATTTACGATTTTAATTTAAGGACATGTCATTATAATTACTCAAGAATGTCATAAATAGTTATGTAATTTTGAATACGCAAACACGTAGATTTTTACATTTCCAAAATGTCGAATTTCATAAATCTTGAGCCAGATCATGCTACGTTCAACAAAACAACGTTACGGAATTATGGAATAATATATTGTTTATTATTCTATAAAATATAATGAGTATTATATATATATATATATATATATATATATATATATATATATATCTATATATATACAGAGGCCTCACTTCAATATTTTTCTGTGTACGGAATTTTTGTACTCCTCCCCCTCGCCATAGATTTTTCAATACAAACTCAGCAACTTCGAATCTTCTAATTTTAATTGTTTCAAAAATTAAAAAATCTAAGAAGTGGTCTCTTTCATTTTCAAGTCTAAAACTTTTAAATTTTTCTTGTGAATTTTTTTTAAATTTTGCGTATTTTAATATTATCACAGATCGTAGTTTCCTTGTAGTTTTTCTCTTTATTGATAATGACGTTTTATAAAATATCCATCATAAATTGTCCATATAGATGCAGAATATTATAATTCATCGGATAGATTGTGACAGGAATGAATTTCTGATTATACAGTTTTAGTATTTAGGGTTTTGATCGACAAGTTTGTACATGGATCTCTATATCTCTATAGATGATTTTTCTGACACTCAGTTTATCTCTTTCTGATCTTACCACAGCTACTAGATATGGTTCCAAGCCTCTGTATGTTATGATTTTTATATTATTAATATTGTTCTTATTGTTTTTGACTTGACAGTTCCAAAGACATACTAAAATCATCTTCAATATTTTAAGGAAAAACATTTTATGTATTATTAAACAATTTTTCTTCTTCAGATCTTCTATTGCTTTCATAAATACGTTTTTTTTATTTCGTTTTTGCCTTTTTTACATAGATAAAAAAAGATCAGATAATATATGACGTCCTACGGTATATATAGTTGGTTCATAAATTACAATCTTGAGCATACAATAAATTTTGGATCAATTAAATTAGTTTAAAATAAATAAATTCATAGTACGTAATTATTGCATTATATTTTACCAATTGACACAATACAATAGTTTTTAAGAATATTTTATAGAAAAGTAATTTTATAGGGACACGCGCAATATTTCATATTGCAATTTGTCAAATCGTTGCCTGTATTTATGTACATAGAATAAAATTAAATACCGATATATTTAAAATTTTCTGTGCCTCTGTTGTAATGGTTGGGAATTGCGACGGATTGCGTGAAAGAATAAAAACAAAAAAAATCTACTTTTAAAATATGAAATTTTACGCAATAACCAATTATTTCGCCCGATTGCACAATTCTTGGTAAAATTCCAGTGGGACTTGAGGACAACGATTCGAGCCTGTCTCTCACGAAACTCGGGGACGTCACGATAAAATCATCCGAACGCGATCGTTCGCAATTATGATCATCGCCTCCACCTGAGTTCGATCCGCCACCGTCGTCGCACTCCCGAGGGGGGCCAACAGTCGCCAGACAGGCGCGCTCGCGGATCATTCAACAAACATTGACGCTCGCGCGCTCCTCCGAGACAAAAGTGTGTATATATATATATATATATATATATATATATAAACTCTTTTATACGGACGCAGCCCTCTCGCCACCCTCCCCCACCCTTGTCCTCCGTGTTTTGGGAAAGCTCGCTGCACCTCCACCCCTGTCCCCCTTCCCTCGAGACGCGCGAGACCGCGACTCGATCCCGCGCGCGTCTGCCTCCGCCGATTAGTCCTGCCGCGCCTCCCGCGAGGGGTGGCCGCCCGCCCCCACCCCCCACCTCCTCCCCTAACCACCACCACCACCACCACCACGGAGCCCGGGGCGGGGGTGGAGGGAGGGCGAGCCGCGTGCGCGCACCCCGGCCACGCAGGCGGGACACCGAAACGCCAGCGTACCGTCCAGTCCGTCGGTCGCTCGGCCGCGAGCCAGACGCGCGCGCGCGAGTCAGCTGCTGCACCGCGACGACGACAACGACGACGACGAACAAGAAAACCGCATCTCCTCCTCTCCTCCTCCTCCTCCTCTCCTCCACCGCCCGCGGATCAGCTGCTCGGGCGCCGCTCCCGCAACGAGGGGCAGGGCCGTGCGACCCGTCGCCGCCCCCGCGGGGATTTTCGCCTCGCGCCCGCGGTGTCGTAATTAAGTTTTTTGTTTTGTTGTTTTTTTTTTTGTTTTTGTATCTGTTCCCCCTCCGCCCGTTTTTCGACTACCCTGTCGCCCGCCGGTGCCGACGAATTCATTGACGCTGGCCTCTGGGCAACTTATGACCGTGCTGTGTGTACGCGTGTCCGTGTGGTGTACGCGCATGACTTACACGCGCATCCACGGCTCTCGTTGCCAGCGGGCGCGATTGCCGATGTTGCTGTGAGAAAACGCTGTGCATCTAATTTCAGCGATTGACCGTTGTTCGCGCCTCGTTGTCCGTCGACGAGAGAGAGAGAGAGAGAGAAAGAGATAGAGAGGCGTAGAAGTTTATTTATCGATTATCCGGTACGGTTTTACAGCTTTGGCGCGCGGCGTCGTGCCGCCGATGCCTGTTAAAAAAGTTAAAGAAAAAAGAATAACAAAACAGTACGAAACTAGAGAAAAATCCCACCGAGAATTTCGCGTCTACCGCGGTTAATGCCATTACGGAGGGAGGGCTGGGGGCAGCGTATAGATACGCTGAAATGGAACGTGCAGCTGCGGTGGATTAAGTTCAAGCGGATTGCTCGCTTATGACTGCGCGGATGAGAAAATTCAATTAGTCCGAGGCAAAGTAAAAGAAAGCAAAAATAGGAGGAGGAGAAGAAGAAGAAGAAGAAGAAGAAGAAGAAAATCTGTATTTAATAACTGGATTCGACGTTGCCGAATTCCGGAAATACTGGGAACGATCCGTTAACGAACGATTTGTTATTATTATCGCATCGGCGACGCGGCGAGCTGATTGGCAGGAGGGAGAAACGTACCGGGCCTGCTCTTTAATAACGTACACGTACTATTCTTACCGTTTTGATTTATCCTGAAACGACCATTGTCATTCCAGAAGTTGTTCATAATTCGCTCTGGCGGGCCTCTCTTTGCTTTGACGCCCTCTCATTTTAGCGCGCCGTCACCGTATACTCGCGATTCGCCTTGCGCTGTACGTGAGCACAGTCTTAAAGTTGAAGGAGTTAAACGAACGCAACGGAGAGTGAGACATGCGCCCGTGGACAATGGAGTCGAGCGTCGACACGTTGTAAATTGACATTTTTCCAATTATTTACAATACAGTAAACGTCCTCGTTTCCCCGCGTTGTCCGTGAGGGCGCCGAGATAACGGGTGGAACTTTCGATCTCCAGTCTGTGCAAAAAAAAAAAAAAAAAAAAAAACGAAAAGCCGAACTGGCCCAGCTGTATTACGAGCAGAACAATGACTCTTGTGTACGGATTCAGTGCTGCGCACTAAGGAACTGATAATAGGAAAATGAGGGCGGATTAAGCAACTGATAATAATAATAATAATATTAGTAATAATAATCATAACAGCAACAAAAAGCCCTTGGAAGGTACGAGCGGTTAATCAATCCAGTCGATATTCACGAAGCGCGGCGAAAAAATGCCACCGTTTTCCAGGACCTCGAGCCAAATCCAGTAGACGCCTCATATCCGCCGCATCGTGTACGCGCGCCACTCTTAACTGCGCAAGTTGGGCGCTCGAGACTCACCGTAAGTTCTTATACGCATTAGTTCGTTCGCTCGTCCCTTCCCCCGAGCGATATCAGTACGAGCAAATTAGCCCATTCACGGTGGAAACACGACCATGGAGATTCAAATAAATGCGGCGAATGCGCCATTTTTCGATTTGAACATTTGCCTCCGCCTAGAGAAGCGTGCACATCAGTGTACACGTTACATCAACGCCCTCGGTCGCGCCGCCCTCGTAATTCTGCTTCGATTCAGAAGTAATTATAACGGGTCGTTTAATCTCGCTCTAACAATACATTTATAAAAAAGATCCCGTGTTATAATGGCATCGAAATTTTCTTAAAAAGACGTTATTTTGTCAGAAAAATATTCTTATTATCGTCGTTTTAATTGAAAAAAAAAAAAAAAAACGAAATGCCTGACTGATACGATGATGACGTACGTTATAATGTGAATCAAACTAATTAAATGTAATTGCGGAGACGGCATTCTTCTAATTCACATGTGATATACAAAGATCTAGATTAAAAAGCCATTACTATAATTAATTGGTAAATCCTTTTATTACCACGAGCATTGATAGTATGTGTTTTGATCTCATTATGTTGATGTAATAAAACCTCTAGCAGACTAAATTATGTTAATTCAACTTAATTGTATATATATATAGAAATTATATAGTTAGAAATTTACTATTGAATCCATTGCAGATCTAGTCCTAGGAAGGAAAATTTAATACATTATATTGTGTCTCTGCCACTTATTTTCAGGATTTTAGTAAGAATAGCTAACTAGATCCTGGCACGAAATACTAATTAATATCGATATAATTCAATATAAAATCTATTCGAAACATTTTTATTCAAATTCAAAATATATTTATTCCCGTTTCGACTCACAAATAATCAAAATGTGAAGTGAACTTAGTACGTGCAAAATTAAAATTATTTCAAATATATTGAACTGACAGCAAAATTTAATTTAAATTTAAAGTACGTATACATTTCCTAATGGCTGCCAATTAATCATTGTATTCTATTTTTTGACATCTATGTTTAAAAAAAGAATTTCTATAATTTAGATTATTTTTCTGTTTTTAAGATTTTTACCTTATTTTATCTATTTTATTCTGATATATATATATATATATATATATATATATATATATATATCCGATATATTTCCAGCAGGTATAGATTATTATGATTATTAAATATATCCACGTACTTTATAAAAAATAATTTTGTTTCGCTTAACCTTTAGACTGCCGGTATTTTTGCCTTATAAATTGATATTTTTGATGTGCAAAATTAATACATAAAAACACCTCATATTTCTAGAGTATCTGTCAAGGTCACAGGTGGCTCATATATGAGCCAGTCCGGCAGTCTAAAAGTTGGTCCCAGAATCCAACCGATGATCCGTTTTCCACAGATTTTCTGTTTTTTTTTTTTTTTTTTTTATAATTATTGTTGTATTCAGACATATATAAGTACAGGTTAAGTGGTAGAAAAAACATTACAAAAAACCAATATGAGATAACAATTCTACAATGCAATGCGGTGTTGTCTACCCCGATCGTTACAATTATTTATTTATAATATATTAAATTTTCATAAAATTAGAAATTTAAATATGTTATGACAGAAAATATGATTATAATACTACTTAATGCGGTGCTCGAACATGTAGTGCAAAAACTAGCGAAGCAAAATCTGTAACCTTTCAAAAATAAGTGAAAAACATTAGGATGGAGATATGAATGATTATTGAGATATAAATTTATTGAATTGCATGTTCTTATGACTATATTTGCATGCCCGAGGTGTAGGATTCACTTGTCTTTAAAATTAAGGGCGGCTCTTTCGTATTTCAATGTTATGGTGTAAGAATAGATTAGTTTTATATTAGGTATGAATTTGTCAAATATTTTGTCACAGTTTTTCTTAGGAATATGATATAAGAATAGAGTTCCAATTGTGTCCGCTGTATAATTATTGAAATCGAAATATCTAAATTCATTTATTGACACGAAACCATTTTTAAGTTATTTTAAAATGTTTCCAAATTTGTTGTTCTGTAAATTTATTATTATCGATTTGTTTACACCTTTTAGTCGATTTACACAGTTCCTAGTTTATTTTATTATGAAAAAGTCTATTCTTATTATATCTGCTTTCTTCTAGAGTGTTTGAGATTTTTTTTTGTTCATTCGTATAATCTCTGTAATATGTAAGAAAAGATCGTACCACTTTTCTTTCAAAATATCTGTATTTTCCTTGAAATTTGGACTGATAATAAACCATATGGGACAAGTGTGTATCAGAATAGGCCTAATTAAGTTCAGGTAAGCAAGAATTTTAGTTATCGCGTTTAAGGGAGTAGTCAAAATTTTAAGCAGCTTGCTTACGGTATTATTATCTTTTTTCAACTGCGTATTTACTTGAGAATTGTACCGTAGAAGATCATCAACAAATACTCCTAGATAGGACACTATTCTTTTATTCGGAACAATTATTATCTTCACCGATTTCAAAAGTTTTCTTCTTAGTGTTAACGTATTTTGAACTGTTTATTAACAGAGGATCACGGAATAGTATTGTTTCACATTTTGACGGATGCATTTCCACATTCCAGTTTCTGCAGTAGTCTTTTATTTCGGTATATAGATTTTGTGTCTTATCTTCTGCATTGGCTACTTTATGGTTTGCAGCGTGTATTATCAAATCATCTACATGAAATATTGTTTAGGATCCTAACGAGGAGATCTTAACTTATTCCTAAGTAAGGAAAAATAAAGGACATTTAAGTGGATTTAAGATAGAAATTCCTGTCTCTTTCTTACTTTTTCCAAGCTAAATATGATCATGTCTTAAAAGTCCAAAGTTCATTCCTACCTGGGAAAAAGTTAAGTAAATCTGATTCGAATCAACGGAGTAATTCAGGGAATTCTGTTATGAAAATAAAATAATGAGATTAAATCTCATTTAAAATCAGTGCCCGTTCCGATGAATAATCAGAACCAGAAGTAAAGGCTGAGCAACGAGCTTGTTAGGGAAGTCGGGAGGAAATTGCGTGAACTTTTCAACGACCCTTAATTGCCGCACCGCCTAATTAAGCGCTCTACGCGCCCGCGTGATTGAATCCGATCACGTTCTAAAGCGACGGCCAATCCGAGTTATCCAACGAAGACCGTCGCGACTGATGCAGCTCGCGGCAAAACGAGAAAACGACAAAAGCATCTTTGCGCGCGAATCCTCTGCTTCGATGGCGACGCGCGATCGTTACACGTTGTCCCCTGAACGCGCGCGCGCGAAAAAAAAAACAAAGAGAAAAAAAACACGCGGCATCGTTGGACCGTACGATATCGTGCGCCTCGGAATAGAAATTTTTCAGCCCGCTATATCAGCACGGAGCTTTTGGATTTTAAGCCCAGCCGGGAATGCCGAGATTCTGGCTTCTGAAGTTATTCGAATGCTCTCGACGATTTTTATGTACAGGACGTATTTCGTAAAGAATTGCCAATTTTAATATGCCGTGTACTACTAGCGGCGCAGAGCAGAACTAACAAATATGGCCGAATGAGTATACAAAAAGTACAAAATTTGGGAGTCTGCTACATATTCATTCGATGGACCTTTTGCATGCGCCAGCTTACGAAGCTTTACATGCGAGAAATATCGTTTAAAAAGTGTCTGGAGCGTCTAGAGGCTGGGATACGACCATTTGCACAATCAAAGCTTCTGGATCGTCATATAGGTCGCGTGCTGCATTCAACGCGATTCTTTGAATTCTCGGAATATTCCGGTCCGCGAAAGGCGAAAAAATTGCTCTGTGCAAGAATGAGACTCGAATCTCGTGCTCGATGTGCGTACGTTCGTTTTTAGCGCCCCCCGCCCCATTACGCCCTCTTCAGCGGCCGCGATATATTAATGCTCTAGGAATTTTAAAATAGACGTTCCCTCTCATAGCTCTCCATCACGGCAACAGGTCTAAAATTAGTGCGCACCAATCGATGCTCGATCGCCGGCTATTCCTATATGATTAAGGCCTCGAAATAGCGCCGCCGTGACGGTGCCCAATTATCATCGCGTCACTATCAATACATGCATGCATACATACATACATACATACATACATACATACATACATATACATACTATATATATACATACATACATACATACATACATACATACATACATACATATATATATATATATGTATATATATATACTAGTATGGGTGGATTTCTGACAAGCGCCCACGCCCGATTTTCCTGAAATGTCGTACATTTATATTCTTCGGGGGGTGCCGATTACGAATATCGAAGCGGTTTTTTGCGAAAATTGAATTTTCATATTGAAATTCATAAAAAAACATTAAAAAGGATCGTTTTTCGAATTTATCTGAGTAAATACAAAAAAAAATTTTTTTAATAATCTTAAAGAAAATTTGTTGATCTCTTAAAAATACTTTCTTTTTCGTTCTTTAAATGATTTCGGTACAAAAGCGATAAGGCAAAGTACCTAGTCCTCGGTCGCTTTTACACATCGTGTCCTTAAATCCCACTCACACTGCGAATATGCTTTTTCTTCATAATTTTACTATTTTTAATATAATATATTTATCACATAGACATTTTTGCACTGTTTAAAAAAAAAGATCAGATTAAAACGTAAAGAAAAAATGTAATATAGTAAAGAAAGAAAAAGTTTCATTACCGTAGGACTCGGACCGGGCTTTTGGACTTTTTCCTATACTCGGACATATTAGAATTCATACTCTGATACACTTTTATATGCCTCATATTTATTACGTAACCTGAATTCAAAATTAGTACCGTGATGTGAGCTCAAAACGAATTTTCTTAATAAAAAATTCAATAAATAGGCCATTAGAGGAAACGAAAAAAATAACATCGCTTTTTTCATATAATTTACAACTATTGCACATCCCAGGCAGAAGAAAACTTATATATTTACAAGCATATGGCCGAAAGGAATTTCAACTGGGACACAAATGGGTAAACTCGTACGGGTCTAAATGCAAGGATAAAAAAGTGGAGCCTATGACCGGCCATTTAATTTTAATGTAATTAATTATTGTAATCGTTAAAAAAATAATGGACTTTATCGACTGTGATAGTATTATTTATATAGACTTGATTTTTGATAAAAAATCGTTTTTTCATGCTCCTTATAAATTTCAAAGGTCGTGATGAATTGCACTAGAATTGCAATAGAAATCGTTAAAATACGTCTTTTTTGTTTTGTGAATTTTTTCGCCATAAGTAGTTTCATTAGAAAGACATTTTAAAAGTTTTCTATATTAAGTTTTTGAACAACGGAATGTAGATACACCATCGGCGCCGCTTCAGGTGGCTCCAAGATGGAATTCTTTCATTATCTCCAGAAATATCGCTCGTACTCAAAAAATATATAAAACAATAACATGTCTTTTGTTCTGTAACTTTTCTATTAAAATATTTTTTATGATTTTTTTAATTTTAAAAACGACACTATGATGTTCGTAATCAGCACCTCAAAAAACATTTTTGGAAATTTATCCTCCATATTTTGCATTAACTTTTTTTACCCTTGATTATGATAAAGTATGAAAACGAAGAAAATTATATTATTTTCTATGCACAAATACATTACTCGAAACAAATTCAAGAATATGGTATCGCTAAATCAATCTCTTTTTTTATCCTGACATTTCAGCTTGTAATCTCAACTTTTTTATATTTCTAGTTAAATTTTTAGATTGGATAGAACCACATACTATGTGACCTACAAATGGAAGATGATTTTTTGAATTATAAATTTATAAACTTGGCATTGAACACAGAATTGAAGAATTTATTATTAAAGTTCATAGTAGAATTGGAAGATTAACTGTTTCTCTTTAATTAAAACAAATAATATGCAATAATTTCAGAGCATCTTGAATTAATACAAACATCTTTGCTCAATACTATTATACGTTGTTCCATTAAATTTTTTGTTCCGTCTTTCTTTTCGCCTATACAATCAGCATATTTTTCTAATATCCCCTTCACATCGTTTGAAGCTATTTTCAGGGACCGAGCCATAGTACTACCTAGAAAACTGAAATTAACTATTTATAGAATTATAGCGATATAAAATGATGAAATTGTAAATAAAATAGAATAAAATATTTAAATATATTTGCAATTGCCAATTAAAATATTTTTTATAATAGAAATTAGACATAATGTAAACCACCTCCTAATATTTAAAATATATAATTTCTTGTCTTTTTTGCCTGCGAAAATTGAAGAAAACAATCATTTACAAAAATTCAAGTTTGCAATAAATAATTCCGAAGAATTGTTTACCTATGATGTACATTAAAAAGCTTCAATTATTCGTCTCAGAAGTTACTTTATCTTAAGCTTGACTTCGCCGATCAATCTTACGATATAATTTTTCAATAAATCAGTACATGATTGCACAATTTTTCCCAAAAAAATTCGAAAAAATTACAGAAATAATTTGATTTTCCATCAGTTCGCCCGCTTAGGTAACGAATCGTGCATAGCAATTGATTTTTACAAGCGCTTCCGCATCCGTAAACAGTGTCCGGGCTAAATTGCCGCGATCGCCCTCCTGTGCGCGCCGCTCGTCGTCGACAAATCCGTTTTGACATGGAGCTATTCCGGCGTTCAGAGATAAGATCGGCTATGTAACAGTGCCTCGCTCACAGTTTTCATCTCTCTCTCTCCCTAGCGCGTATTTTCAAGCGTCCACTGTAGCCGTTCCTATAGCAATAGCTAATTTATGCGAAGCCCCTGCCCACCCACGCCAACGAAAGCAATGGCCCCAACAGTTTTAAATT
Source organism: Sycobia sp. Sy_11 (assembly GCA_018907035.1). Taxonomy (NCBI): domain Eukaryota; kingdom Metazoa; phylum Arthropoda; class Insecta; order Hymenoptera; family Epichrysomallidae; genus Sycobia; species Sycobia sp. Sy_11. The sequence goes on along the minus strand of JACCIC010000015.1, from coordinate 5,029,366 downwards.
CCGTCGGCGAGGCTCTGGTTTACGCGCACGAGAGCTATCCGTCCCTGCCTCGCTCCTCCTCCTGAATTCTAAGGAGAGACGCGGTGCTTCGGCCTTTTGGGTTCGCTTGGCTTCCGGGCGACGAGCACGGCGAATTTGCCCCTCGAAGCTCCGGCGTGGCTTTTCTTTTCTCTTTTCACGGTCTCTCTTGCTCTCTCGGCGCTGAGTAAGCTGACCTTTACGAGGGGGGTTTTTTTTTTTTTTTTCATCGGAGACTAGGACGTCGAGTCTCCAAATGAGAAACGAGGTCTTGGGAAATCTTCCGTCTTTTTTCCCGTTTTTTTTTTTGCCTTTGCTTTTAATGATTATTACGGGTTGCGGATGAGACATATTCTCTTGCTCGGCTCGCGGAAAAAAATAATTGCTAAGCTCGTTTTACATAGGATTTTATTATTAATATAGTTCGCTGTGATTTTCAGTCAATTTTTAACAGGCGTATCGATTCGCTGAAGGTCGTAAAGCTCAGCGTAAATGCGCAAATAGACTCAATGAAAAATAGAAAGAAAATTACGCATTAAATCAAAATTTTATAGATCGTCGAGGTATACGATAAGGAAAAGTTCGTCATATTATACGCATCTGTATTAATCAATAATTTTTATGTTTAAATTAATACAGTCATCTTGCAATAAGACTGTTATTTTTCGAATATTTTAATTAATTTTCATTGCAATTGACATTTTTTACGCTAGTTAAAAATTTACATCAAGTGCAAAATATATGTATAATAATCGATTATCTCATAAGGATACGCAGCTCTTGCAGCCATACGGTTACTTTTAATCATTTTCGTCTTCTATTCGCTCACTTGCCTCAGCCCCCTCTTTCTCTACCCATCCATAAATCACAGAATCGTACAGTCTTAAATTCATTCGAACGTGATCCTCATTCGTTTCTGCCACGTTAAATGGAAATTTTATTTTCCCCGATTTTCTAGTGCAGGAGCGACGCATATAATTTTCTTATCGTTGAACAATAATAATAATTTATCACCTCCTCGTAAGATCGTCAAACAGCTCCTGCGGTCAAAATCGCATCTTATTGACAATTTTTTAAAATAAATTATAGTTTAGATCGCCTTCAGTCGTTGTCTGAAGAGACAAATGAAGCCGGCGCAAGCTAGGGGACATGTATATAAGGCACGCGGTCTCTTGCTCCCCTGGCGCAGCATCCTATTGTTCTAGCTCCGCCGAGATAGCGCCAATAACTATGTCTTACGTAACTCGAGTAGATTCTTTTTTTTTTATTGTTTCTTGTTTTGCTTGCTTGTTTGTCTATTGGAGATGGTGATTTATTTGAACGCGATTAGGAGAATCCTGATAAAGTGCTGGCCACTGACGGATAATTATGTAAATTAAATCATTCTAAAATTTATATTGTAGTTAAGCAGCGATTTTTGTATATTTATATTTGTATGTATATATATATATATATATATATATATATATATATATATATATATAAACACTGACTTCAATAAATAACATACTGATTTCACGATCACAATGAGTTTAATCATAGTTTTTATTTGAATTCCATTAAAATAAAATATACTGGATTTAAACAAAAAATTGATAAATTGATTAGATAGCGTGATGCGATGCTTGACAATAATTCATTGCGTAATTTTTTTTAACATTTACAATCCGAAAAATTCTGAAAAAAAATTGTAAAAAAAATGTACAGAATTTCTGCACTTTATTATTTTATTAAAAGAATTAATAGATATAATCTTAATAAGTATAAATAATAATCATAATAATTATATAACTAAGATATTATTTTTATTATGTAAAAATTATTGTGTAAAAATTATTTTATAGAACTCAAGTAAAAATATATTTATACCGAATTAATTTCAAAATCGTCAAAATTAATTTGATAAAAAGCTGCTCTGGCATAAATGCTCACATTGGAAAATACTCTTTCAAATTCCGTGAATTCGTAATCCGACATGTTACATGAAAACTTAAACAAGCCAACTTTAGCGTCCCGCGTGAGATCCGTGTGTGTGAGCATCGAAGGCATTGAGAGCGAAAAATATCCCATTCTCTCTCTTATACGGGGGAAATATTATATTCGTGCGTATTTTAGTTTTAAAAACATATCGGCATTTTCGAAAACATTTTATTGGGAGAATAAACTGCGCTTCTATTTTGCGTGCTTTTATATTCCAAATTTTCGTGGCTTAGACTCTTTCTTCCAATGAGCGAGATATTAAATAAAGCTATATATATATATATATATATATATATATATATATATATATATATATATATAAGTTTCACAATAGATGGACATTTACAATAAAAACTTTCTTCAGTACCAGCCATAATGTATGAAACGGAATACGCCGCTCTGGCGTCATTTGAATGTTCATCATAACAATTATTGAAATTTTGTACAGTTTTGGAAATAACATCATTTTTGTTTTTAATGTAATTTACTTTAATGGACTTAATTAAAACTTTATCGAATTAAGAAACTTTATTTTTATACTCATCTTTTATGGGATAATTATAATTGTTACAAAGCCATGCGTGCGTGCTTAAATATTTATCAGAGTAAATCAATACGATATTGTGGTGATATTTCTTTTAATAATATACGTAATACTCGGTAAACTAATGCTATATATATATATATGTTTCAAACGGTAAAAAATTGTTACAAGTAAAAATAACTTTTTATATTTATAATATAAAGCTTCATCCATCTCCAAATTCCTTTAACGACGCTCCCTGACTAAACGTTTGAATAAGCTTCGTCATTCTCTCGTCTAAAAGTGGAATGAAAAATTGCCGGATTTATAAAAAAAAAATGAAAATAAAAAAGAGAGAGAAAAGAAACCGCATGCGCGGCTCACTGTCCCCAAACTTTCTAAGCCTGAAAAGAAAAAAAACGGAAGAAAAGGTCAACCAACACGTTCTACATAGACATTGATCTTTTATACGCGAAAATAATCCAATTAGCAGCCGAACAAAGCGAGAAACGGAACGGAGGAGGCAAAAAAAAAATAAAGAGAGAGAAAGAAAGAGAGAGAGAATAATATAGCCGATCACGCAGCGAGCTTTCAATGTCCACCGTATGTGCGGTAAAAGTGTGATAAAAGCTTCGGTGACAAACATAGAAATGAAATGCAAACGAAACGAGGAATAAAATGTAGGTGCGCGCATTCACTCTCCCACTCTCTCTCACTCTCTCCCTCTCTATTCTCTCTAGCACATCGGGCCATTTCCTGATATAGCCTTCGGTCAGGTGCGTTTCATAGGCGCGAAAATCAGTAAACGAAACAATAGCTCATCTAGAGCGTTTGTAACGCGGTCGTTTTAAATTCGCACTGGACTCCCGTATCCGGCATTGTACTACTGGCATTTTCGTGAGAACTAAAGACCATCTATTTTCATTACAATTACGGTTGATTAAGCCACTTTTTCAAGTGATATTCGAAAATGAAAAGAAGCCAGGCTCTAAACTTGATTTCTCGATATTCGTTGCCGATGACTTTTAAACAATTGTTTTTTTTTGTGTTCTTTTTTTGTTTTAATTACTCTCACAGCTCTACGTTGGGACGTTAAATATGGAATCGGTTTTAGTTTTACAGATATTTTAGTATACTGAATATTACATATATCACATATTGCATTATACATAATCATATGAAACTTTGTGCTTTTTAAATTGAAATTATTTATAACAATAAGTAAAATATTTTACTTGTTATACATATATAATATTATGGATTATGGTCAGGGTTTGAAGGCAGGAACAAAAACTCTTTACATAACTAAAAATAAGCTCTCTGGCCTTTTATTTAAAAGAAGAATGAAAAAAAAACTAGAAAAAAGAATGAATATTATGCGCGTATTTTTATTCTTGTACAATATTAAATAAAAAGAAAATTTTTGCAGCATCAGGAGTTAACAGAATTTTTTTGCCGACTCGCAACTATAAATAATTCTGTGTGTGCCATTTAAAAAAAAAAGAACAAATACCAGAATATTTATTGAAACCGCGTTCTCATAGCATAGGAGTTCGCCATACCGTTAAATTAATGGAAACTTTTTTACTTTTAATACAAATACTGTGTTAGAATGTATTTTTTAAAATTATTGTATAAATAATGTATTTCTCATTAATAATAAATATTTATTTTTGGCATTGCTATAAATATTTTCATAAGCGTACACATATAAATTCATAATTTCATTCTATAAATTTATAAATTCATATATATAAATTCATAATTTCGTATACTACAATCCACGTGACAATATTCTCAATTGTAAAGTTAAATGCGTGATAATCCGTACAGACAAGGTAATTAATGAGCTTATTCTAAGGAGATTAGATCAAAGACATTATATACAGATGATATTTCGCTATAGTTATTCTCTGGCATCTAGGAATGAAGATTAATTAATATCAAAGCCTAACTTCATAACAGACAAACTTGTTTGATAAAAAATTCCAAAACGATTGGGATGAAGACCAGTCCCCTTACATTTTCCGTATAATTTTCTCGTTCAATGTTTTGCTATATTTTCGAATTTTCGTTCAATTTTATCGTTTAACCTCGAACAAACTCCACTACTCGTATTTATTAAGGACGAAGTCGAACGGAATAATAAAAGCTCCAAGTTCGAAATTGCCAAATTACAAAATATTACATCACCGAGGATTATTATCACATAATTTCTAATTTATAAATTTCATCTCTATTCGTTGGAAAAATATGCGGTCTAGATTGATTTTCCAGCCACGTGGCCCGTCGCTACTCCGCTCAGCTCGTGATTGATTTATTAAACTTCCAAACGCTATCGATTTCATTCGTGCACGTCGCCATTGATCGCGAAAGTTTCGGATTAATAATATTAGTTAATCGTGGCGAATCGAGCGATTGGGAGTCACTTTGGAATAAAAAGGAAGCATCCCGTCTAATTAAGCGGAAGGTATTTTCAAGGATGCCTATTATAGGTAAAACCCGCTCAAGTGAAATAAACTAATTGCAGTCAGACGTAGGAAAGGGAGGAGGCAAACATGGTGAAACACAGGACGAGAAGTACGCTCCTTTAGTACACGTGACTCGAAAGGAATATTTTGATTATGAGATTATTTTTTAATCAAATAATTTAAGTTGTAAATCTGCCAAGTATAGTTTCATTAAGGGAGCATTAATAACGATCTTAAATACGTTAATTCATTACTTCAAATCAACGATATGCCCGAGTAGATAAATTACTATGGGCGGATTTGGGGATGCTAAACTAAGTTAAACAGGACTCTAAGACTTAATTTTTTTGAGTGCCGGCAGACTTCAGAGCTATCCTAGGATTTCGTTGTCTGAAATTAGCATTTTATATAGATTAACGTTGAGATGATAAATTTTCTTGTTTAATCAGGACGGGAATCTAAGACTCAACGAAACAAATCAGTGGGTATAAATAAATAATCAATAATTTTGTATAAATAGACTTTCGAGTAAGTATCATCTGACCAATATTAGTCTCTTTTAATTAGAATATCAGTTAGCTCCCACTGAATTTTTCACAAGTGTCTATATTTCTCTTACCTACTTAGATAATTATGCAAATCACAATAATGCCAATCGCAATGTATTGGATTATCTTACTATTTATGTTAGGTTGACGAACACCTCGTACAGTACTGCTTCGGTATTGCAATGGTATTGTTTTATTATTTTTAGTTTTAGTTTCTTTGTTTTATATTAGAGTTTTTAAATTTCGGGTTTGTTTGTCAATTTTGCTTATAATAAAAGTTTGCTACCAGAATTAATTCAGGTAGTAAAAGTTGATAAGAAGTTTGAAGCGAATGTATTTTAGCCAATTAAAAGCTGGGATAATTCTGAAGTCTCTTTACCACTCAAAATGCAAAGCAGTTGGTTTTAAAATCAGTCTAGTTCATCTTCTGACAAGAGATGTGGCCGATGGAATTCAATTAATAACTTTTGTATCTCTCAACAATTATTGAGTTTAGCTGCAGATACTGGATTTGTAATTAAAGATTGCATTTCTAATATATAATTAATATTAGTTAAATAGCAATAGAAATTGTAAAATTCTATATTTTTTAAAACATGGCTAGCGTAATATTGTAAAAACTATTAAGGAACCTTTCATAATTTACCAATACTCGACTACTATAGAAATCAAATTTGGGTCAGTATATATATTGTTCGGAAATTTAATGGTACTGTGTCGGATAATTTTTATTAGATATTGATAATTACCTTACAAAAATAGCAATGATAATTATTACAATTGAACTTAGCTTTTGATAAACAAACAATTTTTCATAAAATTAATGTTCTGTGAAAATTTTGAAAATTAATAGCGAATACGCGTTTTCATAAAACGTTTCAAATAGTGATCGCTGCAAGAAGAAAATTCTCTTGTTTTTTTTTTTTACGTAATACATGCTTCTGGACGTTCGTAAAAATTTTCAACATTGTAAATCACATCGAGCGAGGTTAAGAACACGTGCAAAAATAAGATGGTTGAAATTGCGACTGGCGTAATTTACAACTTACGATTAAGTGTGTAAAGCAGGGATGAGAGAAAAGTCAAAGTATAATAATAGCGCTATCTCGCGCTACGATAAACATTGGTGCGCTTGAGAACGCTTGAAAGTAGTTTGAAAAACGATCTTGTTGATAAAAACGAAAACGTAAGTGCATAAAGCTTGAATATTTATAAAAATGAGTGGAAATGTTTTAGAGTTAGTATTTTCCAAGTAAGGTTAGAATTTTCCAAAATAAACCGAACATCTTTGATGAAATTGGAATATTATTGAAAAATTAGTATGCTATTGTTTCGGCTATAAATTATTTGTAGGTCTTAAAATAGTTTTTTATAATATTTGAATGAAAACGAATTGTTGAAAATTTCGAATGAAAACAATTATGGACAGCTGCTTTAATAATTACAAAGTGTAAATATGTTCGATTGTATAATTAAATTTTGCCATTAGCACTGCATATTTTCCATTTGGTGCGTTTATTCTTTAGATTTGCTTATGATGCGAGCTCGAGAAGCTACGTGCCTAGATTTTTCTCATTTTAAAATTTCCTTATACGAGAAAAATACGCAAACATTTTTATTCTACATTTACGGCTTTTTCAGTAACAGACTAGGAAAAAGTGGGAAAGTTAAAAATAGCCGAATTGGAATAAACACTTTTCGTCTCGTTTATCGGAACTGAAACGGAGAAATAAAGGAGCATTTTTGCGCCGGGGGAGGAGCCGATCAACCGGGTTAACCTTTTTCCTGTCATAAATTTATCTTCCCTGTCTCGCACAGAAAACTCTAAGAGACATTGTTTACTCATTGCATTAACAAACCAATTTTTTCGAATAGCCAATAATTTTAAATTACAAACGTAATTTTTAATGACAACCAGGTAATTTTGCTGTAAAGATTGTTTTTCGTTTTGGTTTCAAATTATGACTTTACTTCTGCGCTAATTACAGGAACAATGATGAAAGATTAATACGGTAGATACGCGATACTTGCTTTCTGAAACGTAATTAAAAGATACAGATGCACCAAGATAACTTTCTGAAGTTCAAAACTAGATGAAAGTCGAGCATTAGACTGACTTTTAGGTTAACTTATTTAATTAGCGAAATTACTTGACTGTTGAGTTTATGATTGAATAATGATTTTCAACAAACAATAAATGTCGTTCGTGCTTTTAAGATACGAACTAAAAAAAATCTGCTTATCTAAGCAGACATTTTGATAGAGTTTGATATGAAATAGAGCAACAACCAGGAGAAGTTTTTAAATGACAATATATATAAGATTTTATTTGACATATCGAAAATTTTTATATACTAGAAATTTTTAAGAAGTGGTACGTCATTCATATACCGTAATGATAAGGAAATCATTTTATAATGATCTTTCAACGAACCGTAGAAATCGAGTATCCTGATATTTGGGATGCTAATTATAAAGCTTTCAGTCCAGAATTTGCATTTTATCAGTTTTGACAAGGATCGATTTAATAAGGTGTCTAACCATCGGTAATTGAATTCGTATACAACGATTAATGCTCTGGCCAAAATCACTTCAGAATAATTAAAAATATATTAATATGTATTCTATCAGCAAAGATTCATTAATTTTATTTACTTTAATTAAGTTCGACATTAAGTTGTGTTTTTCTTGATATGTATGATATTGTTTAACAGCCAAGCCTTTTTTAAAAATGAATATAATATATAATTAAGCATGTTATTGATGCAAGAAAATTGGCTCAAAAATGTCCAACAATCAAGTGGAAAATGATTTTTTACTAAACGATCAAATCGAATTATGATTTTGAGAATGATAATAAATGATAAATGAGAATTTAATAAACAGCTTCTATGGTGTAAAAACAAGTACGCGGGGAATCAGAAGTATACGCATTACTTTTTCGAACGATCACACGTTCTTAGGAAAAATCATATTTGAAATTGAATCGCTAACTATAGGTTAACAACTCACATTCGTTTATCGAGGAGGAATGAAAAATTAAATATATCATCCAATCGAAATATCGATTTTAACTCAAAACAATACTGACGTAACCAAGTACTTCCGACGATTACTATTTTTCTTATTTCCCAAAGTACAGCTGAAATAAGAATTGACAGTTTGTCGTTCAATAATCCAACAAAAAAAAAAATCCAATACAATCTACGCACGGGCCTTTAATCAACTCCCAATATCCCGATGTCGAACTAGATAATCCCAAAATCAATGAATTCCTATCAGATCCCCTCGAGGACTCCTCGACCAAATTCCTGCGGCTTATGACGATCGTCGGAGCCCGGCATGCCGCGCCGTACCTCTTCAGATCGGCCGCAAATCAGGGGGAGAATTATAATCGAATGCTCGCGGGACGAGGCTTTAGCCGCGCGCGTGCGGCAAGGGAAATGGAAAAGTAGGCCAACCCCTCTCGATGGACAAGGTTTTGCGTACATGAACGCGGCGAGAGGGAGAGAGCGTGACGAGAGAGACAGAGAGAGAGAGAGAGAGAGAGAGAGAGAGAGAGAGAGAGAGCAAGAGGGAGGGACAGAGTACTAGCTGCACTTGGTGAGCTTCCGCCTTAGGGGTATTGGGCACTCGTGAGGTTGCGCGTGGAAAGCATTGCCTGGTGACCGCGAGAGTTATGCACCTCGCAGCGCAGACGTTGTGCGTGAAACTTTTCTCGAATCGTAAATGTCACTCGTAATATAAACGCTACGGGTTTGCATGTGTTCTTCTTTTTTTGTCCTCGTACATGTGTGGGATGAGCGGGCTTTTTCTGCCACCTGGCGAGCATCGCTAATAAGTCAAAGTGTTACATGGCTCGATGAGTTGTCAGTTCAAGGTTATAAGATAAACTGTGTTAAAGTAGTTAGATGGTTTATGAACTATTTTACGTTAGGAAAATGTAGAGAATGTCGAATTTTTGAGGTTACGTAGAATAATTCGAAAGTGTATCCATACATCGTCAGGTTCTCGTTTGGTTTTGACTGGTTCGGGTTTGATGATCCTAATGTCTCCAAGTCAGTTTTAAGCTGATTTCACCGATACCCTTAAAATTTTTATAAGAATGAGATCTATCTGTGGAAGGGAAGGCACTATTATTTCTGAGAAATCTGTTTATTTACAGTAAATCGGGGAAATTTTGAGGTACATATTGGAAGATCGTCTTGTGTATGTTTATCATCAATAAAGCTCCCAATAAGGATAAGTATGCATAATAAATCGGATTATGAGAAACATATAAGACTGGACAATAATCGCTCTGAATTTAATAACAGAATTGGAAGAATTACTTTATTTTAGCTTCTTTCTAATACGATTAATATCTTAAATATTGCTTACGAAATTCCAATAATTCAATTGATCAAATCGCTGTAACTTTCCAATTAGTAAACAAATATTGTTTAGCTTTGAATTCGTATCTTCGGTAGATTCAATAACTAAGATTATTGATTGCTAACGTATTCTTTGAGTGAAGCACAAATGTACATGTTCAATTCAATTCATCCATTTATTCATTCTTCTTTTATTCTTATTTGACCTCTTAATTTTATTTTTTAGCATACGGATTTATTTGTAAGAATTTATTTTTTTTTTAGAATTGTGGTACGAATGCTTCGGTTAATTGATGATATGTCGTTAAGAATTGGATTTCTTATAATAATTCTAAAATTAACAAATTTTTTTATCTGTATTTTTGTACAGTATTCATAAAACAATATAATTACGAGTATGTTAATATCGATAAAAATATTTGTTAATTTAGTTTGCAACAGTCGGCGCACCAATTCCTATTTTCTACAATTCTGAAAGTAGGAAAGATTAAAAAACATCTTGTGTCGTTATATCGTTATTCGTAAAATGGAAGAAGCAAACATAGTTAACTCTCTAGATAGCTGAGCCCTTCCTTCATGCGATTCCCCGTTTTTATAATCAGCCATCATTGTCTCACGTTGAACTTTCCTTTATAATAAGAGGTATGGAGAAATAATACCTTTTACGACTCAACCGTTATATCTCGCGCAATACCACCCGCCGCCCTCTTCAACGCGGTGTAAACTGTACAATCTCGGACGGAATGAGCATTCGCGGGCCAGTTAGCTCGATCGTCGGTTCCTTCTTCCGATCCGTGCACAGTTCGTGCGCATCGCGATACGATTATGCTTAAGAAGAAAGGGCGGGGGGGGGGGCGGGCGAGGTTCGCTGAAGTGAATGTTGCCCGTTTGGAGCCACCTGTAGTCGCTTTTAAATTTTCAAGAAAATCTAGAGCAGCGCTGGGAATCCTGGCGTTTCTGCCGTTGTTCACGCCCGTCAATTTTTAACGAGCGGCGGCTCGGTCGCGAGAACGGAAAATAGCCACGAGATGACTTAAATAAAGGATTGAGACCTTTTTTTTTTATTATACGCGTTTAGCCAGCGAGCAAATAGAGTCCAATGCAAAACAAAATTGCAAAAAGATAGCCGTTCTTCTTTACTAAGAACAGTTTAGATTATACGATACCCTGAATAATTCTATATCGTGTCTTAAAGTAATATTTCGAATTCTCGAAATATTATTTAAAGTTGAGTATTCAAGCATTCTCTCAAATGCTAAATAGAAAAATCCAGTTTTCCAATAAAGGTTCACGATTTTGTACGAATTTAGTCATGAAAATGGATTATTCCATATTTTCAGATATTGTTTTCCTAGAAATTAAAAATGCGCCAAGTCTGTTTCAAAATTAATGTATTGTATTTTAAATGTTGCAGAAAATACGCATAAATCTATATTACTTTAACCACTGACATACGGATTAAACTAAATATTAAATATAATCAAGCAGTTGATAAGCACCAAATCTTCAGTAATCCAAATTGCAATTGATCCTTTAATGTCTGTCCGAGCTTAATTTGAATAATCATTTCTCGGCAATCCGTGAATATAGATCGCGCATCGCTTTGTTCGAAATTCGACGGACAATACTTTAGAAATAAATAATGCGATTATTTGCATCATGGATATTATCCGCATAACTACAGATTAAACAAAAAAAAAACCATAATTTTTTTTGTTTCAGAAATGCCTGGATAAGCGGAAGCCAAACCAATCAAGATGTTGATTAAAGAATATCGGATACCTCTTCCACTTACTGTGGAAGAGTATAGGATTGCACAATTATACATGATAGCCGTAAGTTTTTTTCCAGCTTTTTCTACCTTTTTCTACCTTTTTATACGCTTCTTTTTTACTTTTATTGCTAAAAGGCACTTCGACATTTTTTCTTTTATTTTCTGATTTCGAAATAAGGATTCGTATAGCTTTCGGCCAACGATAATTTAACGCTACACCATTAACTTAAAAATAAGGTTTATCTACCAATAAGGGTGCTAAAATTAAATTTTTATTGTTTAATAAAAACTTTAATTTCTCATAACATTTATTCCTTACATGAATATTCATTTTGTTTCCTCAAACCAGTCTTACATCAAAATAAAACGCAATAACGCAATAATGCAATAAAAGTAACACAATAACGCGGATCATAATAAATATAATGAGAAATTCTGCGGAGAAAATCCTTTAGAGCTTTGTATAATACTTATAATAGACAAATTATACATGAAAGGGTTTCAGCTCTGCATTAAATTTACGCTTGCTGAACATATTCGCATAAATGCATATTTCGCACTCCCTTGCGTAAAATACGTCCACCAATGTACATAAAGTGAGGCATAAGTTTCATATATACGACTGCAATTTGTAATTCTGAAGTAGTGTTTTTTTTTTTGTTGGAAGCAACGTGTACGCATATGAGTTACTATAGGTAGCTAATTTTTTTAAATTTCTCGCTTGAAATTTCGTAATTTATTTATTATGTAGCTAATTATAATGAAAATAAAATAACAAGAATGTGTAATACCAGATAAACTACTTGTAACTAAACTTTTATCTCATAATTTTATAATTAAATAGTTATATTATTTAAAGTTGAGCATTTATAATTTTTTAAATCATTATGATTAAGCTTTATTATACTAGTAGCATTATATTAATCCAATTCTGTTTGTTGACTTAAGTTTATTCCACCTTGAGTATTATAAGTGAAAGCTATTGACAGATTGTTTAATTTGAAGTTTAACCGTATGTTAAATGATAAGTTTTTGATTCTATGGTGTAGTGTTGTTGAAAGCATTAGAGTACAAACTTTAACTGTATTTAATTGTCATTTACTTGAGTAGCCAAGTAATGTCTATCAAATTTTTCGAGAAATTTTCTTGAAAAAAAATTGTTTTTTTCGATGTAGATTTTTATAAGTTTTAAATCATTAAACAGATGGGTGATTTGATAGATTATACATCTTATTAATTTTTTGGAATATTTATTAACATTTAAAAAAAGAGAGTACAAAATTTTTTTTAGCAATCATATATTGAGTCTGGATCAATGTTTGTGATATGACAACATGTAATAATAATGTAAAATTTAACGCAATTGTTGATTCCCAATAGAGAAAGGGCACGTTATTGATAATGTTATAAAATGAGAATTTTTAATTAAGCTGCTGTTGTAAATAAAAATTGTCTTTAGCCACTATTTCTTCAGAAAATTCAGCTGTTAAAATTTTGGTACAAGTAATCTTTGAAAGAGTCACACAATAATAAACTTGGATATTCGATAATAAAATATTATAAGATACAGTATACAATTGATTTTTTCTTAAATTATCAGGATTTGAGGAAAGTTGTTATTTTCCATTTAAAGAAAAGTGTGCTTGAAATTTTGACAATGCTCTTTTATTCATGTGGTCAGACTATTAATAGGGAAAAATGTGTCGCGATTAGTTGTCGTCATTTAACAAGGATGATTTTTTGACATCGAAAACCGATATAGCTGTGGACGAGGGAAGATTTTCGAATATATCGAATTTGAAGCGTCATTTGATCAATACTCGCACCAATAAAAGAGAGATTCGTATAATCATTGCATCTGACTCGGTACACTATTTAACATGTCTCAAAGCAAGGGGGGAGGAGGTGGTTAAGAAATGAGGAAACTACGTTCAGGATGACTTGCAACCAAGAGATGTTGAATATATAGTCTTTTGCCTGTAAACAGTTCTTCGGAAGAGAAAATTGGAAAGAACTCTTGCAGAGTATTATGACCAGTCACGAACATACTGGGAAGTCCTTGACCACGCCTCGATGTAGATGAGTGACGCTCTGTATTTGGTAAGATCAGGTTCGTGTGACTTAGAATAAGTTGATAAAACCAAGTGAAACCATTAGAGAGGATCGATACCGCATTTAATTAATGCATTCGAGTCTCGAATACAGAAGGGAATATTGGTCGCAAAGCATTCTGGAAAAAACTCAAAACTCCAGGTCTTATACATCGAATGTTGCTCCGTCGATGACACATGGCTTAGCTTACGAGGACTTTTTAAACTTTTGAAGGAGCCACCAAATCGATTATTTCTTCGATCTACTCGAAAGACGTGTAATATTTTCGTCGTACAAGTCGTATAGGCTACCCGATAAGTGAAGAAACCTATAGTTACAACGATGGTCGATGTTTTCAATAATAAATATATAGTATAATTATTTTTCACAGTGGAGACTCAAAATTCAAAATAAAAAATGATGTAAGCAATGGTGTACATGTTATAATAGTAGACAAATAAATGAAGAAATGAAGAGAGAATCTTTAATTTTAAGCAATAATAACAATTTTATATAAAAAAAATTTATTATATATAGAATAAAAAAGCTCATCCGAAACCCAAGAATTTGGGAAAAGCTTTTATGATATTGCAATTTAAAGTATTCCAATTATTTACTTTGTAGACGTGCCTTAATTGCTCATCTTCTGAAATTATATTAAAGATAGAAATATTCGTACATATATTTGAGAATTATTAACTTCAGTCAGGACGAGTTAAAGCGTCAATGTACTTTTTTAATTACAAGCTCAAAAATTTAATTATGAATAATATTTGAAAATATTCTTTCCTGTATTTATATAGAATAGAATCGGGTATTTAATGAAAACGCTAAAATGTTTGCAAAATGAAAAGAGCACGTCTTAAATCAAAATGAATTGACTACAATATAATTATAGTCAGTGCTTTTTATAGCCACGGTTTTTCTCAAAGCGGGTCAATTTTCAAAGAGATAAGTCCCAACTCGCAGCCGAAACTCTTGCGCAGCCTGACGTTCGGAGAATCCGAGTTGATAAACCGAATACGTCATCTTGTTCAAATTCTTGACATTTTCCCAAAGCCCGAATACGCTCTATCCCCAATATATAGATCTGTAGAAAGGCTTTTTTAAAGGGAAAGTGCCCGAATTTCCCGTTATATAACCTCTATCCACTTTGCAAATCCAAAGGGTTTCCTACAGCAAATATTTGGCCACCATGTGTGAAACCGTATAAAAGCGATTTTCTGGAAAACCGTATTTGCATATTTTGTGGCCTTTAACCCGAGTTTTCTCGCGAGACTTTTCCGTTTACTTGATTAGCATTATCTCGGTCGATTGACACAAGCACAGCTGTAATAATTTACATGTGCTTTGTTTACAAACACATCGTAGATCTCCATCGCTGATTAACACCGATATTTGGAAGTATAAATAAAGCGACGTTAAATAACATAAAAAAAAACTTGATTAGTATTAACATACCCTATTGAATGTAAAATCAAGTTTCAGTTCTGTTTTACATTATTTATTTTCTTACGACGCATCTCCCATACATCTTACGTCTCTGCTTTCATTATTATATTATTAAAAGATCTTATTAAAGATATTATTAAAAGTGTCATAATATCAAAAGATCATATGCCACTCTTTCTCAAAATTAACGAGAGAATAATATATATATATATATATATATATATATATATATATATATATATATATATATTATGTCGCTTATGACTTCGAATTATTATTGTAAAACGACACTTTACCTCGAGAATTATTACAAACTACTAAACAAAGATTATTTAACGTATAATTTTTTGGTAAGAAAGTTATACAACATTTTAATTGCAACGTAAAATAATATAACCTTATATTCCACAACACAAGTTACATTTATATCTAATTATTATGTATGTAAAGTATTCGAATATATTTTAATATTTTGTGGAATTTGTAAATAATAATGTGCTATTACATTAGAATAATAGAAACTGTGTACAGTTCTACATATATAGACAATTACATGAAATGTGAATAGATGCCTAGCCATCTGTTCGCAGCAGGTTATGTTGTATTTATATATGCAGTTCATGTTAATATAAAAGTATAGGAAGTGTACTCAATTCTACAGTCTGAATAACTAGTTCCTCTTAAGATAGCTGTAAAATTACAACAATCTCTATTCAAGTACAAACTGCAATTTTAATTATTCTATTGTAATTTTAATAATGCAAATTTGAATTATTCAATAAAAAACTTGTTTAAAATGTTTTGAATGTTTATAACATCGATCAGTTATGATTTATTAAACATTAAAAAGAAGGTGGATTCCATGCTCAAAGGATTTTCCAACCTATTTCCGATATAAACGATTGTATTATTAATATTATATGTGTATATTTTACGCTTATAAATTATTCTCTAATATAAATTTTCACATAGAACCAGCATTATCCTCAAAATTAATTCTGTCAATAAGACCAAAATTAAATTGCACGCTGGAGGAAAAAAATTTGGAATATCCTATAGTTAAAAATAAACTGACGTAATTCGTATAATTTTTATCATATATCTAGGTTGGTACTTACAAAATACGATAACCAGTATTCACGATGCAAAGTACAGCCAGACCACTGAGCTGATTTAATTAGAGCAGTCTGAACTATTTGAGCGAGCGAAATTCGTACTCGGCGAATGATTTGACGTAATTCCGTTCAAAGCTAGAGGCGAGAATTATCCAGTACAAAGTTACTTTTACTACAGCGATAGAATGATATTACGCACAGTTATCATTTTTTGATTTCAGTTGAGGAAAAATCAATATTTATCTACTATTATTACGGAGCCAAACAACTCACATCGCACTCTTAACACAAAACTTCTTTTATTAATTGAGCGGGTTCATTAAGATTCAGATCCCTTAAGATAAGAGTATAGGATTAATTTTTAATTACTAGATAACAATAATTATTATTAATATTCGAATACAAACTGAATATTAAATTATAAAATATCTTCAACTGATTTTTTCTTTGGATTGTTAATTCAAGCCTGCAGTATGTGAAAGATCGATTTATTTTGTAATATAAGATATTTTGACGTTTTTTCTTTGTCAATATGAATCAAAAGTCAGTCCTTCCTTTAATTTTAGGATAATAAAACAAATAATAAATAATATATATATATATATATATATATATATATATATATATATATCATAGAAACCCATAATTACGTCCGTGACTTATGTTCGTCAAATTCATAATTCAAATATACAGTTTGCCCCGGAGGCGGAGGGGCTGAAAACAGCACATCCTCTTATATCACGAGTATCGATCGAATGAAGAGCCACGGCCCAAAATTCACACCGCTACCGACGATAATACAGCAATTATAATTCTCTGAAATTCCCGCATCCTCTATCGTGCACCTGTCCAATGTCAGCCGTCAGCTATCCAATCAATCGCGCATAATGATCTTCTTCATCGGCTTCTTCTTCGCTCGTGTTTCAGAAAAAGTCTCGGGAGGAGAGCAAGGGCGCGGGCAGCGGGGTCGAGATAATCGTCAATGAGCCGTACACGAACGGGCCCGGCGGCGACGGCCAGTACACCCACAAGATCTACCACGTGGGCAGCCACCTGCCCGGCTGGTTCAAGAGCCTCCTGCCCAAGTCCGCGCTGATGGTGAAGGAGGAGGCCTGGAACGCGTACCCGTACACCAAGACCAGGTACACCTGCCCGTTCGTCGAGAAGTTCTCCGTGGAAATCGAGACGTACTACTTCCCGGACAACGGGCACCAGGAGAACGTCTTCAAGCTGGGCGGCAGCGATCTCAGGAATCGGGTAGTAGGTCAGTGCTGTAAAACTATGTCTATCGACGCGCGCCACCGCGAGCGCCGCCTCTGTCGCAGACGAATTTTATCCATTATTCCGGCTCCCGGATCGCGGTCGATCGATTTCGGATTATTATTCATCGCGACCAGTCGTTAAATCGGAATGCCGGCTCTTATTACTTCGCTCTCCTTTTGTTTTTCGTATAGCCTGCTCTAGCCAAGAGGGCATACGCAGATGGCGGCGGCGGGGGGAGGGGCTGATTTACGTAGGAGAGATGCGTTTATTATTCAGCAATTTTTGGTGTTCAATATTGAGATAATACAAGCTCCTCGGATCTATGTCAGGAATACGGAATTAGAGACGGTATATCGATCGGTCGGCGGCTATAGCTAAGGGGAAGGGCGTCGAGCTGGTTCGTTTGGGAAATTATTTTCATGCACCGTAGCCTGGATTAAGTTTATTGTTATTTTCTTTAATAAAATGTCGGTCTTATTGATTATTTTAATGTCTTGGAAATATAATTAAAAAAGGACAAAAGCAATTTCCATCTTAGTTCTATACCTAATATTTTTTCAAAAATAAAATGCTCGATTATTGAAGCAGTAATTCCGTTAAATTTCGAAACGAAATTGGTAATATTAATTATATATCAACTAGAAATTGATGATAAACTCGGAGCTTTTGCATTAAATTAAACATTTAATTTAATTTTCGTTAATAAACTCCTAGATATTTATCTTCATGCAAAACGAGAAATAATTTCTGACAAACAGGGGGCGATAAACGCTACTCTAATATATAAATCTACACGTAACACTAACCACTCCTTGTCTGCTTCTGCGACCGTTATCTTTTTAGATATAATCGACATTGTCAAGGATCAGCTGAGTGGAGCCGATTACGTAAAGGAAGAGGATCCAGTTCTGTACATTTCAGAGAAGACCGGAAGAGGTCCATTGACTGAGAGTTGGCTCGAAGAATATTGGAACGATGTCAAAGTAAGTCCGTATTTATATTCTGTCCCACCTTTTCTTTGTATACTTATAATACGAAGCTTTCCGAGATCATTTCACTCTGTTTTATTGTTTTGACACTCGTATTGTTAGAAGGATTGGCCTTCTGTTAATGAATTTAATTAAAATTTCATTGTACACTCGATTACCTAATATATAATAATCAGTATTACAAGCCAACTTAAAAATACTTTATTCGATAAAACAGCCTTTAGAAGGATAACAAAGTTTTTGTATAATTTGAAAAATAACTTAAAAGATTAGTCTATTATTCGGCAAAGTATGTGATTATGGTCATTAACATACACATTAGTTTCACAAAATTGAATGTCTACATTTGCTCTGATAATAGAGAAATTGTGGTTTTGGTTAGAACTGACTTTGGTTAGAAGTTAAATTAAGGAATCACCGTAGGATTAAATAGATATTCTACTTCGAGAAAAATTGTTTTCGGATCCATTTAAAATCCCGGCTTTTTTCGTCATCGGATTCTATCCCCAAAGCGTAACCATAAGAAACAAACGATTTCGCCACCTTATCGTCGCCCTTGCACCAATTACCCAGCACTTAGGAAGTAACAATAGCGGTGGTTCTCCGCGCGTACATAGCTTCGCGAATTATCGTCCGTATTTTTCCCCAGGGAAAGACTCAACCGACTCCTGCAGGGAGGTCGCTCATGTGCGCTTACAAATTGTGCCGGGTCGAGTTCCGGTACTGGGGAATGCAGACAAAGTTGGAGAAGTTTATCCAGGACATAGGTGAGAGAGAATGTTTGGCTTAAAAAGCTTTTTATGCAATTTTTATAAGTCCTTTATTATATTTGTTCCAATTGCAAGGATTAGTTTACTTTATTATTTTGTAATTGTATATAAGAAAACTTTCTGTAATTTTCTTATGCCTTGGATATCGAATTAATCAGTAAAGTATCAATTAATACTAAAAAGAGTGTCGTAATTAGGACTCACAGATTGTAATAAGAAAAATTTACCTTCATTCTTAAGACGTGAATAGATGATATAGAGAAGTAGCTAATCCTATTTTGGTTAAGTATGTATAAATTTAATGACATGTATCTATATCAATCCATGTATTAATATCTTAATTAAATAACATTAATTAACTTTGGTCAATTATTAAATTATATTTTAAAGTTATATTTATACGTTCATATTGTACCTATATATTTACAGATTATTTCATTTATTATATGTAGTTACATCGCTGTAATATGAGAATAAATAATTTAAGGTATTAGAGCATGAATTGATCCAGGTGCATGTGCAGTTGGTAAATATAACATTTTAGTATATCTCAGAAGATTTTTTTTTATTGCCATCTGTGTCCCTGCAGTTGGGATACTCTCCTTGTAAGTAAAAGTACTTACCGGTTTAATATTTAATTAATATATAATGAAATCAAGCCATTGCTTTTAATTCGATTAAGATTCCAAAAATATTATCAGCTAGTGCATTTAAATAAAAATTAAATGAACATTATAAAAGACGAAGATTCTAAACTACGTTTGTTGGTAACTATCAAAGTTTTAACAGGAGGAGTGAAAAGGGAAAGATGTTATAGCTATATATCTTTACAGAAATTCGCATTTATAACAAAATCGTAACAAGATTAGTTTTGAAGACCACAATTTACTTTGAATTTCACCCACATTGAAGATGAAATATATTCTTGTAGCAATATTGATATACATCTTGATATTCCATTCCCTTATTACAATGTATTTGCATACTAATCAACACGCTCTTAAAGTATCAGTTACATTAACAAGTTTATGTGTCATTTCTTGCTGAGCAAAGAAACCAGAATTATGTAAATGTGTTCTAATCACTCAGTTAAATTTCAAACATGAATAATTATGAGTATATTAAATCCCTAATAATTAGATGTACAATGTTTGCGTTAATATTCATACGCCAGTTAAATATTTATTCGGTTTCAATGAATATTAGCCAATCCGGTCCTTATTAATAAATTATTATGGAATGAATTCAAACGATATAGAATCAGATAAAAACGTTTTAAAATACCGTACGATTTGTCAACAATTAATTCAATGAAAAAAAGAACTTGATTTGCCTGAGATCGATTCGAGTGATATCGACTTTTTCAATGGTATTTTATAAAAAATTACCTGTCACATAATTTGAATTCAGCTTGTTATATATGCGTGTCTTTTTGTAAAGGACTATCTAACCCATATAATAATAAATAATATTCGACTGGATATCATTTAAGACGTTAGGAGTCACTTGAAATCATTTGGAAACTTTTGGAAGAATTTGAAATTTTTTTAAAATATCGAAATTATAACAAGAATTCAGGTACCTGGAGGCATTGGTATCAATTTCAAATAATTATCAAGCTATAAAAAAGTTTCAAAATCGTTTTAACCTTTCGTTTTCAAATGAGTATTATCTGCATATATTGAGAGGCTTGATCACTGATTCCTCTCACTTTCCTTTATTGCAAACCTATAAATTCGCGTTCTGACGACGTAACGAAATTCACGAACGACCGTCCGCCTTCTTCCTCGGCGCCCCCGATGCAGCCCTGAGGAAAACGATGGTGCGAGCCCACCGGCAGGCCTGGGCCTGGCAGGACGAGTGGGACGGCCTGACGATGGAGGACATCCGGGAGATCGAGCGCCAGACCCAGCTGGCCCTCCAGGCGAAGATGGGCCTGGCCGAGTCGGGCGAGGAGCAGCCCGAGGACGGCGACGAGCAGGACGCCGACAAGGCGAACGCGACGATCACGCCCCAGGACTCGGCCCAGGTGGCCAAGACCCTCGCGGCGACTCTCGGCAGCATCGAGAAGAGCGAGGATCCGCAGAGCCCGGCCTCGCTGAGGAAGCCCTCGGACATACCCGTGATCAATACCGCGATCAGCTCCGAGGGCGAGAACAGTCCAGAGGACTCGCCCACCGAGGTCTTGCCGTTGAGGTATATACACAGGGCCTTCTCCCTCCATCTCTCTCTCTCTCTCTCTCTCTCTCTCTCTCTCTCGCTCACTCTTCGCTTGCTCACACACTTGCCAGGTTTCCCTGTATACGTACCTACGCAAAAGCTCTATTGTTAGACAGTAATCCATTTTTTTTTTTCACGAAACGATTTCGCGCGTGGTTATTATACGGAATATTTCTCTTGGACGCAAATGGACGTCTCTTTTTTCTTTTCACAATATCCTATTCGACACTTTTAAATCGACGCACATTATATAGCCCGAGTCGCTTTATATAGCCGAAGTCACTGGTTTTGCATTCGTCGCGTGTAAAATTGAAGCAGCCTCTGAGCATTTTACGATCAACGGAAATTTCAAACAGTCCACATAATTTAATGTTTATTTCTTATTCGACGTTACGAGCGTCGTAAATCGTGCCCCCTTAATATTAATTTGAAAATAGCACGCGCTGTCTAGAAAGAAGCTTCCATTTTGCAGTTGTAAACGACTATTGCATCTTTCGTAAAGCACCTCGTAAATTCATTGTAAACATAAAGTTTATTGCCATAAAACACTTAGTCAGTCTTTTGCTTCAAATATGCATTAAAAATGCAATTAAAAATTAAGTAATAATATACGTATGAATTAGCAACAATGGTAGCATTATTCCTATATGTACTTATTTATAACTCTTTACAATTCTTTTTCTATAATCTCATAGATTTACGTATATGTAAATTCAATCACACGCAGGTGTGAAATAATTATTTTAAATCTCATTTTGGATAAACGATATATATGATATCAATTAAAATTTTCAATTTCTTAGAGACTTTTCAGTGCTAATAGCTTACAGTACAACTTTTTTAATGCAATTTTTCTGGTTTATGATGTTAATGCATTTGCTTAGTATTTTTAGACTTCGGATTTTATGGGTTTCTGATTTATGATGAAATAAAGGCCAAATAAATGCGACAGAGCCATTTATAGGATCATGATATTGTTGACTTACTGTACACACGTGCATTAAAAGCATGATTTAAGAACATATTCATTCTTATTTGTTATTATACAATCCCACAGACTAGTTTTCTCTTACAAAAAATACGATTTATTTTTTATAAAAGAAATATTCTAACTGATTATACAGATAAATTCTTAAAAAATAGTTTTTATTAAAAGGAACTATATTTAATCTAGAAACTTGTGGCTTAACACTTAAATAATTTCAATAATCTGTATAGATTCATGAAATAAATTATTTTATTATTTATTATGAAATAATATTTTTAGAAGATACACTTTGAATTTAATTTTTTTTTATTTATAAAACTCAATAAGTAGTGACTTTCTCTTTGACGTATCTTACGGGCCGAATAATATTATCATCTTTTCTTATATATTTAAAATTTAATTGGGCAAAATCTTCTTTTAAATAAGTATCTGGAAATTTTTTAATGAATCATTCAATTTTTTATTCATAAATATTTATTGAAAGGAATCTTCTTCGAATAATTCGTGATACACATATATTTCAATGCTTTTTCCCATCATAAAAATATATTTCTAGGAGCTTTCTGGAATGGCTTTTAGCTCCTTCTACGTATTCTCCTTCACGACGCTGATCGAGTCCAAGTAGGTTCACGCAATCGCTAACTGAGTTTGGTAAATAAAAAAGTCACAGAATGATGAAGATCAGATATGCAGCTGGTCGATGATAATCATTGCACGGTTATCCTGATAATCCTCAATAATCGTGGCTCAATGAGATGGCGCATTATATCATTATGCAATATCCATGAATTGTCTCTTTTTAAGCAAACGCCTCGAAGCTGTTAAATTGAAATTCTTATTTACCGTATTGATGGAACGAACTTCTGCTGAACCACGTCACGAGCATCGAAGAATTGCTGCGCGGTTTGTTCCGGCCCATTTCGATCACTATATTAACTCGCTAGCACGTCATAGTCATAACTTCATGTTTCGTGACAAGCTACGATTCATCCTGCGAACGTGGAAACAAAATTCATGTTCGTAGCGGCTTGTTCACGATATAATATTCAGGTGACCTGCTATATCTCTCTAACACAGGAAACACTATCTCGATCACTATTTCTTCAATTTTGTAGCTACTATATCAGTAACTAATGAAGTAAAAGGTGACAAGGAACGTGTCAAGTCTTCGACGATCTTCGGACCGCCTTGAACAGCTATCTACGATTTATACATCTGTACATTTCATAAAATATATTTACCGTAAGCCTTCTCAACCCAAAAATTCGTTCGAGAGACAAAATTTTTGATCCATTAATACTTTTCGTTCTCTATTTACGTTTAGTGTCAAATTTACAAAACAGTTTAGACGCTGGACTTATTCAACCAGCTACAGATATAAACAAATTTATTGAGCGACCGAGCTAATTTTTGGACATAGTTATTTCGTGCAATTTGACGAATTTATAAAAAGTTTCAATAGTTATACACAGAACTTAGTTCGGGATACCTAAATGAGAATTTCCAAATTTTTTTTTTGAAAGAAGGTAGTATTTATACTGTCACGAATTAGGTTAATCATCGATGGAGATATACAATGCGATCATAACGTCTGTCATATGCCTGGTAACGTTACAATTTTTTATACAAAGATTATTATATTCCTCAATAGCTCCAAAATTATTATAGACCTTTTATATAGCGCAAATATTTTTTCAAATCACAAGTCACTTGAAAGATCCAACCCGACCCGGTCTATCACGAGACAGAGAGACGTCCACTGGTCGCTTCCAAATTTTCTATACATATAATGTAAATGCGATGTGTGTTTTGCGCAGGAAACCCGAGAAGCCGATCAAGCCGGATAAGGAGAAGCCGTGGAAGAAGAGCAGCTCGTCTCTGCACTCGCCGAGCTCCGCCAAGAGCTTCGACGCGCAGATAGCGAACTGGCGCATGGAGAGCATCGTGCGTGAGTCCGAGTCCGGGAGCGAGGACGAGTTCTTCGACTGCCAAGGTATCTAATCTGGCCGCAGCCCCGTCCGCCATTGATCTATAAAGCATTCGTTTCTATATCGGCATATGTATTAGATACACACTCGCACCCACACACACATACACACACAAACTGTATATATATCAACTTTTAATCGAATGGTCGCATATAAAGGCTATATAATCAGGCATGGCTGTATGGTTTATGATCCTATATATACATAGATTATAGAAGGATACGCCGGTACTATATATGCATTTATACATTATTATTACGCATTTATACCTTAGCCCCTCCATCCTCGCCAGGGGGCGTGAAAAAGTAATGCGTAATGCATTTTTTGAACGCATGGCAAATTAGAATAATATTTGACTTGTGGCATCGTCGCGATTCCAGCACGATCTCTCGATCGTCGTGCCTCGGACCAAAGTCGGAGCAAAATCTGACCTAACGGAATTTTTACAGATCGAGGGGGAAGGAGAGATTGTACCGATGATGTTCATTAATAAATATTTCTTTGGTCTGCTGAATTATTGGCAGTGTAATGTCAAGGAATAAGCTATGATCAGATGTACTTCGGCACATTGTCTTACATACATTTCAATATATGTCAGAAGAAGAATAGTACAGCATCTAAAAAATTATAGCTACAATTTTGTTCTTATCGGAATTGTTTATCATATGACGCGACTAGTGGCAATGTCCAATGCATAAATCAAGTCGCAAAGAATAATAAATTTTCGTCGAAGCATCGATATGCATTTATTCGAACAACAGTGATGATTTTAGTTTTCCTATACTATAGAACGTGTTTGAAGATTATATATGGAATGACAAGATACGACTGTCCAGTTACAAATACGATAAATCTAATCTTAATGATCTTCTCCAACTTCGGCTAGACTTGAATTTTTTTGATATTTGAAAAATGATAAAAAAATGATCGAAACGCATTGTTTCTCTTGAGAAATAAATTTTTGACGCTTTTATAACAATTGTTTTTCATTGGATACTTATTTGAAAAATTGGCCGAATCATCAATAATAATTTTTGGTATTGCCATTAGTCTCATCATTTAAAAAAAAACAATCATATCCGAATTTTATTCTCTTCTTACATTGTTTTATTACCGTAATTATATGAAATATTTTTAAAAAACTTATTAATAATAAATATTTCTACGAATTAACAAAAAATATTCAATGAATATTTTATTTAGACTTATTCGTATCAAGTATAATTTTTCATAAAAGATTTCGATAAAATATTTTTAATTATATATATTTATGAAATATTCATTTTAATAGCAAATTTTGATATCTCCAATCATTTTAAGAACTTTTATTTGCTATACGCAATAGCTTAAAGATATATACTTTAGTCTTATTGTTTTTTTTTTTGAAGCTGCATCGAAAGATCTCTTTTTCCTAAATTACATTTATTATAATATTAGCAGAATCTTTTTGTAAGATCATACATCGACTCTCAAATTTATTATTGTAAATTCCGTGATAGGAATCTAAAAAATTGTTGAGCACAATGTAAAAAATACCGGTAATCAGTTTTATTTATATACTTTTATATACATACACCTATATACT
Organism: Sycobia sp. Sy_11; assembly: GCA_018907035.1. Lineage (NCBI taxonomy): Eukaryota > Metazoa > Arthropoda > Insecta > Hymenoptera > Epichrysomallidae > Sycobia > Sycobia sp. Sy_11. Next base: position 5,003,218 of record JACCIC010000015.1, on the reverse strand, counting down.
TTTATACGTAATACAACATAATCTACGCCCGATTCTTACTTCTTTGTAAGGCATCTATCATTCCTCTCTGCCGCCATACAAACAACGCAGAAACACCGAACAGATCGCCGTGCCTCGCACCAAACAGACGCGCACGATCTATAACACTTAAAATTGACGCGCACGTTGCATTGATAAGCACGGACCGGCATCTATCTAAGACGTTATTTTTCTCTCTACACTCTTTATTTCATATTATATGCATACTTTCTTTGTTTTATTGTCGCACGTGCAAATTACTACAGCAGCAACCGGGTTCATTATACCTACTATATTGAAAGGTAGGAATAACCGTAGATTGTTTTTATTGAAAAATTACAAATATAACTCGTAGATGTAGAAAGTTCATTAATTCTTCTTTGATTTCTTCCAATAAATCGTAGTTTTAGATAATATTATTATTATTATTATTATTATTATTATTATTATCATCATCATCATTATTATATAACTCGAGAGCGAAATTTCTACTTGCTTTTGATCTCTGACATTGATAAACTGGGAGAAATATTATTCATTGCACTATAGCGTGGAGATTGGCCATGTATGACGAACGTGACAGTTGAAAAATTCATTTTCCCATACGCTGTAAATTGCCAGTGGCTTTAAAACGAGTTTACGTATTAATTTCCAACTGTTACCCATGTGGTCGTAAAAATGGATTACAAAAAGATTGAAATTGATAAAAGCAATAGACGTTTATCCTCTTTATTTTCTGCGAATATGAAAAACGAAAAGAAGCGTAAAATTTGTTATTAAATCCGTAGAAAGAGAGCTCTCCCAATGAATTATTAACGAATTCGATAATGAAAGTTAAACTTTATTTACAGGCTATTCTAATATAATTTATTAATTTATTCGAAAATTTATTTTTTCCATATCAATCTATAACAGATTATTCATGGTAGAAAGATTAAATTGGCCTTTCAAATATATACATTGAATAATTTCATTGCGGAGATTTATTCATACGGCTTTGTTTGTATTCGAAACTATAGACTGAAAAGTTCATGTTGAATTGTACAGAACTCAAATTAAGGAGCAAACATTAAGAAAAGGTAATATTAAATTAAAAAGAAATACATCAAATATTAATTGCTTTTATCGTCAATTTTTGTCCGAAGAACGGATAATAAACATTTAAAATAAAAAAAAATTAGATATAAATTTATAATAACAAAGAAGTATACGTTTCGTCCTAAATCACCCGTTGGGCTCATCAGTATAACATTAGATTATAATATTGGATGTACAATTAAATTCCAGCATTTGTTTTCCAAAATTTGAGGTTTTATTATGAAAACATGGTTACATACCCTTTATTCAAAGTATCGTCCATCGACAGCTATAACTTCTTCCCGACTTTCTGGCAATTTCTGAATTCTGGATCGAAAAGTTCCCGTCAAAGTTCTCTGCATTGATTGAAACAAGGTAAGGTGGGTGAGGCAGCCCATCTACACTATTCTCCAAATAGTTTTTGACCGAAGATGCAACATGTGGCCGAGCGTTATAGCGATGAAAAATCACGGACTCATGCGTGGCCTCATATTCTGGCCGTTTTTCCTGTAATGCTCGCTTCAAACACCTAAGTTGAGTTCAATACAATGGTTCTTTGATGTTTTGACCATTCAAAAGCAGTTCGTAGTATACGACACCTTTGTGATCCCGCCATATGCAGAGCATGACCTTATTTACGTGAATATTTCATTTCTGCGTTGTTTGAGCGGGCTCCTCGGGCTTTATATACTATTTTCTACGTTTAGGGTTATCATAATAAAGTCATAATACGATGCAAAAATGATTTATTTTTATACCGCTGCAGCAACATGTCGTACATGTAAAATTGCCGTTCGACGTCTCGTTGCTTCAATTCATACAGCACTCAGCTTCCAATCTTTTGAATTAATCCCAATGTCTTTTAAGCGGCAGGGCAATGGCTCGTTGCGTGACGCTCAACAATGCAGCAAGTTCTTCTTGAATTTTACACGGATCCTCATACAGCAAATATTCTAATTCTTCGTCCTCAAAGCTTTTCGGCTATCCGGAGCGATCCTTGGTTTCAACTCCAAAATCGACACTTTTGAACCGTTTAAGCCAGCCGCGATACGCCAATTCGCCAATACTTTCCGTCCCATAAGTTTCCAAAAGCAAATGATAGGCCTCAGCCGCGCTTTTGCTCATATTGCAGAATAGAAGCAGCGTTTCCCACAAATGATGTTTATTTCGCTGGAAATTTAGCCATACTTTTGCTCGATAAAATAAACGATACCCAAGAAATACCCAAATATAATGCTGTAACGTTGTTGACAGATACACAAAGTACAAATATAACACATGAGGTCTGAAATTTCTGACCGAGATCCACTGGTGACACCATCTTTTGGCAAACGCTGAAAACTTACTTATACACCCAATATTATAATGTAATGTTATTATTATATGTTATGTGGTGTATATATTAATGTTATGTATATATGTTGTAATATTATGTAATTATAACAGTATAATATTAGTCATAAAATCGTATACAACCTACAAATGTAAAATATATCTGAAAGAATTTAAAGATTCAACTGAATTATATTAATTGCGAGAGTGGATATAATGGAAATGTGTTTTTATCGGCCAGATTAGTAAATGTGATGCAATGATGCAGCTCTACAACAATACTAACGCGATCTTTTGTGAACACCTATGAAACCGTTTTGTAGACTTAACGATACTAAACATGATCTGAGTGACGAGCCTAAGAAGTGACTTGACGAAACCTACACTTCTAGTTTATTATAATTTTACCTCTAATTATTGTTTATCTATAATATTTATTATCCTTCATACGGCAAAATGCAAAATAGGCAGTAGAGGCCACTAGTATCTTGATATATTTATTTTTAACAAATTTGACTGTCATCAGTATAATATTTCATTTTAATATTAAATTACTAGAATTTTGATCAAATATCAATTCTCTTCACATTTCTGCATCAAGTGTATAAAAGTCATATAAATACACGAGCTGTTATTTGGAAAAGCGATATAAGTCAATTTCAGATAGATCTACAGAATACTTTTAAAAAATTATCCTGCATTAACTTTATATAGATAAATTTCTTTAATTATTTTTCCAAAAATCATGTGTACTTTAGCAATATAAAAAAAAAATCATCGATATTTCGCTATAAAATTATCACTGTGTTTTAATCGAAATTTGTTTTCAAATGTGAAATCACTTTTGAATAATAACAATTCATAAAGGAAACAGAATCCCGCCAAATAAAACGAAAGTTTCTCGGCTAGATGAGGCCAGAATGGGAGGCTAGCACGTCAATAACCTCAAATTTGACTTCGCCACTTTTGTTTCTCTGATCAATTGAAGGTCAACTTTATTTTTTAAATCGAACTATAAAATTTTAACTTCAGCTTTAAAATGATCGGAAAAATTTGACAGTTAACTTTACGAATGCAAATTATAGGTCAAGGCGGGTCAAAATGACCCGTGTGGGTCAAAAGAGAAAAATATGAAAAATTAACGAGCACATTTTAATATCCTATATGTTTTTGATCGGTCGTCAACATAAAAAAAAAACATAGCACGTCCCTCGAACAACAGCTTTTGTTCGGGATATTTTTTTGATCGATACTTCCAGCAGAATATATGGCGAAATAGGACACATTATAAGCTTTTGCTCTTTCTTAATTGCTCTTAATTTGTACTTTATGCACGTGATAAACACTGAAACTTATGAGAAAATACGTACACACGTGATTAGCACTATCTACATGTTTTAAAATATATTTATATTTGTTCTTTATATGTAAAGAAATTTACAATTTCAATATATATTGTTGTATCGCAATATAGATATATATATGTATGTATATAATCATGTCTTTATGATTATCATTATAAAACAGGACTTGTGTTATACACCACTAATATTTAACGCATTTACAAAAACGTTTGCAGATGAGCATAATAATATTAATCCTCGCTACACTTTTAAAGGCATGTTCACTTCTAAACGCATGGAATAACTCTCTATGAGGTGTGTAATGTATTCTTCAGCGACGACGATCCAAACTTGTATGCGGCAAAATGCACTAATGTGCAACCAACTCTGCGAAATTCGCGTACATGTATACGCACACACATATACACTACTAATTTCGTACCATCACGGAGAAGTATGCTCTTTCCAAATTAAGTGTTCAACTCCCACATTGAACGCCTCTCTCTCTCTCTCTCTCTCTCTCTCTCTCTCTCTCTCTCTCTCTCTCTCTGTCTCTTTCTCTCTATTTCTTTCTTTTATCACCTCTTTTGCTCTCTTTCTATCTCTTTTTCAACGAGAGTAAATATAAATTTCGCGTAATTTAAAAATCTAATTCTTTCTTCAAAAACGATTTCTGAAAAACACCCACGTAAATATGTATTAGATATATGTTATATTTATAGACATACGTACGTGTTTGAAAGGAAAATCGTGGCGCGCGTCACTCGACAAATTATAAATTATGTCCAGATAAAAAAGCAGGTTGAAATTTCTGATCACACAGAGAATTTTGAACTCGAAGATAACTCGTCATTAGCTAAATGGAGTTCTTTGGATCTTCTAGCAGAAGGGGATGACACGGCCTCGCCTACGGTGCCGGACTTCAACAAACAGGGTATGTATATATAAATTCTTCTTTTTGTTTTTTCTGGGCCCTCGATTAATTACCAACGCTCCCGCCCCCCTCTTCTTAGTAATTCGTACTTTCGAGCTTTTTAGATTAGGTTGAATTTACATTTTCTGAAGCTTTCGAAAGAGTTTATGGACCTTCAAATAGAAAAGTAGCGCTGTTTAATGCATGAATTTAAAACACCTTATTTCACTGTCATGAAATTTTACTGGAAAAGATATATATAACTATAGAGCATACACTTTCTCAACTTTGTAATAAACATCGCATTAAATTTCATCATTTTTTAGCTACTTGATCATTTTTTTAATTAACCACACTTTTACGATTACTTTTTAGTATTTTAAACATGCATATATAGCAGCGCCATATTACGTTACTACATATATTATCCCAGTTTTTTTATAGAATGTAAAAATTACGGTTTGCCGTAAATTATGATTCCCCCCCCCCCATTTTGGGAACATATTCCACCTGCAAATATCTCCCATTGGGAGCCTCTCCCATACCCTCCCCCTTTCAATTTCGCTGCTGACCTTAACCGCTTTCCAATAATAACTTCTGATCAAGTTTTCGAGGGAGTTACTTTGTTCCAGGATAAATATCGGTAAGAGGAATGTCGTGGGAAGATATTATTACACGACGGCCAAGCGGACGGGGAATAATCGTGTTATACAGTGTGTAAAGATATTTTTTTTTTGTACAGTATAATTGCGTGTCTTTTTTCTCACTTGCCTTGTATATTAGCAGATTCAGGAAACTTTTAAATATTAAAGGGGACGACGTAGAAGAATCAATTTGTTACAGCATACATATTTTTGACTATGTTTTTTTCTTGAAGCACAAGCTTATTTTTTATTTTAAAAAAAACTTAAATCTTCTTATTACAAATTAGCAATAACAATTTTTATTTAAAAAATCATTAAAAGTTATTTTAAAAAGTAATAATGCGTTATATCATTATTCAAAATAAGAATTATATTTGTTGAAAACAAGATCCTTTCTCACTCTGCAAGAAGCATTTTTTTCCTTAATATAAATGTTCCAATTTTTTTTTTTGATTTTGACATATCTTACTACCATGTCATAATAATATTGGAAACGATTGGATAAAGTTTTCTGATATAATAACGAAAAACCCGCTAGTATCTTTAAGTACTTTTCTATCGTAATTTAAATGTGTCAAGGAAAAAATTGATTTTTCAATAAAATAAGGTCTGTAGACAACTGACCGATTAAAAATGCACCATTTTTCTACGTACGGTCGTGCATCTATAAAGTTAACGACATTCTTTCAAGTATTATAAAAATCAAGTATTATGAAAATGGTGACATTTTATTTAATGCAAAATTTACTTGGGATATTTTAAAAAGTATTAATTTCCCTCATTTCTTTAGAAAATTCAGTTTCCTATACTTTTTTATAATAATAAGTGCGTTTTTATATCGGACGAGTTATTGAAACGTTTGGATTGAATTTTATAAAGGTTTCTAATATTAGGTGACGAACTTAGTTTCCGACCTTTATAATGGAAAAAGGACATTTATGATGGAAAATCGATACACGTTAGTTTAATCAAAATATTTTACATAATTTTCTACTACTTTTTCCCATCTTTCTGGCAATATGGTGATACCGTGGCGAAAGACCGATGGTGGTTTCGAGGCGATCCAATCATCTCCAAATTCTCGCACTTTTTGAACATGTCGGAAATGCGTATAAACGAAGTCATGCTTCATCAATCTGAACAGTTGGTAAATCAGCAGGCGCTATGTCTGGTGAGTACGCTGGGTGCGGCAACACTTCCCATTCGAGTTCCAACAGGGTGTTTTTGACGGCTTTTAAAACATGTGGCCGAGCGTTGTCATGCAAGAGAATGACTTTGCGTCTATTGCTCGTGATTGCTGATCTATGTTCGATTAATTTCTGTTACGAATAATTCAGTTGGCGTTTGTATACCACGGCAGTGATGGTTTCATTCGGCTTTAGCATCTCGTAGTACAGCACATGTTGTTGTTCCACCCATGACTTTTTGTGCTTAGGATTGTCAGTAGATCAACTTTTCATTACCAGTCACAATACACCACAGAAAACTCTTCTTTTTTTGTCTGGCAAGCAAAGACAGTGCGATGTTGTATCGATTCATAATGGCGCTTTCGATCAAATCGTGTGGCATCCATTTTCCTTCTTTTTGAAATTTTTGCCATCGCATGTAAACGTTTGCCAACTACTCTGTCACTGACTCCTAACTTATTAGCGAGTTCTTTTTACGTTTGAGCTGAGTTTTCGTCCAATAATGCTTGCAATTCACTGTCTTCAAATCTTTTTGGATGTCCAGAACGTTCTTTGTCATTAACATCAGTATCTCCAGTTCTAAACCGCTGAAACCACTCTTTACATGTTGTAAGCAATGGAGCTTGTTCGTCAAAACATTCTTGAAGCAATCGATAAGTTTCTGCTACACTTTTTTCCAATCAAAATAGTGCAAAAGAACGTGTTGAAAAAACGATTTATCACGATTCACTTTTCATTGATCAAAAATTATAATGTTTATACAAATGATGGCGCCTGATAACTGAATATTATTGATAAATGCCAAAACAAAAAAATAAGTACAATCTAACTTTTCGTACTACTTATATCGCCATGTGGACGTGGTGGTCGGTAACTAAATTCGCCTCCTAATATATAAAAAAAATTTTAATTCTTTTAAAACAACTTATTATTTATTTGGTCTTCACTAAAAAAACTTGAAAATTGATGTAATATTTCAAATTTCGAAAGAAAAAATGCAGTGTTATCATAAGATAAATGTGAGAATTGATGGGAAAAATTACAATTTAAAAAAATCTCCTATCTTATGAACTAAAGCATTTAAAATAGCAATTTCCTGGATTTGCTCATATATTAAGCCAGCTTAGCTTTACTTTTTATAAAAAAAAACAATTATTTCATACTTGAATGTTGTTATTTATAAAATAAGAAAAAGTAATCTCTTTTTTTTTAATCGATTTGACTTTTTTTCAAAATAACAATAGTTGTAACTATTATAGAAAATCTTAAACAAATTAATTTACATTTTTAATAGTTAATAAACTAACATAATAAAGGTTTAATCTAGCATAAATCAAAATATTGTGTTTGCTTGAACGATCACTGTAAAAACTAATTACCTACAAAAAGTAATTTTCTTTTTGATGGCTATATGCACTAAAAATAATTTATGATGTAAATAAAAGTTTTTATTTTCCATCAAACGTCGTTTTTCTGAATTCTCTTTTTATATTCAATATTTATTCTTTCAGCTGTTCGTAACAAATTTTCTTTATATGTAATTTACCAGAAAAATTTATTTCTCACAATTTTTCGTCATATCATACTGTGGAAATATATAAATACATGTCATCTTTTTATAAGTATTATTTCTTCATACTTTCGCTGCTATTAATACTGCAAATTTTTATACTAGACTAATATTTAAAGTATATTATTACTATTATGAATAAAAACGAACCCATCAAATTAAATGTAATAGATCTTTATAGGAGTTTTTAAAATTTAAGCCGCCGATTTATCGAAACCTTTTGGTAGCATATTGTTTATACGCAAATTTATTCTTTTTTTAAGCGGAGTTATTTGCTTTTATCTTATTTACTTATCTTACAGTTTACAATATTCCAAAACTTTTTTTTATACTTTTGCAAATTATAAAATACACATTATAAAAATTATAAGTAGAGAAATTCGTATATAAATTTTGAGAATTAATAATTATTAAAAACTGAACATTTAATTGGTTCTGATCGGTATTTACAAAGAAAATAAAGGGAAAAAATCAGCTTTGAAATCTATTTGAGAAGAATTCGGTTAAATTCTAAATAAAATTAAAGCAAGGGTAATTTTTAATGCAACAATATTTGTTTAGAAGTATATTGAAGTTCTCAGATTTTTTAATGTAAATTAAGATGTCAGATTGAATATATAGTTATATTAAGCTGTAATATACCGTTTGTGTAAACTTGATTTATATTTTTTATTCCAGTGGATCATTGCGAGTTCAAACTACATATCATATTTTATTATGCATAAACATACAAAAATCTAAATATAAATGTAAAATTTATTTTTCGTTTTATTTTCGTAATGTACGTCTTTCTTATTTATATCAGATCCAGCCCTTAGTCTTTCAATCGACAAGTTTTTATCTGAAATACATATTTTGAAAATGCAATTCAAATAAATTAATTTTTGTTTCAAACGCTTCCTTTTTAGATATTGAAAGCACATTGAGAGATGCAATAAATTTTCAAATTGAACCCTAGAATTTCTATTGAAATTATACGCACTTCATGTACGTATGAATCGTTGATATAATATAAGACCACAAATCCAAAATTAATTTGCAGGAAAGATAAATGTATTTTTTTGCATTTTTATTTTGAATTGTTACATGAAAACTTTTGAAGCATTTGCAGCTTACACATCTAGAGTTTTCTATATTTGCACAAATTACTCTAATAATAATTCCAAAAATAATTTGCAGAAAAGATAAATGCATTTTTTTGCATTTTTATTTTGACTTGTTACATGCAAACTTTTGAAGCATTTTCTGCTTATACATTTAGAGTTTTCTATATTTGCACAAAATACTCTAATAATAATTCCAGCAACACTCTACCATAAATTCTAAGTATACAAATTTCAAATCCATAAGCCTTCAACCCGCAAATCTAAGTTGGGCCCATGAAATCATAAGCCCAGAAACCCCAAATCTGCACACACCTTACTCCAACTTTCCATAATTCCCAATTTCGCTTGGTGCTTTTTGCAAATGTGGAGATCTTCTGACGTATCAGAGTAAAATGTTCAACGGATGAGAATGTATTATTCCAAAAACGGATAGGAGACGCGAACCTATCTTTTGCAAGTTTTTTTTTTGATTTATGATACCATATATCATTTCTGATTCTTTTTAATTATTCTATCACATAATGTATCATAATTTTTCAAAGTTTATCGCTTGAGTATCAAATTCCTTTGCACATCATGGCCAAATACCAAAGTCATAAACCAAGATTCGCACATATGTACAGCACACATACAGCACCGCCATAAAGAGAAACACCGAAACGTTGTGGAGCAGCAGTGTAGCGATATCCATTAATTAATAATAATGGAAACTCTCCTTCCAGACGACACCATCTTCTCGCACGCATACCTGCAGCGGGTGGCGAGCGAACGGAACGGCAAGCGGCTCCAGATCAGGACGTCGGCAAGCATCGATGTCTCCTGCCCGGCCTCGCCCCAGCACTCGCCGACTCATCAACCCTGCAGCACGACGGTTCTGCTCATTGTCATGCACGCTGGCAGTGTTTTGGGTACGATTTTGCGATAGAACGTTGATTCGAGATTTTGACATGTGGCTGGACTAATTACTTCATTACATTGCCGTTAATTTTATAATTTAATGCAATATGCAAAATACAATAAGAAACGATTTATTCATTTTCGTATTAAACAGGTATTAAAACTTGTCTGAATTGGGACATCGAATGGTATCTGGTAGTTTTGGTAAAATCTGGTATAGCTAGAATAAATGTATGGAAATTCAGAGATAGGAACCCATGCAACATCTTGTTGATACCAAGTTGAAATATCAAACTGTAAACTTTCAAACTAAGATATTTAAGTACGTGTAATTTTCTGAACTAATATGTCCATATTGCTATTAATATGTTTCTTCTCTTTCATGATGTGAAAAGAAATTACGAATTTTTATATAACTTAAAAACGTACAAAATAAACAATAAATGTTTAGAAAATTAAATTAAATATTTAAGACTTGAAACTAAGAGAAAATTTTTTGTGGATGGGTGAAGGGTGTACCAAAATACCAAATACAGAAATGTATCTCGATAAGTTAAATTTTTTAAGCATCACACAAGATTTTTACCACCTGATTTTTCTTTAAAGACGCCAACGTTGATTTGACTGCAAAGAAGTCAGACATAACGACGTTCAAAGGGGCTTTCGAGTCTGTCATAAGACAGCACTATCCCACGATGGTCGGGCACATAGCAATCAAGTTCGTTTCCTGCCCATCGATCTGTACCGAAGGTCTTGGAATATTATCTAGGTGAGTATAGCCCGTACTAGCCTTTGGCGCTTTAATTTCCGTTGGATAAATATTCCAGGAACGTTAATTAGAATTGCAAACGAGTTATAATCCACCGGATCTATTTTGTAAAATAATAATTGACGAACATTTTTCTCATGGAAGTAATGATAAAATATTGTTAATTACAAGAGACAAGATTGTATCAGGTTATCTCGAGCATTTTAGAGTTTGTACATTTTTAGCGATGCTAAGTTGGATAAAGTAATATCATACTAATATATAATATATACTACAAAAAATAAACATATAGTAATGAATATTTTCTAATGAAATTAAAGATAATTAAAGAAAAATAATGATAGAATTATAATTTGTAAATGGTTATGAAAGGGTCAATTTTAAAAAATTCGAAGTTATTATTTATTTATAAAGCCAATGGTGAATGTAACTTGGAAAGATAATCTCATTTTTTAAATAATCATCTTTATTTTAAACACTCACAGTCAAATGATTGGATTTTTTTTAAATGTATCTTTGTACTTGATCCTTAGATCAAGATTCAAAGTTAATTCTGGTAAAACTGTACTCAAAAGCAAAATTGAAAAGAGACTGAGCCTGTTCAATTTTATTCAATCTGTAAAGGTTTAATTACGACGAAATCTAATTACTTAAAGCGTTCCCGTACTAATGGGATTCTCTAAACATTTGAATGGATTAAGCTTTATAGAAAATTCGTATGATATTTATATAATACAAATTTGTTATAGTAGTTTATAATTTCATAGTGTGAATATCTCATACATGGTTGCTCTCAAAATTGCCTACACCTTTTTCGAAACAATAATCTACAACGAGTATACATTAGAGAAATATAAAATCAAAGAAAATTAATATATTTTCCGGTCGCAGTCTGAGTCCGTACAGCTTCGATGTGTCGCCGTCGTGCATGGATACGCCACAGATAACCCACGACACGATACCGATCGGCGCGATACCGCTCCTGGCCAGCTCGACGCCGGACTATCAGGAAGCAGTGACGCGCGTCGTTAACGGCGCGAACCAGGTCCACCAGGAGTTCGTCAGGAGCGAGGAGGGACGTGGCTTCAACGGTCAGATTTGCTTTATCGGCGACTCGGTCGGGTCGATCCTCGCTTACGACGCGCTGTGCCGATCCTCCCAGTTCCCCTCGAGGCACGACAGCGAAAACAGCATCCTGGACCATGACAATCACGAGAACAATGGGGGCTGTGAAGACGGCAAACACCTGTCGGCCCCCTCGCCTAGGAGGAGGTCATCGTCCACTAGGTATTGTTCCACTAGGTATTATGAGTTTGGTGAACTTTTTGCTTCTCAAAAGCTTACATGTATTCTGCATTTTATGTAACAAGCTGCTTTAAATTATCTAAAGTATTTATAAAATTGTGTATTTCGAAGACAACAAAAGTCGCAATGATGTACAGATCTGCAACTAATAAAAAGTTAAGCAACGAATGAAAAGTTTTGGAGCATAACCGGCCGATAAAGCGAAAGCTAGGTGCGGTCGGGAATATTTATGTGTAATAAAGCATAACTGAGCGACATTGTTTTTTTTTTTTTGTATATTTTGAAGATCATGTTTGAATTTACGTATTGTTCGAAATAATAGCAATAAATAAATTAAAGAATTATGATTTGATAAAACCATTATCCCATAATACAATTTATCCGTGAATAGGAGTAGTCCAATTTTGTTGCTGTTAAAAGATTTTTGTTATTCAATATTTTTCTTATATCGCTCCATTTTTATTATCTATTTTAGGTAATCCACGTTTGATTAATTATTGTTTCAGCGATAATTCTCATCAGTGTAAACTCGAGTTCGATGTTAGCGAATTCTTCATGTTTGGTAGTCCACTGTCCTTGGTTTTAGCATATAGAAAAATCACCTCCTCGGGGGAGAAAACGAGTAACATAATTAGGCCCTATGTAAATCAAGTGTATAATTTGTTCCATCCAACTGATCCGGTGGCAGCTCGATTGGAGCCACTGATATCTGCGCGTTTTTCACTACTACCACCGGTAAACGTGGCTCGTTACCAAAAGTATCCTCTTGGAAATGGTCAGCCTTATCATTTATGTAAGTCTTTGTGATGAGATCCTTTTCTTTATCAATTGTACAATACTTTATTTCATTCACAATTATATAAATATTTATAATTATACTTATTTAATGATAAAACATCATATCAATTATGTAACATATTGTTCTACCTTTTAAAAATTTTTTTCACAATCTTACATAATCAGAAAACATTTAAAATTCTAGTAAAATTGCTTTTTATACTTCTAAATAATTATATTTCTCTATGTTATTATCAAGTATGCATTTTAAAAACTATTTTTTGAAGAAGTTATATCTCTACAGAATAATTGATTTTAACTTTTCAACTTATTTGAATGTTACAGTGGAAACGGTACAAACTAATCCTCAGCTGTTTACCGAGGGATTGAATGTTCCGAACGTAACGATGTCTCACTTAAGAAGACTGTCAGATATATCAATCCATAGTACTATGTCGGGTATAGATACTGTACCTCTTCAAGCTGTATCTTCTCGTATATATCGCACTTTGCTTCAGTAGTTCGATTATGACACAATAACAAATTTAAAAAAACTAACATTTTTTCGTTATTTCAGTTACTCAGAAATGGTGGGGTGCTAAGAGAATAGACTATGCCTTATATTGCCCAGAAGGACTGGCAAATTTTCCTACAAACGCTTTACCTCATTTATTCCACGCCAGCTACTGGGAATCCTCAGACGTTATAGCATTTATAGCTCGGCAAGTTGGCAGGTTTGACTTGCAGCTGCTTGGTCACGAGGAAAAAGAGCTGACAGGCTTCCGTCCAAGTCAACCTAGAGAAAAATGGAATAAGAAACGAACGTCTGTCAAACTAAAGGTCCGTTTTAATTCTGTGCCATTGAAAACAATCGGACTTTAATAAAGCATGGCGAATATATAGTCTTAGAATTTATATTTCGATTTTTAGAATGTTGCTGCAAATCACAGAGCTAACGATGTTATTGTTAGAGATGGAGCACCGCAAGTACTCGCAGCTAGATTTGTGTATGGTCCTATTGGAGTAATAGCCTTAACAGGTAAAATATGTATAAAAGAGCGATTTTGTATAATAATAAAATATTAAAGTTATTCCTATTTTTTAAAAATATTTAATACTGTGACAAATTTTTTGTAGGTGAAAAAGTCGATATTCATATAATGAAAGACGTAAGGTCGGGCGAGTGGATTTGTTATACCACTGAAGTGACTGATAAAAGTGGTAGGATAACTTATCAAATTCCAGCAGATAAAACATTAGGCTATGGACTCTATCCTGTAAAAATGATAGTAAGGTTAGTTATATTTCTATTTCATACATTGTTTTACCGTAAGGCTCAAATTCGAAATAGTCATAACTCAAATTCAAACTCGAACTTAAATATCTATTCAAATTTGAATAGTTTTCTATCTTCCTTATTTTTTCATGAATTACTTAATAATTTTTGTATGTGCGTGAACTTATGATTATTATAAGAATGATTATTATAGGACTATTATAAGAATTATTTTTTAATTGCAAGTTAGTTTGAATTTGAATTATGACTCATAAATTCGAGCTTATACTAAGAATCATTATAATACATCATTTCTTAAACAAAATTTCAGAGGCGACCATACGTCCGTAGATTTCTTTATGGCTGTGATACCACCAAAAACAGAATGTGTAGTTTTTAGTATCGATGGTTCTTTCACTGCAAGTGTTTCTGTGACTGGAAGAGATCCTAAAGTTCGAGCTGGTGCTGTCGATATTGTTAGGTATGTGCATCAGCCTATTAGGTTCCTAATTCGAAGTATCTAAATCAAATACAACTGCATTAATAATTTTAGACACTGGCAAGAATTAGGATATCTAATCATTTATATAACTGGGAGACCCGATATGCAACAGCATAAAGTTGTTTCCTGGCTCTCTCAGCATAACTTCCCACATGGTCTCGTTTCATTCACGGATGGATTATCTGCTGATCCTCTAGCTCATAAGGCTGCTTATCTGAAAAATCTAGTTCAAGTAAATTAGTTTATATCTTTTCTTAAGATATAGAGATAAATATTATTTTATTTAAACATAAGATTCCTGATTAATTAGTTTACAATATAATAACATTTGAGAGTTTCCATATAAAGTTCTTTTATTTTATTACAATAGGATATGTAAACTTAAACCTCTTGTTTCAGGAACATGGCGTAATAATTCATCATGCATATGGTAGTAACAAGGATATAAGTGTTTATACATCGCTAAACCTACAACCCAATCAGATTTTCATAGTGGGCAAAGTGATTCGTAAAAATCATGCCCTTGCAACCGTACTCCACGAGGGCTACGCAGCCCATCTCAGTATGCTACAGGCGCACGGGGGTTCACGACCAGCCCAAGGTAACGCACGTATGGTCATCCCCAGGGGCCAGTTTGGTCTACCTGGGCAGAACGCCTCGTTTCGTCGAAGAAGGTGAGGATTCATATCTAGTGAAAAACTTACACTAGTTTCTGTTAAAGTTCGCCTTCAAAGCTCCGACGCTCTTAAAGACTGTTTTATCCCATCAGTATACGCTTTTTTATTGACGATCTAACTGTAGAAGAGAATAGTTATTAACCGTTCAGTCGCTGTTTTATCATTTTCTTCTTTTATACTGAATATTAACTGACGGATTATTTCGTGATTTATTAATGGACATACGGTAAAAATTGAGTTCTACTTTAAATTTTAATAACTGTTTTTTCTATTATAAACTAAGAATTTTTTTGAAAGCATTTGGCGGAAAAGGATTATCTTAACAAGTCTAATTTAAAAAATGGTACATGTAATTGATATTAATTATTTTGTATCAAGAGATGGAGTTTGGTAAATATGACTGGTTATTGTATAATGAGATTAATTGAAAAAAAATTCATCCAGAATAAAAAAAGAAACATTTTTTTAGACAATTTAGTAGTGATTTTTTGTTTAGAAATTATAGGTTTATTTAGTCACACATAGATTTTTGTAGATCTATTAAATAACTAATCTGTTAAATAACTAATTGATTTAGTGATTGTAAACTAGCGACCTATTATATTAAATGTATACTTTGATTTGGGATCTTAACCAAATATATATTGCTGGTTTATAAATACACTGAACAATAATAAATTCGTGAAACGGTCAAAGTGTAACAAATGACAGTGTGTGAGTGAGTGTGAATATGAGCCTCGGCTCTGTTCCAGTAACGACACAACGGTCAACTCGCCGGCACGCACCAGCGTGTACTTAAAAGGAAAGTCTACCTTAGTCACATCTAATACACGCCTATCTACGTACAATTAACTTACTCACATTGGTAACTATTTTCGTCTTTCTCCTTCTACCATAGCTATTATCCTCTCGTGTTGAATGTGACGAACATAGGTAGATAGATTGTCTCACGTTTCTTTATTAAGTAAACTCAAAAAAATCTTAATTTTCAAATCTTGCCTACTTTTCATTCTAAGCTTACCCAAGTGCGATGATCTTTAGTTTATCTACAATTCTTATACTTCCTACACATTGCCTGATACTACGAAAACCTGGTAATTATAATTTGGCGAAAGCAGCTGTTAATAAATACCCCGCTTTAAAAATCAAAATGTTTAAAAACTATAGTGAAGCATGATGAATATATTAAAATTAGTTGCAATAAAATTAAACTTCATTAAAATAAAATTAATAATAAGAAATTGTGCATGTGTAACATAAAAGGATAAAATTGGCCAAATTAGTATTCTCAGGATTTTTACGAAAATTGCGATAACTATATCTAAGTCCAGCGAGGATATTCTGACAATTTTTCTAAACTATTCCTAGTGTGAGACAATCTCTATCTGTCCCTTACAAGCTTTAGAGTAAACAGATACCCGCTGCCTAATGTTTCTTATGTACATATGTATGTTTTTATAAAATAATGAATCAGGCCAGTTGATCAGAAGATAGTAGCACGAAAGACATCTTCGTGGCTTGAGAGCTTCTTAAATTATTGATAGCATAAAACATATACCGTATACGACCAGCAAAAATTCGATAATTATTACTTAGATCTGACAGATATGAAGATAAAGATAAATAGAGTAAGAGAAAGAAGGAGAATGAAAAAGAGACTAAGCTATCACTTATATTATTTCAACCAGTAGTTGCAATTCCTTCGCTTTCTTCTAAACGCAATATAATGAACCAAATATTCAGTAAATAAAATAGTAATACACACTAAATATAAATGTCATGTCCAGAATTTGTGATCGAGCAGTTCAAAAAATCAAATAATTATTTTTAACTTTACTCAAATAAATATTCATTTGTTTTGCAGCCAACGTAAATTTTGAGATTTCTGCCGATAGTTTATAAAAGGTTAGCTATTTTCATTTCTTTCATAAATGTTTTGTGCACAAATAAAATATTTCAAAGCTATTTTTTTATCAAAATTGACGATTCTCTTTACATTCGTGTATTAATTGATTTTAGCATTAAGAGGAGATTTTGATGAGAAAGATAGAATTTGAATAAGAAATATTTTAGTAAATTATAGTTAAAATTTTTTGTCTTTAAAAAATTATTGTATAATTATAATTTTTAACATATTTCTGAATATTATATATAATAATGTTTAATATTTATACTAAATTCGGTTCCATAACGATTAAAAACTTTTAAACGATCTTAGTATCATAATTTTAGAAAAATGAAAAAGTAATGTCATTTTTGATATTTAATTCAAAGAAATGTATTTAAGAATCAGATAAAAATTTTTGTGAATAATATTTGATCTACTATTTTACTGTATCACATGAATATCAATTTAAGTTTCCCATTGAATTTTTATGAAAAAACCTTTTGAATATAGTGTCTATCACATGGTTAATATATTAAATCGAAACATCTTAACATCTCATTTGGTCTTCCGGATAGATATCAGCGGGAAAGATTAAGTTTGCAGGATTTGCATTTAGAGATCCTAATAATATCTATTTTAATATATAGTTTCCATGAATTAGACCATTTCATTATTAAATGTAAAAGAATAAATAAATAAGCTTCAATTATACAGAACCGCCAACTTTAAAAATAATTTCAGGAAAACAACCGCTTTCTTCTGTATGTTTTTTGGGATGACGAATAAAAATCCAATGCACATTTTGTTCTAGCAAGTCAGGAATTGGTAGAAGACTTTCCATGTCACTCTCCAATGAAATTCCACTAATCAAATCATTATAACTTTTAAACCTACATACTTTCAACTCACAATCATCAAGCTCATAGCCATAAACCCCTTCAATCACGAACCCACACATTTCGAATCAACACAACCCAAAAATGTAATTGGACTTTTATTTAAATTTTTTGTAAAATCCAGAAGCTTCCTGACCTGCAAAACTAGAATGTAAAACCAAGTTTACTTAACATATCTAAAAATATTCTTTGATATATTCCCAAACCACCAACGAAGACTGGTGCAATTCATTTTGCGACTATTATTTCTCTATTTATATATCAATAAGTAAGTTTTTGCCGAAAAATTGCTGAATTATGTTAGTATTGTGTACAAATAAAGAGAATGGATTAAGCTTTTGACAGAAAATGAATTATTCAGATATTCTGCATAAAAATATGCAATGTGTTAATGTGAAATTATCACATTACAACGTGTAATGCCAAAAATATCAAATATGCAATGTCTATGCGATATTTAAAATGTGGTTGTTTTCGCTGGAACTATTTGAAATGTCCTAGTTTTTATTGACGGTGTCAATATATAGGAGATGTGCCATTATTTCCGCAAATAATTTTCTATTTAATGTTTAAGGATAAAGAAGTGACTTTAAAGCTAATGTTAATGTACTAATAAATCAGTATCAACATATACGCAAAAATGACATTACTTTACTTTTTAAGTGCTTAAATTGCATTTAACTTCTAGTAATGAATATATATTCTGTTTTTGTTACTCACAGAATAGCTTAGGCAAAAATTTATATATATATATTATTTGACAACTAAAATTACTGTTAAAGTACCAATAGCACACTCGATTGTAAATACAAATCAAGTATTCTGTTTCCTTTTAAAATTTCTTGCAGGTAGCTTTCGATACTGTATATGTTATTGAAAATCAGCGAAAATGTTCAAAATTTCCTCTTAGAAACAATATTGAAAGACTTAGACATCGCAAGCAATTCATTGGATAACTTCAGCTATGAGTTTGACCCGAGGCGCAAAAATTTGGTGGTAGGTCGAGCCGAGTCATTCTACTTGTTAAAATGATCATGATTATATAATATATAATGCTACGAACGATATTCTAGAACCTTTTTTCTCTAAATGTATACTAATATACATTTACATTGCACGAGGACGTAGATGTGAATGCTGTCATGTGAATGTATATATATATATATACAAAACCACAACTCAAGGACATTCTCTAAAATGAATTGACAAGGAAAAATTAGCCATAGAATACTCTGAATTGGGATGAAATTCTTAGATAACTAAATCCAAAGTAAAACGATTTTTAAATTTACTACAATTACTTTTGTCTGGTACGACAGACTGAATTGACAACATCATTTACGTACCATAAAGTTCTCTCTATTCTTTAAAACTTGCGTTAGCTATATGTCATTTAATCATGAAATTAAAGATCGGCAATACTTTAAGCGACTTAAAAAGATATATATGGTAATGAAATATCATCGCAACTTTGGTTTTCTTGCATATGTATACAATTTTTCTTAACATTTCTTATTTTTCATTCCATCAGTAAAGGCTCTTAGCCTGTTCAATAATTTTCTCATTTTCAAACAAACAAAACCACTCCTCTTCTTTTATATATCTAATTTTTTACTGAAAGCAACGCTCTCAAGGAATTATATTCTCATAACTATCAATACAATAAATAATAAATCTAGTATGGCTAAAAAAATATACATCCACATATAATTCTGTTCTTTCACAATTGCACATAATGCTCACCAAACTTCTAGACTTAAATTTAATATATTTTAATGATTTGGTCTTTTACCAATTTTCCTATTACAATACTGGACATCACGTAATTCACCATGGTGTTTGATATAATTTAAACAACTTATACTTATAGAAATCTTTTCTGCGAATATTTTTCTTTTTTGCATTATAGATCTTAAACTTTTCAATCTATTGCTTATTGTGAACCTACGCTTTCTGTATTTCACCGAGCTAAGGCATCAGCTTTAATCGCAAATCTGCTTTTATGTTAGTATAGCAAGCATCACGTACATCACTGCGGATTAAATCTAAATCTTCTCATTTATTTTTCTTTTTTTTCATTTTCTTCATTTGTATTATTTCACATAAATGTTGGAAATACAATCATTAAAAAATTGATATTTATTATAATTTTACTTTACAAGTGCTCAACACGTATTTAATTCAAAGTTATTTTCAAATTAGAATAATATTTGGAGTTTATGATGAATTTTATAGTTTAGTGTAATTTTATATTGAAAGTTCTATACTTTTTTATTGAATTATTATAATAATTTTATTATTGTTATAATAATTTTAGTCAATTTAGATATATAGATTTTTATCTATTTAGTTATATAGATTTTTCGTATACGAATATTCTATATACGAAAAATCATTTATTACAGTGTCCGAATTCTATTTTTTCAATTGAAAATTTAGAAATAAGATTTAAAAATAACCATACAACAGATTATTTTCAACACTGCTTTTAAATTATCTAATTATATGCAGGAATTATACATTTGCATATATATATATATATTAATGTTGATAATGCGTGTTTTTTTCATACGATCTATAATTGTCAAATTGTACTTACGTAAACACAATGTTAATCCAATAACGAAAAACTTGTTTCTTTACATATTATCATCAATGTTTCAAGCAAAGAAGTCACTGCTGCTTATTGTCTATATGCTGCACAGTTATATTCAAAAATGACTTTTTAAAATCTCATTGAATTTTCTTTTCTTTTTCAACTGAAATTTTTTGGCAACTTATGTGTATTTATAATTTGTTCTAATTATGATAAAAAAATTAGAACATAAAGATTTTAATGTCTATATTTGTATGCCCCATACAAGAAATCGTGATATATGTATTTTTTCTAATTCACAAACCCTGGTTTATTACATATACATAAGAATGTAATGAAATTATTATATTGGATACTGCAATGAATGACACAGCTTAGTTCGTTCTTTTGTAGATTTAGTATTGAAAAGTAAAAATATGTCGTATAAGCTAGGGTTTAAAACTATTTAATAAATGAATAACTGTCTTACAAATGCACATTGAAATAAAGGATAGAAGCCTTTAAAAATTTAATTTGTAAAATGTAGTTTAAGAAAGCATGTTGCAGACGGCATCTCGATTAAAAATAATATAATATTTGCTTTTTCTCGGCGTGTATTAGGAGATTCAGTTTTAGAAAGATATTTTTGTGTAACAGAAAAACAATGAAAAAGCTTTATGGGTTTGCTTATGGTTATATTTGGTTATCTCTGGATCTAACAAAAAAATCTTTCTGCTGATCTGCTTTAATGCACTTGTGATATTAATTAAATTAGCTGTTTATTAGTAATGATTAGTTTATATCAACGTTTTTATACGAATAAATTTAGAAGTGACTGTATTTTAGAGTGTTTTAGGTAACGATGTATACTAATTTTTACAGTTTTATATAAATGTGAAAAAGAAGTTATGTTATGCACACGCACACTTAGAGTAAGTACATGGTAAAAGAATTCACTAGTTGTCGAAGTCAAAGCTTTACTAAATGCCGCATGGGATCGATAACAATATTTTTCCGAAATACCAGAAATGCCTGCTTAAATGTTAGATGCAGAATGAAGCAAATATTACTTACATTTACAGTGGGGTCCATTTTTCAGAATACTTTTACAATACAGTATATCTCATAATTAGATAATTATTTTAATGCCAGATAATTCAAATCTTTTTATCTCACAAATACAGGGAAATCTTTCTCAATTCTAAATAACATTTCTAAATCACTTAACTTCTATCATACTTTGTATGCTAAATTCAAATCTATTGAGCATTTTCTTTAGTGTGTAATGGTTTTATACATTTACAAAAAATACCTCATCGATATATCCAACAAAGCTCAACAAATGCAATTTTTAAACCACCACATCTTCTAATCATATGAATTCCAAATCACTAAACCCCCAACTCACAAATAGCAATCTGACAAATCAAAAGCCTACGCACCCGATGTTTTAGATTCTCTATTTTAGTTTTTTATTGTTGGAAAAAGCAGAAAATTCCTGGCGTGTCACAAAAAAATGCTCCAAAGATTTGGATTCAATGCTAAAGAACATATCCACATCGCGGCGGAAGATTCATACAATTCGTTTCACGATGCAACGTAGAACAATTCACAATCAACTAATTTACATATCGGTTAATCTTCGTTTCATCTTAAGTAAATTATTTTTTAAATCTGTAATCTTGTATTGTTATTCAAAGGTCATAAATACAAATGTGAATCAGGCAGTTCGAAAATCTTTGAAGAATAGATCTTAATCTATACTTTCATAAACTATAATCTTATTTCTCATATAGATATATAAGTACTTCAATAAATTTTTGTATCATATGGTGGTGTTAAAGAGATAATTCGAATGCTGTATATATAAGAATTAGAAAGATTTTAGAACTTTTGAGAGATAAAAGTCCAGTTTTAAAAATTTAAACCCCATTTATTTCATCTTTAGAAAACCTGAATTGGGGCATACAATTTCTGTTGAATTTTATCTGGATTCTAATCGATTTTGATTGGATTTTTTATTGGATTGTAATTGAAACTTTAGAGTAAATTTTTGATAGAAATGCGATCGAAATTTTTTATGTAACTTTAATGATTGAATTAAATACACATAATTATAATGATATAAAGATAATGATAATGATGTAGATGATATACAGAAACACTAGGATTGTCTAGATCTCAAATAGGACTGAAAAAAATTAATACCGCTTTATTAATTAATAATACTGGCTTAACAATCGTCTAAAGATGAAAAAGTATTTTGAAATTAAAAAATATGGATCCCACATTGACCCACTACAAGAGATGCCCTTCACTGAGGTATATCAAACGAATGAGTATCATGCCCTGTAGCATGCTTTCGCAAAACTATATAATTAATACTCTCGCCAACAATCGTAGGCCCGTAAGATTTACCAAAAAATAAATATCACATAGAGATAATGAACAGAGAGTATGTAGATAAAAAGTCGTCGCATATATCCAACTATAGCGAGCATATGCAATACCCTCTGACATGCGTTTTTTTTAGGTCGGCGAAACGCGCGATCTCCCAGCCGGCCCAGGAGGGCAAGCCGGGCTCGAGCGGCCCCCTAGAACGCAGCACGAGCGTCGGACCGGCCACCGGGCACGCATCTTCCTCCTTCTCCTCTATCACGAGCCATCGACAAACGACGATGCCCACGCCGGGCAGATCCAGCAGCGCCGCCGCACCGGAGAAATTGTGACGATTCGCTCGCTGTCGCTCGCTATTCGAGCCACGGCGATAGAGGACATTAATAATATTATTAATAATAATAATACAAATAGTAAGCGGCTTTGGCGCTTTGAGACGTTCAGTGGATGGAGCCGACTCGTATGATTTTATTATACCTATACACGTTATAACACGCCGCCAAGAGGCCACGTTTCACCAGTGAGCTCGTCTAAGCTGTATTATTTGAATGGAGAGCATTGCGCTTCCTAAGGCTTCATTGCCTTAAGTCTTAATTTTTGCTTCTAAAAGCTGCTTAGAACCACTTATATATAAGACGTAATACTTGGTGTCGTCTAAGATCGCAACAGTGCCAATGTTTAACGGTATTATCGTCATTGTTGTATAAATGTAACGCTGTATGTTCATGTGGTAGTTTATTATTAATTCATTGATGTATATGGATTGACGGGAAGGATCCTTTAATTATATAGCGATGAAGAAAAGAATGTCTGTATTTTTTACATAAAATGATCTCTCCGCCATTCAAACTAACATATCAAAGTTGATTATATATATTGTGATGTAATACAAATTCTAATAATTCGAAATTTATTTATTGCATGCACACACTAATTTAAAATAAATTAATTCGATATCTCCGATCGATCACAATTTATTAAAAAGAAGGCAGATACCAAAATTGACGTGTACGAGAGAATATTTCTGATAGATTAATTACTCTGTTGAAAGGTCAGCGTGAGATGGCAAAAAGCAAAGTAAGGAAAATTCTAGAAGCTGAGAATTTGCGAGAGGTACTTACGTCCAGCGAGGAAGATTTTTATGTTGAGTATACGCCAGTAGAGTCGGGACGCGACGGTGCCGGACTCGCACAGGGAGTTTGTTGATGGTGCTCGTATTGATGGACATATATTTTTTTTATGTTGGTTGGTGAATTTTTAATTGACCATGTACGTTGAGTTGGTGATTTCGTTCGTAGCTTTCTGTTTTCCCTCTGTTTTTTTGTGATGTTCTCAATTTTTTCCCAGGCCGGTGGAACATCAAAGATTAAGCAGCCGGTGCGCGCGGCTTCGTGACACCTAGATAATAACCGAATAAATTTCGAAGTCGTGCACGTAAGATGAGTTGATCGGAAAATTATTAATTTGTGTGTGTGCGTGATATAAAAATTTATTATTAATATAATTACCACGTCACAATATATATCTACCCATCGAACTGAACTGTTTACACTTTTCAAATGAAAAAATTTAGTACTTATAACAGTTTGTGACTGAATACTATACATATTTATCAAAATGACAATATTGTTAACCAAGGGTAGCTGTTACAATCGCTCGTCTTCGACATTCTTACATAATATTCCTCTGTTTTTCAGATCAATGTAAATACACTCCAAATGTAAATCGGTAGGAAGAACTGACATCCAGTGTATAATGCACTGATTTGTCATGTATGGGTTTGAAAAATTCAAATCATACATAGAAATTCCAATAGTATTTTCTACTGATTTAAAATTATATAGTAGTATAAGAGATTGCGTATAGTTCATGATCAACTATATCTTCATTTACAAGTTTTCCAGGCGTCACAATATTTTGAGTTCCATATATAAAGTTCCATAAAAATATGGAAAAAATTCCATCCATTTCTACGAATATACTTTAAATAAATAAATAAATAAATAATATATATATATATATATATATATATATATATATATATATTCTAAGAATATATTCTATAAATTCTATGAAACTAATCGACGCAGTCTATTATAGAGTCCAAGTATACATGCCATAATGATATCATTTCGTCGTTTTTTTGGATAGTCAATCTATAAATCGTTTTAAATTATTATTAATCTATGACGAAAAAGAAATGTTTCTAATTTTTTTTATAACATATTTTACAGAAAAACCTATTCAAAATAAGCATCCGTATCCATTAGTATAGTGAAATTCCAAAAAATCGGGTCAGTTAAAGTTATTAATTCTAAAGGACAGTTTTTTAAGTAATGTGAAAATTAATCCAAATAAAATCAATGCTTAGACGAGATCACTGATATGTCTCTTGATGAAAATTCTAAAAGATAACTCGATGAATGGAAAGGGTAGAATTTTTTTAACTCGAATTCTACTAAAAGTATATATAATAGATGCGCAATACAAATCGTATAAGCTGTTAATTCTAAATAAAAAGATATTATAGATATAATTATTAAGCGTAGAAGAACGAATCGCTAGTCGAGTGAGAATGCAGATATCTATAATACATGCTCCAATCAAAAACTTTATTTTTTATACCTATACATTCATACATGCATATATATATATATATATATATATATATATATATATATATATATATAAATGTTAAAAAAAGCAGACGTAACGAGAGGACGATCTATGCATATGCCTCGTTTTTAATCTTATCAACGTGCCCGCTGTGCCCGTATTCGATTGACTACGCGCTACGCGCACGAATTATGAGGAGATCCAGAAGGGATCCCGGGATTTGGTGATAGATCATAATTATAGAAATGTGAAGAGAAATTAACATTCCTGACGATCATGAAGCAGGGAAAATGCGTGTAAGCCATAATTTACTTTTAATATATATATATATATATATATATATATATATATATATATGCATATACATACGTATGTATAAATACTTGTTGAAACCGTTACCTGAAAAAGCTATCACTTATGTCCGTTGCTATATAATAAGGTATTCGAGGTTACAATGCGTATTTGATAGTAAATAAATTGTAAATTGATACTTATACATAAATATACATAAAGCAAGTTGGCATAATAAAAGTTTAATTCGTATTACTATGGATAGTTGCGGTGAAACGTAATTTTTGGCTCCATGAAGGTTTCATCGGTGATGATGCTCGATCTCTTGAAAACATAATTATATTTTAAAAACACCTTTCGCGATGGCGTATTAGTGTATATGAACACACACACACACACACACACACACACGCGCGCGCGCGCGCGCCAAACCATACGTACGCATATAAATAATAATAAAATATACGTAATACTATTATAACAACGGAGAGCCTCGTAATCTCTGCGAGATGAGCTCAAATTCATCTACGTGGACTGTTCTATAAATCTCTAGAAAAAATAGAAAAAATAATTATTTAACAACTTTTTTTTATTTTTCAACATAATCTTCTTGAAGCTTGATATACTCATTTAAACGTTCCTTCAATTTTTTTAAGCCATTCTCGGAAAATCTTCATTCAACACGAATCGTGATCCAGTAAGCCATTTTTTCAGGCTAGAAAATAAAAGAAGTCGCTGCGGATAAAATCAGGAGATTTTATTTGAAATATAATTGGTTAATTTCTGACATTGAAACTACGAAAAAGTGTTCGTGTACTTTGATTGTAAAATAGTTTTTTTGATTGCCCCATAATAGTGGATAAGTATTCTTTTCATGGATAGTTTGAGCTGTTTTAAATATCTAAAGAAGATGTTCTAAAAATTGTAGCTATACTTTTTAAAATTAGTTGTCGCTTCGGAGCCAACTATTTTGGCCGTTCTTTTATCTCAGAAGTGTAATGGTGAATTCATGTCTTGTCAAAAGTTATGAATCGTTGGGAAAAATTCTCGAGATTATGACGCAGCAGTCTCAAAGGTAAACCAGGTCAGACCATGCGTCTTCGTTTGTTTTCAACCATGAGCAAACATGAGTGGTGGGTTCCATCTAGCTCATATGCTCTCCATCCTCAATTTTTCATGAAAAATTGAAATAATTATACCCAATCCAACCGGCCCTATGGCATCAAATAATTAGCATATTTTTAATCTTTTTTCAATTAACAATATGTTCTTGATCTAATTAGTAATTTCTTCAGTAATTCACTTTTACCAATCTTTAAAAATTGTTGACACTGCAGCAGATATGCCGCGAACAGCATCCAACCTGGTCCATCTTAGGCTTTTCATTCATGCGGTGTAAGGCCTTTCCAATGAAAATATTTTAAAACAGCTTGAAACTCTCTTGTTGGCATGTTTTTACACAAATGCAAGCCATTTTCTTGAAGATCAACTGACCATAAATAAAAACAAAACGATTCAATGAAATTTTGCAGGATATTTAGTTAGTAGTTCTGGTTCTGCTTGCTAAAAGCACATCAATTTTATTACCAGGAGCGTCATCTCTTCGATTTTACAGAGATTTAAAAACGTATCTTCGTATATTAATATGTCTATCACGCGTTCATATATTAAAAGATATTAAACCATTATTACACAGTTCTTTCAGAGCATCCGCGTAAAGATGAAAACTTTTTACACAACATCACTTATATCCGCTGTCTTTGCAAATGAACAAGAATGTATAAGGATATATTAGTTAACGATAATTGAGATAATTTTATCTGTATTTTCTGATACTGTTAGTACAAAGTATATTTCATTGTTATTTAAGTCAGCAAAAGGACTATATATGTATATATATATATATATATATATATATATATATATATATATCCATATAACCTATCAAAAATTACACCTGGATTTCCAGGTAAAAAGTATAATTGCAATTCATTATACTGTATCCCCTTCGAAAATTCATATGGTTTTCAAACAAAAATATTGACTCTAATAATCAAAAGAAATTTCTATAAAATTTAGTCGATTTTACCTGTCGTATGAAAAATCTAGCTTCTATTGTCATGGTAAAAATACAAATAAAACCCAACTGGAACCAACACAATTTCATTCATGAATTAATTAAATTTTTCGACAAAAAAATATTGGAATTTAGGTCATTTACGATATGATGAAATCATGCTCTTTTCACTGGAGATTTCCTGGGTTATTCTGTTTTGCAGTTTGGAAATCTAGAAAATCTTGAGAACGGGAAACTAAATTTTTTTAATTATATTTTTAATTTTTTTTTTTTTTTATTGAGCTTACCCAAGCCTATAAAAAGACTTATACAGCTATAATATTTTTAAATGACAGCTAATGGTGAAATAAGAAAATTCTCTTGATTATTTATAATTTAGTTAAATTTTTCTATTCTTTAGTCGAGCATAAAAATATAATACTGATGTATTTAAATCACGTTTATATCTCATAATGAAATAAACACACCATACAAATAATCTATCTCAATATATAAGTATCATAATCTTTATGGAAATAATATACTATTGTGTGAAAAAAAGCGCACTAGAAATTAATACACCTTTATTATTTCGTGCACCTATATTATATAATAAATGAGATGTATTTATACTTTTACTTGCATCTCTATTTATAGTACGTTTTTCGTCATATAATGGCATCTTTTATCATACAATGTTTATTATACTTATAATTGAAATCAATGAACTTTTTCTGATGTACTATGATCGAGTATAATTTATTAAAACAATGTTAATTAATTTTTACCTGACTAAGGCAGACCATTGTCGATTCTATCAATGAAAATCCAGACAAAATTTTAATAGGGTGAATTCTAATATACAGATATCAATTTGGTTTGTTACATAGATAATCAACCTGGAAATTCAGCTAACATTTTTGATAGGGTGTGCGTCGCCAATCATACTGTAAAAATGTACAGTTTATCAGTGAAAAACGCGTCTTCGCAAAGATTTTCAAGAGTTGTTTAACTATAGGTTTAAGGATTAAAGAAGGGGTGAACTTATATATTATACACATTATACCAATGAAGTGTAATAATACGGCGTGTAGATGCTTCCGGTAAGATGCCGAGTATTATTATATAAAACCATAGTATAAAACAATGAAATTAATACATGTGTGTGTGTGTGTGTGTCTGTGTGTGTGCGCGCGCGCGCGCGCGTGTGTTATGTTGCACTTATAGGTTTATTCCAGGTTCCCTTCATTGATTTTTTGTAGTCGTAAGTATATAGTGTATATGATAATCCATCCATTCCTAATGGATTTTTTATTCCATATATAGCTAGTAAACCGCTGTTCGATTTAATCCACATAAGAGCTGTATATCCCGAGCAGAAGAGGCCATTTCAACTGGCTCGTAAACTAATGTAATGGCAATAAAAGGTCGCGGAAAAGCTAAAACCAAGAGCTATATTAGGCATTTATGCATTTTACACACCCCCTCCCGTGAGCATCGAATGCGCCGTGGGTTATACATAACTTAATTTTAAAAATTTTAATTATTAACGCGACATATTATGTATGCGTAATGACTGTTTATATTGTTGTAATATGACGCGAGAGTAGTCCACTACCTATAATATATCTAAAGATATCTAAAAGATATATAATTAGCTATATGTGTGTGTATTCTTTTAGAAATTAAGGGACTACTGATACAGGAGCGAAAGAGAGAGAGAGAGAGAGAGAGAGAGAGAGAGAGAGAGAGAGAAAGAGAAAAAGAGAGAGTATTTTAATTATATACACAAATTATATTAAAATGAAGGAGCATTGTCGTTATCAATGGAAAGAAGGTAAAATTTTTATTAGCGACGACACACACACTACTTCGAACGAGACTTGTAAGAGATACTGTTACGTCAGGATCATTGCTTTAAATTTTTACTGTTCTTGTTAGCAAGCGATATTCATCCTGCACATAACTCGACGAATCCGCGCTAGTATAAATTAAATGTATTCCGTTATTATTCAAAATCTTCCATGATTCCTGTTAAAACAGAGAATAGAAAGAATTTTCTGTGCGAGTGATGTATGTACATATTGAGCCGATCTTTGAAAATAAAGCTAATTAATTAATTTTTGTCTTTTGATTGCATTATGATCATTTTTCCTTCGTTTTAGATTTATGTCGTTGAATTTATATGATGCAATGAATTTAAATAATTTATTTAATTAATACAGTTTTTTAATTTTTATAAAAATTAGTTTCAGTTAGTGCTTAAAAATGTGATGAAAGAATTTAAAGTGACATGATAAATGCTGAATTTTGAATTTTATAGGTTATTATACTTTTAATCGAATCCAGATCGTTCGATCCAATATATCGAAAGCTGTATGATGTATCGAAAAATTTCAGTTATATACAAATAGAACTTACCAATGGAATTCACAATCGCATCGCAATTTAAATTCCATTCGCATTTATTGGTGAATTCGTGAGAATATTCAATTTTGAGTGCAAATATTCCAAGTAATATATAAATATTCTAAATTAACTAAAACATTAATGTAACTGATCGCCTAATACATAAATATATCCAAAGATCATTATTGAAATAGAAAAGACACTTTTTATTTAAAATACGCAGCGAAAAATAAACTAAAAACACTTGTAAACAAAACACAGTTGGCAAATTAGTTTTTATTATTATTCTGATAATGTCCAAATTTGTTTGTAAAAATATAAATCCTAAAGCTATTCCTAAGTCTATTAAAGGAAAAAACTTATCACAATTTCAAGAAATTATAAGACAGGTTAGAGCTTTAAGAATTTTATTTGACATTTACATAATTAAGTTAATTTTTATTTCCAAATAATAATATTCAGCTTGTACGTTAGTCTAAAGAAAAATTTGAAATTTTTTTAGAAATGTCAGCAACGCATACGAGAAAGAAGAAACCACATGTTCAGTAAAGGCCGGTCTAGCTTACTTTCTGCTCAAAATGTGCAGGAAACCTTAACAGAAATAGTCCGTCAAGAATTTAATAATTTAGCAACTGCAGAAAAGTCTGAAGTTATGTTAAGTAAAAAAGATATCATTAACAGATCATCCAATGAAAATGAGGCATCACAAGAAGAAAATGATCTTACTACTGAAGAAGGTTTTTCGATTTTATTTTTATATCATGTTTCTTTATAATTTCAATTATTTTTTAATAAGATAGGTTTTAATTAAAATTTTTAATTTTTGAATGAAAATGATACAAATTATATGTTCTCTATATTTGCAAATTACCACAGTATAATTATAAAATTTAATATTTGTAGAGCAATATATAATGATAATGCAAGAATATGAAAGACTGATGAGTACAGAACAACAAATGTTCGATATGGGTGAAGAAACAGTTTTTTGTCCAATGTGCCAAAAGTCATTTCTGGATGAAATTCCTGACTTTATAATCTGCAACTTATGTGGTTTGAAGATTCGTACTGAAATTAGCCTTAAAACATTAAAGCGTAATCTAGAAGTATATGTAAATATGCATTCAGAAAGTTGTCTCCAAGTTCCTGATTTCTCTTTAATGTTTGAAGATGAGGCCATTACACTTTATATGTCATGTACAGCTTGTTCAAATATTTTTTTAATTAAAACTACAGATACATAGTAAAATATAAAAATCAAAATAGATAGATAGGCAAAAAAATAATTTTTTACTTAGTACATAATAATTTTAATAAAGACTTGCCATCATTTTTAAACATTAATAATATAGTATATTGAAATGAAAAGTTTTGAATTCATATGAAATTATTTTGGCTGTTCCACATATTATTGTACACAATAATGGAATGGTAAAGATCATTAGAGGAAATCATGTACAAAGGTTATATGTACTTTGAAAAGTTGAAAACAAATGCAAAATTATATTTGTACATTGTATTAAAGGCCAATGTTTATTAGCCTATAAGGAGGCAAAGATAAATAGTAGTTAAATTCAATCGAAATGTTTAAAGTATAAAAAGCTTGAAAAATATAGTTATTGCAGGATGTTTATTGTATTGATATTGTCATCTAATTCTCTGCCCACCTTTTCAACCTCCATGAACTTCTAGTGAGAACTGAATTGGCACTTGCTCATTGACTGACAAATATTGGAACATAGTGGAAAACAGAGTTGCAACTTTTTAATTTTCCTTTTTATTTTGCCTTTATATTACAATTTCACCTGTGAATTACTGATGCGCTATTCTGGACAATAATATGAGGAACACCCTGTAACACATACATATTATTTTTAATTAGTTATTAAAAAATTGGAGAAATCTTTTGTTAAGGTGAAATATTTTAGTATAATATAGTTATTTTTACATAAATATAAAAATCTGTGATAGAATTTGAAAATTCATTAAATTGTATATTAAAAATATTTTCGTATTTAAATTTCTGCAGGCAGATAAATTTGAACTCACTAACTTAAAATAGTGGTTTCAATGATAATGCAATATAGCATTGGCCATTAATCAATTTTGATATTAGATAAATTTATCGATGGTGTATAAATAGTAATATACTCTATCTTCAAATCAATCAACTACTATAAAAATTTTTTTCTTTACCCATAAATAGTTATTATTTATAAACAAATTAAAATTATTTTTTGATAAAAATATAATGTATTAGCTTAATTAAGTGAGCCTTAATTGTGTGATTAATAAATTATAATTTATGTATTCTTGTAATAAATCCTGATTATTATTAAATAACTTATTTTTAACAGTTATTTATAATAAATTGTTTAAAATAAATTGATTTTTTATGTTTACTCCTATACACCTATGTTTATATATAAAAATTCAAATAAAAAAGCAAAGGTTTCGAAACTATTTTATATGAATAAATACAATAAATTTTTGTCAAAAAAGTCAAGGTAAGTAAGTACTATCGACAAATGTTTGATCGAACTTGAGAAATCTAGCTATGTATTCATCAGGAATGGGTAGAAAAATAATAGAAATGTTGCATATCTACAAATGTGTTCAAGGTCCATTCCATGTAGAATATGAAAAACCTTCTCTTATGTTTTTCATAAATACTATGATAACTTAATTAAAAAATATGGAAGAACAAAAAAGTCTTTGATTTTATCAAAGAATACTCTTCAATTTTTTCATAATTTTTAAAGACTCTAAATTTATAAAACTTCCACTCCTATTTTAAATAATTTACAAAAATTTCAGGATAATCTTTGATGAATTTTAAGAAACTTTTGCTTTTTTTAATTTTTCATATTTATTAATCATTTTTGTGAGAAAAAAGAATAACTTTAATATTACGAAAAGATCTGTATTTGAATAACACTTCCTAGATTGAACATTTGAGGTCTACAATGGCTCGATTGTTAGAGCGAAGGATTAGTAACTTGGTGATCCGAGTTCAAATAATTTTACATGTGCTTTGATTACAAACACATCGTAGACTTCCGTCGCTGATTAGCGCCCGTATTTGGAAGCATAAATAGAGCGACGTTAAATAACATAAAAAAAAGGTTGACCATTTGCAAAATTTAGTTTACACATTGCTTCAAGAGGCGCTGTAACTTGTTGCGGCAATTTTTGCATGGCCGTCCCATGGTCCCAGCTGCAGAAACGCCTCGTTTCACGAGCTTTAGGTGTACGCATAATGCATTGGCTGTCTTTTACCAATGATATTTAGCGAAAATATCAGTAAGCTGAACAAATATATTTAAAAAGAAAGAGGTAATTCAGAAAATACGATTGTAATTCACATGTATATCATAAAAAATTATTTTAAATGAATTCGTAGATAATATAGATATAACGTAGATAATATTGGAATGTATAAATTTTAATTTTATTATAAAGAATATTCTAAGCGTGCCAAAAAAATAACTGCGCCACTTCGTTGTTTGGAAATGTATAAGTCAAGTAGGACTTAAACACTTTCCAAAAGCAATAGTCGATAAGCTAAGTCGACTTCTTCAAGTCTATAGTTCGATATTTTCACAAGCAAGTAAAATAAGTGAATTTAGCAGCAGTCTAGAAGCAAATCTTCCTGGAAAATCTTCCGCTGCCGAACGCTTCAACGGATGCCAAGGTTCGGAATCGGGAGTCGGGGTTTAAATGAACACAGGTGGTTTCCTTCGACACTATATTTATTACTTATCCTACGGTACATACCTATATTTACAATTGGCAATTCGCCTGTGTAAGTGTCGATCGGTGTTTGTGAATGCCTTCGTGTGATTGTCCCGTGTACTTAGCTCTCAGTACGCGACTTCGCGTGTTCTAGTGTGAAACAATCCTCTGGATTAACCCCGCACTGTTTTCGACGGGGCTCGAACAACGCAGACCCGGACGTATACAGGCTCGATCCGCTGACGCGGTTAGAACTAAGGTGGCCGTGTTCAATAAATCGTATAGTAATGGTGAAAAGCTGTCAATAGCGACAATTTGCCAAATTCTGTAATCGATTAAAGCACATATGCATTATTAAAAGATGTTGGTTAGTGAGCTAAAAAAAGACGTGAGAATATAAATCAAAATCAGTATCTTGAATATTTTTAAAATAACTTATCGTTATTCTATTTATCAAATTTTACGGACACTTCAAGAAAAACCGTTAAAAAGACTATTTCAAAGGGCTAAATCAAAACGATTGAATTCATAGCTTCTGTCTTGAACAATTGCAGCATCCACAAGTATGATTCCTACATTAAATTTATCTACGAATCCTATAGTTTCATAAAAAAAAAACGTTCACGCTTTTAATAATACAGAATCCATGCCTATTGCATTATGGAGTAGATATTCGTATCCATTCGATTCGTATGAAACATAAGAGGTTCTTCGTATAAGTTAATAATCCAAACTCCATTTATACTCTCTCTGAGTATTAAATGACCTACCATATTCTGAAAAATACGCCAGAACATCATCATCAACATGAGTTATTGTTGAAATAATATTATGGGATATTCACAACCAACGTAACTAAAACTTATTTAGATATTCATATATCAATACACAACAAATAAAATAAAATATAATAGATATAAAAAAAATACATAATACATTGTATAAATTTAATTCCCTCCATAATTTGTCATTTTA
Organism: Sycobia sp. Sy_11; assembly: GCA_018907035.1. Classification (NCBI taxonomy): domain Eukaryota; kingdom Metazoa; phylum Arthropoda; class Insecta; order Hymenoptera; family Epichrysomallidae; genus Sycobia; species Sycobia sp. Sy_11. Next base: position 4,967,987 of record JACCIC010000015.1, on the reverse strand, counting down.
AAAATTGAAGATTTAAATAAGAAATAACATTTCCATTTACTACAGTCTCGGACACCAGTGAGACCCTTCCCGATGGAGCACGTACGTCGCGGTGGCGCAGAGTAGGAGGGGCAGGGGTGCATGAACGTCCTGTATTTAAGTCCGCTTGCTATACAGTACATTAATGCCCATTTCCACATATACGAATGAAGTGATACGATTGTAATCGGTCGCTGCCACATACTTACACTCGATGGCAGCAATAATAATAACACCAATAATAATAATAATAGTAATAATAATAATAACACCAATAAAAATACTAATAGTAATAATAATCACGGACTCCAACTGGCGCTACAAAAGACCGAGTTACTGCTACTAATTCGCAGACGTATAGAGACGGTAATTCCGATCATGTTAGAGACGGAAAGATTCGAGACCAGGAGTGAGGTTAAGTATCTTGGGGTCACCTTGGATACGAAGCTGAGCTTCTGGCCACACTTACGAAATGTGACTAATAAGGCAGCTGAAAAAACAAAGGCTTTAAGCAAACTAATGGCCAATACGAAAGGGCCTATACAGAACGTACGAAGACTGCTGATGGGCGTTACGCACTCCATCCTGCTTTACGGAGCGGAGGTATGGCCCGACGCGATGAATATCAGAAAACGCGCCAATCCATGAAAAGCATACAAAGGGTGGGTGCGTTAAGAATCGCGTGCGCGTATCGCACCGTATCTGAGAGCGCGGTTTTCGTGATCGCTGGAGTCATTCCCATCGATCTGCTCACGGCCGAACGGAAATGTATTCACGAGCGAAGTCCGAACGTTCGAAGGGAAGACGCTGCAACTGAAGAAAGGACAAAGACGATTGAGACGTGGCAGAGACGGTGGGCGACGGACGAATGTGGACAATGGACCAAAAGACTTATACCCGAAATCGGTCCATGGAAGGCGAGGCAACACGGGGAGGTGAACTTTTACCTTACTCAGTTTCTATTCGAACATGGATACTTCCGTAAGTACCTCTGCAGGATGAAGAGGATTTCCTCTCCGGAATGCACGTACTGTGGATGGGCTTGGGACGATGCGGAGCACACGTTCTGTGTGCGACCATTGGACCGAGTTACGACTACGGCTACAGACGAGGATAGGTGAGATCATGCCAGAAAACGTAACGAAACTTATGACAACGGGCGCGGACAGCTAGCGGTTGATCGCAAAACACGTTACGCATGTGCTACGGAGCAAAAAAGCAGATGGATGCCTGGATGATGAAGGAAGTGAGAGTAAATGCGACATCGAGTATGCATGAGAACCCGAGATGAAAGGTATGAACGTGAAATGACCACGCAAGGACAGCCACCCAGGCTGAAGTAATGTGCATAACAGTTCCGGGCTGGTGTCGGTGCAACATGGAGATATGTGTTTAGTGCGTAGTGGCATGGGATTTGTGTCAAGTCGCACATATTCGGATGGCCGTTTCCCAGGAATGTTCTTGGAGAACGGTCATTGGAAATGCATAAATAGCATTCACAGACTCCTTAAAAAATAATAATAATAATAATAATAACACCAATACTAATACTAATAGTAATGATAATTCTGTCTAATATTCGCCAAAGAATTACAATTGGTACATTTCAACTCAAAAACATTTCTTATGGCTAACACAAAGGTACTTTTTTTCATGCAAACATTCGTTACAGCGCCATATAAACAAACCTTTATTACATCCTGGTCACCCGGTGACTGCCGCTTTAAGCAAACAAAAACACGGTTCAACCAGTCCATTGCTGCATGTCCAACAGTTCAAAATTTTCCTGCTTTCTAAGTGCGTTTTTTACAAAAAAAATACTGGATATAATAATCTCAAATTTGAGTTGTAAAAATTAATTCAACTCGTCTCTGCAATCTCTTACTACAACGTCCATACTGTCGCCAATCAGCAGATGTCACCCGAGAAACACGTCGGGAAATTCGTCGTTTTTCCATCTCTATCTGGCCAACACGTGTCAGACGGGCCCCACCCATTGTCGCGCGAACGCGCAGCTTTTGGACTTTCGCATTTCCTTTTATAACCCCCAATATACTTGATGGTAGCGCGGCTATATATATATATATATATATATATATATATATATATATCGGCATATACGAGGGTGGATTGATAAGTTTCCGACCAGACCAAGAAAAATCACGTTTTTAAGAATTTTTTTTATTTCTCAACATAATCTCTTCCCAGGCTGATATATTTCTCGGTGCATTCGATACATTCAGCAGTGTTCTAGTCTAGTCATTCCATCTCTATAGACTGATTCGTCAAGCTCCTCAAAATAACCCTTTACAGCTTCGATTACTTCTTCATTATCCGCAAATCTCTTACCGCCAAGCCATTTTTTGAGGTTAGAAAACAGATAATAGACACTCGGGGCTAGGTCTGGAGAGTAGGGAGGGTGCGGCATCAATTCAAACTTCAGATCGTTGATTTTAGCCAACGCAACGATTGACATGTGCGCTGGTGCGTTATCGTGATGAAAGAAGATTTTTTTCTTCGCCAGATGAGGTCGTTTAATTATTATTTCGTGGCTCAAACGTTGTAATAAGTCTGTGTAGTATTGACCATTGATAGTTTTGCCCTTTTCACGGTAATCAATGTATATAATACCTCTTGCATTGCAAAAAACAGTAGCCATAACCTTGTTCACCGAAAAAATTGTTTTTACCTTCTTTGGAGTTGGTTCCCCTGGTCCAATCCACTGTTTAGACTGTTGTTTGGCTTCAGGAGTGTAGTAGAGGATCCAAGTTTCGTCAATGGTTACGAATCGATGCAAAAATTCGCTTGGATTACGCTTATACAACGTCAAATTGGCGGTAGAAATGTTCTTTCGAATCAATTTTTGGTCGACTGTTGATAAACGCGGCACCCATCTTGCACAGAGCTTTTCCATATACAAATCTTGGTGCAAAATATTTTGTACACGTTCATATGACATCTTACCGGTCTCAGCTATCTCACACACTTTTAATCTGGCGTATTTAAAGTCTTTAGCATTATTTGATCGATTTTTTCGATCATATCTGGAGTTGTGACCTCAATGTGGCGTCCTGAGCGAGGCTCATCAGAAATGCTCACTCAACTCTTTTTAAACTCGGAAACCCATTGTTCAACGGTTGAATATGATTGGGATGATGTCCCCAGTGTTGAGTCCATCTCTTCTTTAATTTCCTTCGGCGTTAACCCCTTCAAATAAAAGTATTTGATGACAGCACGATTTTCCAGCTTTTCCATTTTTACGAAGAACACAGAGGCGTCTTGTTCAGCGTGCTCTCAAACCTATACTAACACGATGATCGGACTGAAACTATAGCTACAAGCTATTTAAGTATGGTACTATAGAACGCCACCTCAAGGTAGGCTTAGTCTTGTCTAGCAAGGTAGACTTAGGCGCAAATTTATCAATCCACCCTCGTTCACAAATATACATCAATATTCTCTTATACTTGTAAATATGCGAATATACGCACACCACATTTTTGTATGTAGTTTTTGTATATATAAGAGGTTTATTTCTTTTTAATCATAAAAATTTACAGTAGACCCTAACACTTATTATCTATGAATATTAATTACCTTATGTTATTTCATATTCATATGTCTCTGAGAAAAAGGTCATTTATGATGGGAAATGGATACATGTTAGCTTAATTAAAATATTTTTCGTTATTTTCTACTACTTTTTCTCTATCTTTCTGACAATATCACGATACCGTGGCGAAAGAACAATTCTCGCACTACTTGAACATGGCGGAAGTGCGTATCAACGAGGTCATGCTGCATCGATTTGAATAGGTGATAATCAGCAGGCGCTATGTCTGGTGAGTACGCTGGGTGTGGCAACTTTCCATTCGAGCTCCAACAGGGTGCTTTTAACGGCTTTCGCAATATGTGGCTGAGCGTTTTCATGCAAGAGAATGACTTTTTGCCGATTACTCGTGATTGCTGCTGTATGTTCGATCAATTTCTGTTGCAAATCATTCATTTGGCGTTTGTATACCTCGCCAGTGACGATTTCATTCGATTTTAGCTAAATAATACCCGGATAAGAAGAGGAGTCCGGGTAATGTTTTTCAAGCCATTGCTGGGCTTCTACGGCGTTTTTACCCATTAAAAAACAATGTTTTATTAACACGCCAACTCGCTTTTTCAATTTTTCAAACAAATTACAAAGTGACTTTACTCTAACTTCGACAACTCTGCTGTTTGTGGTCCGATCGACGAGAAATTTTTACACGTTTCATGTAAAGGTTTGTACTCTAGGGAAACGTGAATAGTTTCTTTTACTACAAGCACTATCTCTGGGTTAGTCTCGGAACTTATTAAACGACGTGTTATATATATACAAACCCTTGCCATCTCTTTCACTCTCCTATGCTCCTACTACTTCAGAACGTTTATTACGAACACGTACCTCTTTTACTATTCTGTACTCATCTTGGAATTGTTGTTGAAGTAATTTTTAAATTTTGTTCAAGATTTTTCTTGAATTTAAGGAGGAAAATGATGAGAAAATTAAAAAATTTGGCAATTCAATAGTGATGTAATATAATCAAGATTTTGCATATTCACTTGTCTACATTTCTCTCTTAGACGTAAAACAATAAACGCAAAAGAGATTAATATTTCCCACAGTTTTATATATTTAATAATTTGGTTCTAAATAATTGAACTACAAATTACAATTTTTCTAGATCTGATTTGGAAACTTAACGGCAGATTATTTTGATAATCTTTTCCATTACGAAATTTTTTTTGAAAATTTATTAGAAAAATCTTAGCCTTGATGTATATTCTATTTTTTATCTGAATTTGCAAAATATTATTTTTCATCATTTCAAATTTTCATCACTCAATGAGTGGAGGAAAAAGCCTTTATTAAAATTCAATACTGAAATAATTAATTAATAAAATACAACAAACAAACAAGATTTACATATATAAAAGACGACTTAAAGATTACGCAAAAAGTCACTTTAACTATGAGAGCTCTCTTACCATTATACATTAACCATAAGCGCAAAACAATGAGATGAGGGCTCAGGTGGGAGGAGGCTCCGCAATCCCCCCTATGTTGCGTTGCGATCAACGTCTTGGGCACGGGGACAGTCCTTACCACAAACGGCAGCTGCTTGGCAGAGTCGCCGTTAGAGAGTTCCTTGGAAAACGGCGCAGGGGTCGATTTCCATAAGGCCTCGTAACCTTGGCACGGCTGATAAATGCTCTTTAAAACACTAGTGCCGTTTGAAATCACCGTACCAATGCCGTTACAAATACAAGTCTTAAATATTTTTTTAAATATTTTATTTTAGTTTGTAAATTACTAACCAAGGAATTGATATAATTAAAGATGGAGCAGTATAAAACGCATACAAAGTAATTGTTCGTAACTTGTTAAAAATCCAACCCCGCAACAACAAAATTGAACTGAATATTTTTTAGGTGTACTATAATATAATATATATGTTATATAATATAATATAATCTGTACTATTATAAGTCTTATTTCAAACGAATCCCACAATTTTCTTATCATTTTTTGTATTTGATAAGGTATTTCTTTAATGACAATGAGCTAAGAGAGGATAGAAAAATATATTTGTATTTATATTTCAGCAAATAGGAAATTTATACCAGTCTATCCTAAATATCGCAACTTTGACACAATTTTTCGGCTCTCATGGTGTACAATTAGCTGTATGTACGTGAACTGATGTTCAAAACTATTTATAAACTATGTGAACAAAACTCGATTTTGCATGCTTGTTTAGAGTGGACAAGTATGTGATTCCCGTATTTCAAGTCAGGCAAAATAGTTACTTTATTCAAAAGTCCAACAAGCGGCTTAAGGCGCAACGTTTACACAATAGATATTTGGCGTGTCTAATTAATGTTTTATAACAGTTTTTAGTTTTGATAAGATGGTAGAATAAATTCGCGACAAGCGACCAAATAATAATATTGCTTCCTTTAGTCTACGCTTCAAGTATTAGCAGGAATGATGTGGCCTAAAGGTTAAATCGAATACACGTCAGTTCTCTAATTATAAATTGATCGAAGCTTACTAGTGTTACTTAAGTTCGTATCGTTAAATAAAAAGAAGAATAACAATCTCTATGGAGCAATTAGGTTTGCATGTGCAATCAATCCAAAATCTCATTTGGATATAGATAGAGGTGAAATCTCCGCGGATAAAAGATTCGAGTCAGAATAGGTATAGGTGAAATCTTCGTGGATAAAAGATGCCGTTACCTACTATCTTGGATTCGAGTAAGGATAAGTATAATTGAAGTAAACACAACAGTATTTTAACAACAGTATTTTTATTTTTTTATTATTGATGTTTCCTCAGTTTTTTTGTCTAATTAATAAGTTTAATCCCAATCTTTACAAAATTATATGAATATAGGTTTTTCATTCGTAGTTATAGTACGAAAAACTACTAAAATTATAAAATGTATGCATTAATGATTAAAATTATAATTCTAATGGTTTGCTCTAACAAAGTTATGATTAGTAAATTTATTTAAATATCTCTAGCTATTATACTACTAAGTTAAGTCGAAAGTTTCTAATCTTAATCGTTACATAATAATAATATTATTATTCAATATGATTAAATATGTAATATTTTAATATAATTAGGAATTTATAAATTTAATGATATCTAATAGATATAAAAAGTTTTTTCTTTTATTATTATTAATACCTCTCTTTAAATTTATAGAAAAACGATTTTATATTTAAAATATCCTTACAATATATATATACGACAAAATTAAAAAATCGAGTATACTTAAAAATTAAGGTACATCGATGCAAACCCCTTGAAAGCAGTCTCCTCCCGCATCTATACACTTATTCCAGCGAGTTTTCCAGTTTTCGTAGCAATTCTGGAACACTTCTTGTACGACCTCTCCGAGTACCCTCGTCACAGATTCTTGGATGCCTTCAACGAAGTGGAAATATCCATCTTTGAAGAATTTTTTCAAATGGAAGAATAGAAAAAGTTGCAGGGTGACATGTCCGGTGAATAGAGCGGTTGTGGTAACGTTGCGATGCCTTTAGACGCCAAAAACTGAGAGACACTGGACGCACTGTGACTGGGAGCATTGTCGTGATGCAGAACCCAAGTCTTCGCGATCTCTGAACGCACTCTGAGCACCCTTTTTCGTAATTGCGGTAGAATACTTGTTTTACGATTTGTCCAGGTAGTATAAACTCTTTCTGAACCACTCCTTTGCTGTCGAAGAAGCTAATGAACATGGTTTACCCTTGAATTGGCCTTTCGTTCCGTGTCTCGTTTTTGACGCTCTCACGCTCTTTTTTAAAATCGGCATGCCACCGAAGCACTTGACTACGACTCAGGGCATCACTTCTCTATACACTTTAATACGAGTTTCGCACAAACTATCGCGCGCCGTTACTTAAATTTCTCTGTACCATTTTTGTGACATGCACTACTCGCGTGTTGTAAAACACTAAACTGCTGGCGAAGAATCGGTCGCATTACTTAATTGTCTGAGCTCGTATATATATATATATATATATATATATATATATATATATATATATATATATACATATATGCATTCGTATTTACTAAATAAACTTAGTATATAGAAAAAAGAAAGTACAAAGATAAAATATTCAATATAAACGATAGAATCAGAAGTTCCGATAGTCTGCTATACATAATATATCTATATATAGAATTTTACGACTACAGCTGGATTTTTTTATCCAATTTAGCTTATAAGCAGTAGATCTATAACTCACGGTAAAAGATTGCCGCAGCTCGTTATAGTAACATAACACAGACTTTGATAAAATTTGTTTTTATTGAGGTTTCATTTACTTTTGGAATTTTCTTGGGAGATTTTGATAACGTATTTATTTTTTTATATTATTAAGTTTACAAATGTTAATATTCATTCTTTAGATCGGGAATTAAGGACTTTAATTGAAAGGACGTTAAAAGAACTCTTCTCTACAGAGCGTGGCCCAATTTTGACTTTATCAAACAATGAACTTTCTTCATTTCCTGGATTTTCGTAGTATGAAGTAAATTGACATTTTCAATGGTCTCTTCAAAAAAGTTAAATTTTACTTCCTAAATGCAACTCTGTAAAAATTTTGTTAATCAACGCGGGGACACAATTTATATCCTTGTACTTATAATCATTCTCCAGAGAGTGATCGTAATTGTCAGAAACTCTGAAGACCGGAAATCGTCGAAAAAAGTAACAGGAAAGAGGAATGGGTTATAGAAGGAGGCTCGATCTTCAAAGCGAAGGAGACTGACAATTTGATGGTCTGAGTTCGAGTTTCCGTGGACTGAGAAAAAGTCCAGTGACTTTGTCACTAGACAAAGTTTACAACCACAACCGTAAAAAAATTTATTGACCTCCTTGGCTGATTATTAGTACCACTATTTGGGAGCAATATAGTGAAGTTAAGTCACATAATTATAACAACAACAACAACAACAATAACAATAATTATAATAATAATAATAATAATAATAATAAGAAGAAGAAGAAGATGAAGAAGAAGAAGAAAAAAAGAAGAAGAAAAAAAAGAAGAAGAAGAACTAGCTTGAACAAACACACAGAAGTAGACGTCTCATAATTATGTATACGTCTGATATTATGCGATCACTCCCTAAAGGAATACTATGTACTAGTGCCAATCGACTTAACCCTCATCGTGTGATCTTTCGTCAGTAGTATCGTAATACACCGCTGTCAATTCGAATTTTACATCTGTGTTGCATAATATAATATTTATTTTATTTAAAATTATTCTATAGTAACGATTCTACACATTTATAAAAAACAAAGAAACAGTCGATCCTCCCAAACCCAAACGTGCCACATCAGTGTGTATGTATACGTATATATATCGGAGAAATGGGTATATACTTTGAGCACCTGGCGGCTTCAGCAGCGCAACCTCGCCAAAGGCGCTCGCTGCAGATATATATTAGTTCCTCGAGCGAGCGCTCCCATCGGGCAAAAAGCGCCGCGTGGGTGGGAGACTCGTCGTCGGTCGTTCCGTATCGGCAGCAGCAGCACCACCAGCAGCAGCAGCAACAGCGGCCCACGAACTCGCCGAATCAGTCACGATCGTTTAGCCAACCGGGATCGAGAAAGAGATCGCGAGAGAGAGAGAGAGAGTGCGCGAGCGCGCCGCGGGCGCCCCCCCTCCCCGAGAGAATTTCCTTCTCTTCCTCTCTCTCTCTCTCTCTCTCTCTCTCTCGTCGACAGCCGCGGCTTTTTCCCTGGGCCCGACAAGGGGATTATAGAATGGGAGGCCTCGACGAGCAGCCCCGGAGGCACCTGCGTCTGCCCCGGCTACTCCTCCTAGTCCTCCTGTTTTGCGCGCCCGCCGCCTCGAAGCGGTCCTCCAGCCAGTAAGTGATACATACAGATTTATATAAAGAAGCACGAGTTTTTAAGAAGATCGGGGGACTCCCCCTGCTGTGTATATCGACCGTCATTGACGATGGATTACCGAGTGTGCTTTATCCGCAAAAGATCCGTCTTTTCTTTATTATACGTGTAGGAACAGTGTTGGAAGTGGGGAAGTCATGGCGGGGGGGGGGGGGTGATCGGTAGTGTTTTTCGCCTGTTCCGCCGTAGGTTTTGGAACGTAGGGAATTTGGGAGCTTATTATTGCGCTCAATCGAAACTTAACTTTAGTTTATAATACATAACGATACCGTAAAGATCCGTGCGTCGAACGATCCAAGTGCCGCGCGGGCAAAAAATCAATCCAAGGCGACTGTATAAACCGCAGTTAAACGAGAAGCTTTTCTCTTTTCGTATATGTATATAATACACAACGGTACCGATAATTTATATATATATATATATATATATATATATATATATATATATATATATATTCTTTTACCGATCGAGCCCAAAAAAAATCGTTGATAATGAAGGGTCTATATATTAATTAATTGTCTTTTATAAAACTTTTCAGACTTTCGAGTTTCTCTCTCTCTCTCTCTCTCTCTCTCTCTCAGTATTGTCATTTGCGCCTGTTCGAGTTCGAGCTCTTAGAGACTATAATAAATTACACAACCTTGGCCACGAGGTGTAAAAATTGTATCGAAACCAATATAAAAAACATATTACGAACGAACGAATAGTTTAGATCAATTTTATGCTCTCTCGCGTTGCGTAAAAAAAGCAATTCAAAGACTTAAATTTTGAATTAAAACTTTTAAAACGACATCGGTTGAAAATCTTACAAGAAATCGTCGCTTCGGCGCAGACGCGTCACTTTATGTGCACGCAAATAATTCAATCATAATTTAATCGTAGTAAGTAAATTATACAAAGATATGGTAATTTGAAATCGCAACTGAAAGCTAATTTATTACACCCAATATCTTGTTTTACTCCATAGTCTTTCAAAAAATAATTCTCGTGAAACATTATAACCGTGTCTCGGGTCTCAATTTTTATTTCGACTATGTTTTACAGTAAAACTGTTGGAAACAGCGGATTCAGATCTCAGAATTGTGGACGAAATTAATTAATTACTGTGAAATAAATATAAATTTATATTTAAAAAAGGTTTTTTGGCTATCGATAAATAGCAATAAGTGTATAATATTTATATATTATCACATTGTTAGAAAATCAAATGCAGAAAATATTTTAGATTAATAAATATCGAGGTAACCAAGCGTATAATTAAAGAACCGTTTTCTAAATTTTATCTCTTTTCAATATAATAGTTCAATACTTCATAATAATGTTATATTTATCTGTTTTGAACACAAAGGGATAATTTTAATGAAAAATCCATTAGAGTATAAAATAAAATGGTAAATCGTAAAGCTTTTCTATTTGATAAATGTACAAGAGATTTTGATCGAGCTTGTATACTATATAGTTGATGAAGATGATAAGAACAGTTTTTCATTAGTTTCTAACAAACTGAATTTGGATTTGTTTTCACTTAATTGCAGTATCATTTCAAATAATTTTTATACCCATTCCTACAATTCGTTACTTACTAAATAGTACTTTACGTACGTAAAGATCGTTATGTTATAACTTTACGACTTGGTTGTGACTGAGGCTCCGCGAAGCAGATCTAAGAGATCTATAGCATTATCAAGATAGGATCGAAAAGTTTTGAAGTTGAGATATACGAACGTTACTTTTTCGATGTAAGTATGTGAAATGTTTTCGTAAAGCCGTACTGTATGGATTTAAAAAGTGCGCAAAATCAGTGTTTTTCGAATATTTTATTAGAATTTTTGCTTCTCGATCTCCTAAAAGTTGCCTATGATGCATAAAAATAGTTTTCAACGCATTTAGAATTAATACATTGTTTAGTTCGAAAACTTTCAAGAATACAACTCAAAAACACGAGAATTTTTATTTATATACCTATTTATACCCATATACACGAAAAATTGCATTTTGTTATTGTTTGAGCGGCTTTGACGTTAATAAACAAAAAAAAAAAAAAAATAGAATCGAACTCAGCTGCACAAAGACAGCGCTGTATTATTTCTGTATATAATACAGCGCGGGCGCATTATTGTAGTATAATATAAAACATTCGGCACAGCCGAAGAAATTAACAGAGCATAACTCGCTGAACTGCGGCTATTTAAAGGCAAGCTCTAACATTGTTGTATTTGATTATAACATTTGATTTATATAAAACTATCGAGTATCTCTGCGATTATGTATATACATTATATATATATACCTATAGACAATTTTGTGTATTGGCCAATCGCGTGTATAGTCTTCTTAAAACGTGCATAATTTTTTATAACCGATCTCGGAACTTTTGTTCATCGTCCATTACGAATCGAAAATACAATTTGTAGCCAACATTATTCATGATGCAGGAAAATGTTTTTAAGCTCACCTCTATATTATTGGTAGCACATCCTCTTTACTCAACTCACGCAGCTAATTCATTCACTAGATGTAATATTTCGCTGAATTTATTTCACTATTATGCCTATGTTATTATGTTTGTACTATTAGTGTCGGTAAACGTGGGGTACCAAATTAAAACGAGCAATTTATAAACAAAATATTCAAAGCCAAGGTATATACTTTTGTGCCATTCGAAATCTTTCTTTTGTGTAGCTAAGTGTAAATACTTCTCAATATTTAAGGAGTTTAAATACTTTAAATTCGATATAATTGTCCTGTGTTTCAGTAACTAATGTCCTGTTAGCAAATTATAAATTACATAAAAAATTAATAATATAAATATTGTAATAGTAATAGCATTCATGATATAGGGAGAAGAATGAAATGCTATTATTATATTCATTAACAGTACACTAATATAGTGCATAATATGCCTCACCAGTAGAAGCTTTTTATTTTCCTCGGTAAATAGAGAAAATTGTCTTAAAAACAATAACATATTCAAATGCGATCAATATTTATAACTTTACCAATTAAATTAAAAATATACTATATTGTTGTGCATTTTTAAAAATAATTATTGTCTTCATTTTTGCTAAACTAATATAAAAAAATCTATAACCCTTTTGAGTCATTATCCAGAGTATAAATAGCATAATATAAAATTACTAACGAAAGAATTTGACTATTTACCCTGTGAGGCAGTTTATCGCCGGAGCGTAACGAGCCACATAAATCTCACAAAGTAAATATAATTGATTTTTACTAATCGTATTCCAATTTACAAGCACGCGAACAATTCAAGCTGCGAAAAACTCCAGAGCCAATCTTTTTATAAATAAATTACATAGAATTTTTTACATTTACACAACAGTTTCAAATAAAAAACGCACATTTTTTTGTTGTTTCTAATATTGACATATTCCCGAGACATTTAAGAATTTCACTACACTTCTAAATAAGAGTCGAATTCTGTAACATAGACGTAAAATACGAATTCACACCCGCTTACTTTGCGTACGTAATTTTTTACAGCAATAGGCGCAAAGTGAAATGGTATATCCTCATAATTAAGGAGCGTAACATGAAATTTTAAGCAAATTTTTTAAATAGATTAATTTTAAAATTAATTTGATTAATTTTTTAAATTAGCACTTTCAAAACCATGTTATTATGTCATTAAGGTATAATTACATCAATTATTTAGAAAATGAGTAGGTTTTTTTTATTATTTTTTGAAATTAAAATTTAATAGATAATTCGTTAAATTCTTTAATTCTTAGAAGCGGGCTATTTTATATTCTTAGATTTGTATTACACCTACTTATCGTTTAGTAAACATTATTGTCAGAATTAATAATTTTTGTTCTAAACAATTTTACGTTTCCTTAAATTTTTTTATTTCGCTATCAGAATAGTACAAGGCACGTGCGTGACCATATTCTAAAATCTTCCGAAATAAAAGACGGACATCGGCGTACCCTCGCTCTCTTAATAATTATCTCGTTACATTTGAAGAAATCGCGAAGGCGTATTAAAATCGTCAGTCTTATTAAAAGTAAAGAGTTCGTTAACACCGTTTACAAATTAACTAAGACAGAATAATTTTATCAAGGATCGTAAATATTTACTTTTTGTCCATAAAATTTAGTTCAGGAGGTAATATACTTAGAAATATACGTATATGCGAAGATAGTAAGATATTTTCAAACTTCTTCTTTTTAAAAAAGATAAAAAATAATTTCCGTTTTATTAATTTGTTTCATTGCAATGTATTATTATTGAAAAATTCATTGCGAATAAAAAAACTATTTCCTTACTTTTAGCAAGAAATAAAAAAAAAAATAAAGACAAAAAATGTTGCATTGCATTCTATTTTGTATTATATATTGTAAAATTGACTACCTCTTATTAAGCATGAAATATTGCGTTGAGTCCAATAAATAATATACGTAAAGAGTAGTTGTTAATTCTTCTCTGTGACAAATAAGGAAATATTCACATTTCATTAGTATCATAATCTTTAGTAGCGGTGACGTTTTCCAGTGATATAATTGAGTTGTAAAATTATATATGTTTATATATATGTGTATATATATGTATATATATCTATATATATATATATATATATATATATATATATATATATATATATAAATTTCCTATTAAACATTGTTTATCAATATGATTTGACAATCATATGAGCAATAAAAATTTCAGAATCAAATTTAAATACCTATGTCCTTATAAAGCTTTTTTTACCTTCAGATATATGTAATAAAACAAAATTATATTATTGTTGTTTGAGATGAAAATAATATAATTGACATGAATCTATTACGATTTTTTGATTTTCCACGACTCAATAGAAATTACAATTGTAAAAATTTTATTAAAAATTATACTTTTTTCGACTGTTCTGAATTAAATTAATAAATATCTTTATCGGTCTTACATTCTTTATACTATAATATGTCATACTAATATAATGACAGTCAGTTCAATCCGTGTAGATGAACCGTAGCAAGACAAACGTCGAAAGTCGAAGGTAAATTTCATTTTAAGGTGGTGGGGGCAGTCAGGTTGTCCTTTGCTAACATATAATATAGCTTTTTTTATTTTTAATATTTTTAATAATTAATCTAATTTTATTTTATTTTTCATAGTAATATCTATGTCAGTCGAATTAATGTTTGGGCGGTAGAAGGAATATCAAATACAATGGTTGAAAAGATTGGAATGAGTCAAAGAAAATTTATCTTTCGATAAAAGGCAAATAATGCTTTCTTTAAAATGTAAATGGTTCATTGATAAATTTTGAGCCCGTTCGAATTTCTTCGATGACGTACTTAAATTACAAACGGATGTGTATTGGCTGTGTGACGTCGGGTAGGCTTTAATGCACAGATTAAAAATATGATAAAAATTGTTATAAAGCTTTCACAAAGAATAGCACCCATCATAATGCAATTCGTGCTCGGTGAGCTAAGAAATAAATGTATCTAATATTGATTATCGTTTATTTTCAAGCAAGTGCAAATGTATCGTTAAATAGATTTAAGAAATAGTTAATTTTATTATCTTATAAAATTTAATACTATTTAAATATACCATGTATCAGAACGTGTTTCTTTTTTTAAATTTTAACGCTCAATAATTTTTTAAGGTTATATGAAAATTTTGTTAATGAAATATGTAGCTTATATAAACATGAAATTATTTTGTAAATTTTACTCATAATCATGCTCTTTCCGTATGTCAGTCCATTCTACAGAACTGCAATGTTTCAAGCGTATCCGCTCAACGCTGTGTAAACTCAAAACGTTTTGAAATTTTCATAACGAAAACTTTATAAATAAAATTTAAGAGCGTTCCATTTGCTTGACGCTTCGTACCCACGAAAAATAGACATAAGTAAAGAGCACGATTAACTAAAATTTGCAATAATTTACTGTTTAAATATTATAATATTGAAGACGAAATATTTTTTCACGATAGATTAAAATTTTGAAACCAAATTATTAATATACAGAATCTTAATTTATTGTAAAAGTTTTTAGGGCTTAATTCGATTTATCTTTAACAATAATTATACTTCATGCAAAAGTAAAAAGTAATTTTAGATTAACTAATTAAATTTAACTAAATTAATTATAATAAAATTAAAATTTACATCAATTTTAATTCAATTCATTGTATTTTTTATTTGATAATTACAATTATTTTTTAAGATTGATTAATTTCTGGATTTACCTGCATTTATTATTAAGAATAAAAGGTGAATTAATTTTGAAACAGAATTCATAAAGAATTAATTAATTTTGAAATATTGTTTAAGCTTCGATAAGACTAGTGTAAAAAATGCAATTTTTCTCTGATCGCGATCTTGTTCAGTAAAAAGTTACTAGATTCCGAGCGTTATATTGAGACAGTGGGCATTTTGGTTGAAATTCCAATATCTTATTCTTTTATGCTAGAAATTGTTTTAAGGATGAACGTTGAATCAGCCTTATTCGGTCAATTTTATCGATGAAGAAATTCTATTATCGATAATAGGGCGTCAATCCATGTGACCACTACAACTGGTCGCATTTGGTTCAGAATTATCAGCACGGCTTCTTAAGTAAGGCATCAGTGAACTTATATTAGACGCTTAAAAATCAAAGTTTATTAACTAGAATTGCCGCAAATACATTTGCGTGCCGGGTGTCTATGGAAAGATTACCAGTGCTTTTTTGAACAGTCAACGCCGGTAATAACGTGGATGAAACACGCTAATACTTATAAAGATGACTCTATGTCAATGAGACCAATTATAGTGTTGACATGGAGTTTATCCCTATTATTGATCATAGAATTTTTTCATCGATAAAATTACCCAGTTAAGACGGCTTAAAAATTTTCATTAGTAGTTTCTATATTGAATGAGAGATAAAATTCTCAATAATTTTAAAGAGTATTCTTATATTAAAGACAGATTATAAAATACGAAAAAAATTGGGTCTGCAACTTGAACAGGTCGTATTCACGATGAAGAACTGAGCTCTATTTGAATAATGAACTCAAAAAATACATCATTCAAAATATTGGGCATTGCTAGTTTACGGCTTTAGCCCACAATTCAAACAATTTTCGGATGTCGTCCCAAACAATTTTCTCGTCTTCTGAGGCCAGGAATCAATCACATGCAGTGAGGTGTGAAGATGAAGAGTAGAACTCTATTTGAATAATAAACTCAAAAAATGCGTCATTCAATATTTCGGACATTGCTAGTTTACGGCTTTAGCCCACAATTCCAACATTTTTCGGATGCCGTCCCAAACAATTTTCTCGTCTTCCAAGACCAGAAATCAGTCACATGAAGTGAGGCGTACTTTCGTGAGACATGAAATAATGGAAAATCAATGTGTCCTGTCTGGTTTCCCATTGACCCACGATTTAGACTTATCTTAATAGATCCACTTTTCATGTTCAGTGAAATGAAAATTGAATGAAAAAGTGAATGAAAATTTTGAAGTCAAAAGACGATTTTCGATGTTTCTCGGTTGCAATTCATGCGGCATCCAATTTATTAACTTTTGTACGAATTCTAGTGATTTTAGATGTTGGAGGTCTGTTAATCTGAATGGTGCAGCACGTTCTGCTTAAATTTGACACGGCTCATCGGCGATTAATGCTTCCAATCTGCGTTTTCAAAAATTATTGATTGACCCGGATGCTTTCTGCCTTGGCTATCAAAATTACCACTTTTGAAATGCGCTAACCAGTTTCGATAAATTCTAACATCTATAGCGTATTCAGCGTTTATTGCTCAGCTTCAGTTGCATTTTTCTATAACTCAAACTAATAATGAAAAACTTTTCACATATGCTATTTGATTGGCACGCAATTTGTCTATTCTCAACGCAACAATTATACTCTGTATAAACTTATATAGATATTATGACAGAAACAATTCAATAGTTTTTTTTGATAATCTTTAACACATGATTAAAGCCATTCTCGTAAAAAGGCGCAGAGAATAGATATGCAGTTGCATAGTTACATATCGTATATATATATATATATATATATATATATATATATATATATATATTAGCTATAATATCGTTGCAATTTCTTTTCGTCATTTCCCTCACCTGAAAATTTAACCTTAACCAAATTCGATATCTCCGTGCATACCCACGTATATACTTTGAGTGCTTAGCGCAAAAAGAAAGATAAACATGTATAATACACATTGCGAAAAGTAAACTTGGAGTTGAATTTCAAGCTCGGGCTATAATGGCATTATAAAGCGGCAGACCCTATTAGAAGTATATATACATTTTTTAAAAAATTAAGTAACTTTACTGTACTGACTGTATAGAGGGGGAAAAGGGAATGATATATATATATATATATATATATATATATATATATATATATATCATACAGACTATGGATGTTTATCGATGCACCTATCTAAGATTTATATAATAGTATATCTCAATTGTACCCAAAAAGATTTGCGCAAACAGCGCATCGTCAACACATAGATGTGCAAACTCATATGGAGAAACATACATGCATGTTACATATATTGACGTACTACGTTTGCGTTGCATATACATATATGCATCTGTGTAAAAATCGCATGTCGGCGAATCGCGGCGTCCCCGCTGATAACCCGGGTTATTTCGCGCGCGCTGATAATACGAGGCGGCGGCGCATAAGCACTGTTAGCTTTTCAGGGTCTTCTCTCTCTCTCTCTCTCTCTCTCTCTCTCTCTCTCCTTATCTCTCTCGTTCTCTCTACTTATAATGCGCGTCACCTTTAGCGCACCGGGCGAACGCTATTGTAATACGCAGACTGCCGCGTATATCGTCAGTGCACCGTGACGCGGGAAATCGGTATCGCCGGAGTGTGGATGGAGTGGGAGTAACGGGTCAATATATATATATATATATATATATATATATATATATATATATATATAGACGATTAGTGAGAAAGCGTGAGAGCGGCAGACGAAAAACGCGCGAAGGTCGCGATCGTTTAGCCGAAATCTTTATTGTTACCTAACCACCCTCATCTCCCTCAAACATTCGAGACAGTTCAGGGAGAATAGATCGGAGAATTTATAGTATAACCGAAATTCCACGGGATCACGTAATCGCGATGCAGAAACAGCTTAGGCAGCTTTGACGATGGACTTTCGTTCTCTTAATTCGTTATATAATACAATATATGTCCATTAACGATATATTTTTCGCATACTCTCGGTCACTTTACCGATCAGTTCAGCGAATTTGCTTTACGCTCGAATGTTATAAACATCGGGCAACCGATGTTTTGTATAGATCGAAATATTTCATTTCGATTTCTGTTTTTATAGATTTGAGATTAAAATATTCGTTTATCAAATATTTTTATCCAGTAGTCAAACAGCTTAAGATTAAGATAAAGTTACCCTTTTTCCATCCCCATTTTTATCTATGCAATTTAGAGTTTTCAATTGGCAATTATATAACTATACATTAGGAAAAAAAATATAGCCATATACATATCTTATTTATATATAAGACTCAATTGAAATTTCTCTTTGATTTTAGGTTATTCCAGAAATTTGTAAGCTAATTATATATATATATATATATATATATATATATATATATATATATATATGTGTAATAAATTTTGTAAATTTTGAATGTTTAATATCGACACAATTGCAATAGAGGTCATCTATGATCTTACATTTAGTTAAGAAACCAGCAAGCCTAAAATGATGGGATCGGCAAAATTTTCTCTGAACGAATGATTATTGTAATATTCCGGGGCGTTAAATTATTATTAAGCTAGTGTTCGAAAAAACATTTTATTTTATTCGGCCATTTGCGTTGCTATGTTACATAAAAACAGTGCATTGTTTATTGTTTGCATGAAACTTTGTTGAAAACTGATTTAGATATTTTTCGTTACGTAAAAATTGAACGTCTGTAATTTTAATGTTGAAAAAAGGGTTATTTACTATCACAAGAAATATTTTTTCAAATCACGAGACTCGTAATAAACTTCCCCCACTTGTCTTGAAATGCACTATTGTTTTACGAATTTATCTACAAACCAATATGAATTCATTTTTAGGTATTCCTTTCGCTTTTCGATATCTCTATGCGGTATTGATGAAAATTTTTCAGATACTATTTTCCTTTTTCTAGCTCTTACGCAATCCACCATGTAAGAATTAGTGATGCATTTTCGAATCTTTAAGTTTTTTTATTCATTTAGTACTTTTATTATTTAAGTTCGTTTATTCATTTCTCCATTCTTTTTTGAACTTATTAGAATAGGGAAGTAGTGCTTATCGGATAAAATTGATTGAAAAGTATTCTTCAAAAGCTGTTATCAAAATATTAATAAAATTAACTTATTGAGTCCACTTTATATATATATTCTGTTTAGTTTCTCGACTCTGGTGTTATTAGTAAATTAAATCAATATTTTAAGTGAGTTAATTTTTCGGCTAATTTCAGCCATTAATAATTACGCGAATAAATTAGTTAAATTACACAAAAGCATGTTTTATGAATATTTTTGGACTGGTACTTTTGAAGAATACTTTTACGTATATACATATATACTATACTGAATCAGATATACTTTCATTTCATGTAGTTTCTAAATTAAACTACAAATCGGTTTCCCATTCAGGTTCGTACAGTTAATGAATACCCAGGCAAACTTCCACTTTCTCTCATGGACGTGATAGGTAGAATATGCTGAGCGAGAGAGAAAGAGTGAAAGAGAGAGAGAGAGAGACAGAGAGAGAGAGAGAGAAAGAGTTTACTCTTTGGGTGTAATATGTAATTGGAAATGAATTAATTAGAAATGAAATAATTATACAAAATAACTAACAGCCAGAATGTTAAAATTATAAAAAGGTTTTAATTTAATAAAAAATTTTATTATATTTCATTGTAAATTAATACATTTAAATATCTATCTCTTTGTATTTAAAACTTTTTTTTTAATATAATTGATAAAGGGTCTGTATATTAAATACGTCGAAAATGACTTAGGAAGCAAAAACTAAATTGTATCACTACTGTTTATCATGAAAGTAATACAAATTCTTAAATTTTATGTGACATTACAGTCATTTTTTGCAGATTTCTGAATTCGACTTGCGGTTTCGAAAAAATATAATAATTTTATTACACGTGTTCCCAGGCAATATATTATTAATTAAGTAAGCTTATAAAAAGAGTTTTTTATACCCATCCTCTAATCTCGTAATTGAGTCAAAGTTGTACTTATTTTAATTTTAAATCAAATATTTTTTATCCTAAATATGGATAAATGATTTCAACTGAATTATATAACCTGTCGATGCGCATCGTTTATATATACTTATGTACAATATCAGACGCAATAACAGTCTGATCCGATCGGATCGTAACTACTGGTGCGTAATACGCAGTAGTAAAAGTGTACCTTATTCTGAGCAAATAATGAATTAATGTTAGAGAAGGAAGCATAAAAAAAAATAACGCGAAGGATAAATAAATTTATTTTTATTTATAATTTTAATTTATACTAATAATTAGGAATATGTGATCGAGAAGAAAAGAAACATTTTTTAAATAAAATACCAGTATATTATACATTATTTTTTCAATTATTTAAAGCATATCTGTGTATGAAGATTCATGTTATTCTTAGATTTTTGCAAATAATGACAGGTTGATTAATAAAATTGAAAGAAACGTCAAATCCTTAATAAAATTATCTGTAAGTGTACAGTAGAACTTTATTGTGCAAATGAAGTATGCTTTTTATGACATTCTCACAAAATGATAATTCGACTCGTCTAAAATTTAAACAGTCGATTTATACTATTTTTAGATTTCGGATAATACACCCAACCGTAAAGATAAAAGAGACTTTTTGTGTCGAAAATTTTTAAAAACAATATCAGAGAAATGTTATTTTATCTGTCGATTTACCGTTCATCACGTTGAAAAATTACTTAACCTATTTCTGACTGATGTTTCCGAAATTTAAAATTTTTTTCTTCTTTAGCTAATGAAATCTTTAAAAGGCGAAGTTAGTTAATCTTTTTATACATTGACTAATATATACTATGTAAACGTAGAAAATTAATAAAAGAAGTTTCATTTTACAAAAATCTACTACATAGTTCCTAAAACTTTTGTATCTTTATATTTTTAATCTACCGTTTTAAATCCACAATCGCGAATTTTTTGAGTTAAATTTTTGTAAGAAAATCGAAGCATGTAGCTTTAATAAAAATATTTTACGTTATCGAACTAAAAATTTTGAAGAATGATTCGAAAATTTTTTCATATTTAAAGTAATATTGTATCGTAGAAAGATAGAAGAAAGAAATGGAAAACGACCATCAGAAAATGAATTAAAAAATACATTGATATCTATTATAGCTTCATAAAGATTTATAGAGTTCATCTTTTGAGGATGACTGTAGTGGAAATGAAAATACTTTTTGACGGAATTTCAGGCTGTAACGAATTTCACAAATCGATAATCCATGAAAGAAAGTGGAATTCCCGTTCCGATATTTATTGCGTCCTTAATTGTCGTTGTCCAAATGAAAGCGAAACGGAGAGACTAAATATAGCGATCTTTATAACCCTGACATCTCGATTAAAGCCACGTGCAGTAGCAACACTCCAGCCTAGCATTATTCATTATTTGTACATAAAATTATGCTCCACTTTTAAGTTTTATCATCTCCCTCTCCCTATCTATCTCTCTCTCTCTCTCTCTCTCTCTCTCTCTCTCTCTCTCTCTCTCTCTCTGTCAATGGCTGAAATATCAACGCGGACGAGTTTTGTGCGAACGGACGGATGTCGAGAAAATTTTTTCACCCTCGAATTATATAATTTTCTCATTCCTTTCGAATACAGAGATCTCGAGGCAGCCTGTCGCGTTAAAAAGTAGAGGATATTTTTCGTATAATCCGAGAATAAGTGAGAGAAAACGTAATATGTCCCTTGTCTCTCTCTTTCCCACAGTTACCGGGATTGATCGTGTACAGATGCTCTGCCTGCATTCCGTATATGGATTTTAAAGCCTGGTAAGGTTGGGAGTTAGATAAACAGCTAGTCAATCGCTACTAATGCAATAGAGACAAAATAGGGATATTTTTTTCGTCTCTCTCTCTCTCTCTCTCTCTCTCTCTCTCTCTCTCTCCGCTCCCGCACTTAATTGGCCGCGCACTGTGTATTATGCTCTAAGCTACCAACCCCCATCAAGGCCGTGTACGGAATCATCGCGAGAGCGTTTTATAATGCCCGCGATTTTTAGATAATAATGGCGCAAATTCGCGTAAACTCGACGCGGTTTTTATCAGAAGCCACGCGCTTTTAACGCTGGCATTATATTATATCAGTCGATGGAGGAGAAAACGCGACGAGCGCCGTGTTGACTTTACGCGATCCGCGCTTCACGCCTGGCTTGGCGCGCTTCGAAGCGGGATTGCGCGAGCGATGTCACGAGTATATATATATGTATGTATGTATATACAAAGTTAACGGGTTTCGATTGAGATTTTCTATTACGGACCACATTTTTTGCGCCAAGACCAATAACTGATTTATCATTAGTCCATCCACGTGATATTTATTATTAGTTAATTGAATCATTTATTATTATTATTATTTTTTTGTCGACTCGTTACTTCAGTTTTCTTGCACAACAATTGATGATTCATAAAACAATGTAGGCCCGGTTATAAAACGATATTTGATGTTGATATTGAATGTTGACGTTAGATGAAAAGTTACATACAAAATCGCGATGAAACGTTTCGAGATGGTTTTATTTAACTATATTTAGAATTTATTGAAACTTATCCTTGCTAAGGTTATATTTGGTTCATGCTCGTATAGATAAGATTAAAAAAAAAAAAGGAAATGTAACGAAATTGGCAAGTAATAGCCAAAATCGCTATACTGGCAATTTGATTTAGCTAAACATTAGTATGGCTTACATACTCGGATCTTAGTCGTTATACTTTAAAAGCTAATATTCGTATATTTTAAGTTAAAAGTATATACATAGTCTACTGTACGGGATATGAATTGTTGTTTTATACCGATGTAGCAAAATGTGCTATGTTTCAGAGAATATTTTATGTTAAAATTCGCGTTAAGTGCGATCGCTCTCCCACCCACACGCAAGACAATAATTTTTACGAATTTTAAGGCCATATAAATATGTAATTATTTTTCTAGCGTATGTAAAATTTGTTATCAATGTAAAAATTTCAGTTCAAATATTTTTGGTGCGCGATCACTTAATCTTCCTACATTCGTTTAATAATTCTATTACGCTATTGTATTGAATTTAATTAAATTATATTAATATAATTCTATTGAATTTATTTAATTTTTGACCTAATAAAAATGCCATGAAACAAGGATTAAACTATTTATTTTTACCGTTACCGAAAGAAGCGAGATTCGACAATAATACCGTTTTAACAATAATACCAATTTATATATTACAAATCAATTAAAAAACAGTAAATTATCGAAAATAATATTCTAAATATGATATAACGTAATATACGGGATGCTTTTATTTTTTAAGTAGACAATTGTATATAATGTGATAAGTATAAAAAATTTTTATGAAAATAATTATATAAAAATTACCTTTTATTGAAAATATAATTTTATTCGTTTGCCACTATTTTAATCACTTTTTTAGTTTTCAAATAGTACTTTCATCAGTCCACTCTCATTCCCGCTTTGCCACCTAAACCTTATCTCTAGATCTGCCAGTGATTTTACGATGCGTCAATCAGGCGCATCGTCTACATTAATTTAGAAACTAGAAGGTTTTCAGCATACTTGTCAAAACGATGGAGACAATGTTTCGGAAATTTTATTGATAATTTTTGATTATCATATATTCAAAACGTTCTTATTTCTATAGCTTTCAACAGATAAAATTACATCAAAATTGAAATATTTGCTTCTAATGTCAGTAGATGAAGGTAGTATATAACTATAGTACATCGTAATATAGTTACGTTGAATAATGTAACGCGCTATTGATGCGCTTGTCAAGGTTTTAAAATACTTTATTACGGCTACCTTACATATCTGAAATTGTAGGTTAAAATTAAAAAAGCTCTTGTTAAATAAATAAAAACTATAACTCGTTGAACAAAATAAGAATGTATTGTGCTCAAAGGTTGTTTCGCTAGTCACAAATGCGATGCAAAAAAAGTAAAAATTTATTCCACCTTCCATCACTGCGAAGAATTTCCAAAAATTTTCATTATTCTTGAATTTGTTATCACTGTTCGTTTATAGAGTTTAATTGGCTTTCGAAATTGAACAGATTTCTCATAAGACAAACGCACGGAGCAAGAAATTGTAAATTTCGAAAACCTAAGTTTTTTCGGGCAACGCTCTTGCAAACGCATTATTTTACATATGAAGCAAATAGTGTTCTTCAGTTCCAGCACCGTATAAATCTGTCTCGAAAATATGCTTATGATTTATTAAATAAAATTTTTAAAAATTTTGTTTTCGAAACTGTCTTTGAAGCGTTGATCAACACTATAAGTATTTAAAATCAATCTTATTTCAAGTTTGATTGAGCAATCAAAATTTTTATTAATTTTAAGAATTTTTATTTGTTCTATGCAATTCTCAAATTTGGAGAAATTTTGCAAGTCGATACTCGACGTTCTTTATTCTTATTTATAATGATGCTCTACTTTCCAGATTGCCATGAAAAAAAAACCAGACATTTACTCAATAACTATTGCTCTTATATAATTATTATTGTTATTCTTAAAATCACAAATTTATTGATACATCTGTATATTATCTTCAAATCATAATTACATTGATATAAATCAATATCTATTAATTTTATCATATGAATATATATATATATATATATATATATATATATATATATATAACCATCAAAGATAATTATATTTACGCAAAAGAAAAACAGAAGACACCTTTTTCATTTAAATGATTTAAATGTCGTTGGTAGGGTACTTTTATTTACCAGTCGCACTCGTATTACTATTTGAATTTTAAATATGCAAATTAAATGCCCTTTAAGTTTGCATATTATTAATAGGAAGTTTCGTTTTTAAGTAATGAATTCAATAAATCAGAGAAACAGTGATCAAACAACATTCTTATCTTGTGAAGTGGGTCAATTAGTGTTAATTATTTACCTAAGTTTATGATTATTAGAGAATGTTAAAAAAAAATCGGTTGTTATAAGATGCGAACGTTGAAATAAAGTTATATATATACATTATAAACATTTCTCCTGCTCAATTCATCAGATTCATTTCGATTTATGTTTACATATTCAAGATGCAAGGGCCGATTGATTATAATTCCTATATGATTGTTTACAATTAATAGTCACAGTACTTATAAAGCCTTTATGAATTATCAATATTAATTTTTATCGAAACTTTTCACACAATGCCAACAGGAAGGAGAGCTGCCGGAACATCAGCGTTATCGGCCCGATCACCCAGACGGAGCTGCTCCAGGAGCTGACCAGCGAGTGCCGCTACGACAAGATGCGCCGACCGCCGGGGGTCCTCAACGAGCAGGACCCGGTCAGGGTCTGGTCGAGAGCCTACATTTACACGATCAAGTCGAACATGGCCAAGACCCTGGTACTTCAAAAAAAAAAAAAAAAAAACAAACAAACAAACAAATAAGACCCCTGCCTGCATTTGATGATTTCGTTAGAAAAGTAGAAGAGAGGCGTTTGTAATGATTTCATCAGATTTTCGTCGTTATATTTACGTTTGCAGTAAAATGATATATATATATATATATATATATATATATATATATATATATATATATTGCTTCATTAATCGCTGCATTCAGTCTCAATAATTTTCTTATTCACTTCGACCGTACAATTTTCTCATGTGGACGCCGTGCCTTTTCTTACAACTAAATAATTTATTTATTAATTCCTGTGATTTTACGTTAGCACCTTAATTATTATATGTTTGAAGTATATTTTGCACTATGACCAAATTTAAATTTAAGGCCGTAAAACGAGTTCATATTATTTTTAAAATTTTGTTTAATCTTTTCGTTATTGTATTATTTTAATTTATTACCTTGTAAATTGGATAACTTTTATTGATATAAGGAAATTAACGACTAATAAATATAATTGTAATGTCAATGAAAGCATGATCAGTGAAAAGTTTTGTATCTCAATATACATATTTTTTCGAATTCATAAAAAAAACTACTTGCAACGATGATTTAAATTAACAAACGAAATTTAGTTATACAATTAAATTATCATTTTTAATTGTCCATAAAAGAAATTTTCAAGGAATAATTCATCATATTGATAAAAGTATATAATTTATTAGAAATAATATACACATTAACAGTATGAAAATAATTTTTCTTCTAAGTTCCATAAGTGAGATTTTTCATTGCATGTACTCGTATGTAGTTAATTCTTTAATAGAAATGTTTAATTATTATCCGACTATTTTGGGCCTGCTTTTTGGGCAGTGCATTTTGTAAGAGAATAGATAAAAACTCTCTAGTCCTTGATCCGGCACTGCGATTTACTTCAAACCAATCTTTAAATCACTAAGTTAGCATGTTTTTTTCTTCAGAATTATATCCATTCATGAGCAATGAATTTTTTATCGAGTTCGTATAGCCACACAACAAAGTTTTAACCGTACGCGAAATCCAACTTTGGAGTATGCTATTACGAAAATATCGATGCTTTTTTTTTAAGCATTATTTGTACTTTATTTAATGATAATATGAAAAAGGAAAGTCTATTTCATCAAATTTCCAACAAACATGAGAGTTAATAAAAGATTCATTACTTACTCCTCTGAACTTCTCGAATTATATTTTTTTACATAATAACTTCAGACTGTACTGAAAATTTGACTAGTTGTAGCATTACATTTTCTTACTTACATCATGAAAGTATTATGTCTATTTGATTTTTTTAATGGAACATTCAGAGTAAAGTACGATGTTCTTGTAAATCTCCTAATTTGAATACTTAATTAAATATATGCGAACTGATCAAATTCTTATTTTAACTTACGCAAATATTTTCATCCGTTTTAATCCACACTGTCATATCTCGAAAGAAACTTACTTTCAGAAAATACAATGAGCTATCCGATTAACTCGGCCAATTTTGGACCCAGGATCTTTATAATAATTTCCGACTAATGTTTTAGTATAAGAAAGCCAAGATATTCATTGCCAATGTAAGTCAAAATGCTGCTTAAGATCAAACTATGTAAAACATTAAATCAAAAATCATAGGTCCAATTGACGGATTCAATATTGGACCAATTTTTTTCGGATAGTTCCTTTTACTTTCTGAAAGATTTTTTGTTTGACAGCTTACTTTTTAAGTCCAAGCTGTTCTGAAATATATTATTACTAAAAAATTAAAAACAAATTTTCTGAAAAACAGTTCACTTAAGTTTTTTCTTGAATCTTTTTCGAGAATTCTAGTGAGTAAGTTAAAGTCCGACTCCTTGTGTATTTTTGTTAAAAAATCAATAGGTTAAGTTTAACAAAATATAGTTGAACGTAAAAGTAATCGAGGGAAAAAAATCCCCAATTCCTCTAGCAATTCGACGTGCACATGATGCTGCAGCTCCGCTACTTGGACACGAGGCTGAAGTTCGAGGACATCGCGCCCCATCAAAATCAGATCTTTGGCGGTCAGTCAGCCCACGATCTCATCTGGACGCCGTCCGTCTACGTCGCGAACGAGCGCAGCTCCGTCATTATGGGGAACAGCGTCAAGGACCTGCTCATCTCCATCGATCCCTCGGGAATGGTGATTTTGAATACTAGGTATTATATAACTCAATCATCATCGATTTACGATATGATATATAAATATAAGAACTATGAAAATAATTTAATAATCCGTACTCATGTAAGACAATAAAGAAAAAAAGTGTTCTTGAACATGCCGATTTCACCATTTCAAATCCACATTCGTTCTATTTCAGATTAGAAGCTATTCTCAACTGTGGCTTGCGATTGGAAAAGTTTCCCTTCGACGTTCAGGAATGCCCGCTTGTCTTCGAAAGTTGTATGAAACTATTATTTCTTATACAGATGCCACATATATTACCAATGTCTTTTTACGTCAATTTTTTGCGTCATTTTTTATGTCATTGCTTGCGTACGACTGTCTTGTCATTGCTCAGATTAATTTATTATTATAAACGCAAACTATAATACTAATAATAGCCTTTACACAATATTATACATGCATATAATAAGATTTAATATGATTGCATTGTTAGCTGAATATTAACAAGCATTGTCTGTTTTTTCTTTTAAACAGGGATACACAGCGTTCAAGACATGGTGCTAAATTGGGACGAGGCTCCCATTGTACTGGCCGATGAGCTGCACTTGACCGAATACAGGCTAGTCGACAAATGGGTGAATGGCACCGAAGTCACCTACACAACGGCACAACAACATTATGGCCATTTTGGTACGTTAAGCGTCAACCTATAGCTAGATACTGTAATAAGAGAATAATAACTATGATAAGAGAAATAACTACTGCTTATTATATCGGCGAACGTAACAAAGTAATTTCATTTCCATCCATTATTTAACTATTGCGTATATCCGAAACTGAACAATGAATACGCAGGGTTGTTCTTTGTTTTTAGCTTCTAAATCTCTGTATAGCCACTCATATACATTTAATTTACATCAAAAACTTCGTTTTTCTGCAAAAATACTTACACCTTTTACTTTCCTTCTTTTCATTTGTGAATTTAAATTTCTCGACTGACGCAGAGAGACACTAATCATAAACCACACGCAAATTTAAAACAACGGGTTTAATACTCATAAATTATATTATACTAAATATACATTGGTGTTTAAATGTAGGACCAGAATTTTCAGTATCTGTAAAACATAATAGCACAATAAATTATACTGTATTGCAAATGCGCATTTTACTTTGAAAATTCGATAATGCATAATATACGCTTCGTGTACATAATACTTGGGGAACTATATATTTGTGCCATTGTTCCAGGGCTACTGTCTGCACCGTTCTTCGAGCGTACAGAAAATGAAAAGAAAATTTTGCAATAAAAAGAGATAACTTTATACATAGATGAACGGTAGCAGTCAAAAGTACGATAATATATAGTAGAGATAAAATTTCTTGTTAAGTAAACTAAATTAGATAACGTTATTACACGAGTTTACAAGGTCAAATAGCAAAATCAAAATTTTTTCCGTGTATAAATTTATAGAGCTGGGTTTGATAAGAACTCGCTGTTATTCAAAATAATTAATTATTTACTATGAAAGTTTCTTATTACATACCGCGAGCATACATACATTTTAACAATTAAACAAAGAAGTATTCAATAAATCATCTTTTGTACCTTTTATCATTAGCAAATTTTTTTCAAGATAATATAATGTACGTGTAATTTTCTGAACAAAAATGTAAGAATCCCGTCTAATTCTGCATTCCAGCGACAAAATAGGAATCAACATTTCATTTGACAATACAAATTATTACGCATTTTTATTTCTCTACATCGTTGCAGTATTTTCAAGCGCGCGCCATTCAATTATGAATATATGAAAATCTTAATTCAAAGTACGTATTAGACAATCAAGAATGCCTTGTGCGTAATGCATTTCTTATCGCAGCTGGCTTGAATTACAAAAGTTTTCAGAAATTACAAAGAATTACAAAATAAAGCGAACAGCAAACGTCAGCTAAGAATACCGCTATTACGGCTAATGGGTACTAGTCGAATTATTAAGCGACGATATAATTTTCAGCCGGTAACTTCAGCTCGATCAGCATCACCTTCAAACTTGCCCGAGAAATGGGCTTCTTCATGATGGACTACTACATCCCCTCGATCCTGATTGTCGTCATATCCTGGGTGTCATTTTGGCTGCACATGGACGCCAGTCCTCCTCGAATTGTGCTGGGTGCGTATACGGAATATTCATGGTTTTTTTTTTTGTCGATTCGAATGGGCAAAGTCGTAGCTAGGAGGTACGGTATCATAAAATCAGCACCAACCGAGGAAGCACACAAAATTCTCCGATGTGTTTTGCAGGCGTTGAATTTGTTATATGTCACGCGTGGATGGGTCAAAATCTACAAAAACTTTACTCATTCGCATAAGTTTCAATATATGATGAAGTTTTTTAAGATGAAACTCAATAAGGTGAGGGAGAATCAGTCATTTATTTAGTGAATATTCATTGGTTAATCGTACAAAGAAATTTCGTGTTATAACTAGATAAAATAATAATACCAATATATTTAGATTTATCAGCTTCATAAAAGTATCACGTGTATAAAACGTTAACATTTAATTTCGTACGCAATCTATTTTGTAGTTTACACATTTATTATTTCCAACTTAATAAAGGTGCCCGTGACATTGTTGTGCAAGTTTCGTAGAGAGAAGAAACTTTATCTTCGAGCTGGCAAATTACACAGAGTCTCTAAACAAATGGTTTAAAAATAATAGCAGTGATATATGGCTTTACAAATATCGTTCCTTTCTTCTCGACTGCTATTTAGTAAACTGTGCAAATTTACTCCAGATTTCTTAACCCAATAAATATAGCGCGTCAAAATCGCGAACAGATTCTTGTAGGCAATTGCAGGAAGATGCGCCGTTATCTCGTATTCAATTCAACTTCAAGTACAATAAATTCTCGTTACGTATCTGCATCTTTCCTTTATCTCTATACAGCCAGATTCGATTCAAATCTCATCCCTTTTAATTTTCTTATTTATTTTATAATTAAACGCAGAGTGTGACGTTTTGCCATGATAATTCGAGCTCGTTAAAAGATACATTCACTGTTAGAAATTTCTGAAATAATTAAATATACTTAAGAATAGTTGGGATAACTAGATGTAACTCTTGTTTTTAACTATGACATATTTTTATATGAAAAACTACTCTGTAATCAGGTAATGTGTGTTGAAGTAATACACTAGTATTTTTTACACCATTTAAAGTCTTTACAATTAAAAACAATATTATTACTATCTTATTTTTTCTAAAATTGACTTCGTTTCGAATTAAACTGCTTTCATTTTCTGTGATTAGTTATTTTAGTTTATGCCATATTCATCCGAATCTCCTGCATTACTTAAGCCTTTGAAATATTTTCCTCTCACTATATTTCTAAGTAAGATAATTGTTTTTTTTATTACTTTCACTTAATTTTTTTATATGCTTTATGTAAAAGATTAATATATGTAGTATGGAATTTTCTCATAGAGACTGAATAGACAAAGAAAAAAGAAGCATGAGATTTCTTTGCGAATACCCACGGTCGGCTCTATATTTTGACCTTGATCAAAATGAATAGATAAAGGCGCGCTGAAATGCTTTACATAAACGCCGCATATTTCAATTGACCAGGAAATTCAAGGACTTCGTTCTGAACGCACGAACGACAATCTAATGTGCGCCTAATTGCATTTACGTTTCAGGCACAAATACGATACTCGCTTTCATGACCCTCGCATCAAAGGTCGAGAATTCTCTGCCGAAGGTGTCCTACATCAAAGCCAGCGAGATTTGGTTCCTCGGCTGCACGATATTCCTGTTCGCAGCTATGGTCGAGTTCGCTTTCGTCAATACGATATACAGGAGAAAGTAAGTAGTACTTTGGCCTGTCTTAAACGATCACGATAATGATCGATTTAAAGGTGGCCTTTCAAAATAGTATGAATAAGGAATATTTTTGAGATGTTAATATTACTCTAGCATGTCAATTTATTTAATAAAGAAAGACGTAATATAATTTTTCATTGCTCAGTAGAGTTGTCATAAGATTCGGAATTGGATCAAATACGTTTTTTCAAAAACGTTGTTTTCCCTTTTACGTAGTAACTCTATCCTAGTAGCTCTAATAATTTTTTTTACCTTTCAATTACATTTCAATAGTAATTCCAGGATTTACTTTATATTTTTTCAATCAAACGATGGTTCTACATTGAGTCGTTTTTCGCAAATCAACCAATAAACATCAATCGACATAATTCCATTGAACGATATTTTGAAACTGAATTTTAGAGTGTAAGTTTCACACGATCTACATATAAAGTCATTGCCGGACGAATTGCGAAATAAAACTGAAGAATAAGATAGGAGCAATTACAATTATTACGAATTACAAACATACAAAGTCCAAAACAGAATTACCAATACCTGCAGCTTAGTTTCTGATCCATAAAAATGAAACGATAATAATGAATATTAAATTAATGATAAAAATGAATATCGACAATACGCCCTGATTCCAAATTTTTGTTTTTATTCCTTTTACTCATATAAATACAAATGCAGAGAGTTATTCATCAATTTATGTAAACATTTTAAGAACGACGCTTATAATTAATATTGGATAAAAATTTATACTTGGATTTTTATATTGATACAGATTAGAAATATATTATACTGTAATCTTCGATATGGAAGAAAGTTTGAAAAATAGTCTACCCTGTACATCATGACAACTTCGAATGAAATGGACTAGGCCATGATCAGAATATGCATTACTATCAACTTTTTATATACTTTAGTTCCTTTAATTACATATTGTTTGTATTGTCCGGTTTATAGATGATCATATTTTATGCTACTAGTATCTCTATTATTTACTTCGGTTTGTATTATTGTATTTTGGTTTCCGTCCAGATATGAGTGCATCCATGTCCATTCTGTCTCCGGCTTGCAAAAAATTTATGCACATTTCGAAAACAATATTTTCTTACGAATCTTAATGTTCTCGAAGAGAACACCAAGATTTATAGACATCTTGAGCTTATATGTGTAATACACATCCACAACTAAATTATTTAATGCGTGACAATTTTTGAAATTTCGCTTTCTTATTTGGCACACATGTCATAAGAATTTAATCTGGACCTTGAGTACTGTGAATTCTTCAACTATTAGGTATGAACAGTGAAAATTCGATGTGCTAAAATTTACATTGCCCATTATACTGAATTAAATGCGTGTTGGTAGGCAAGAACTGTAACTATCAAAGTCTTACATTTTTTAATTTTGTAGATCCTTAGAAATTATAATTATCATATTTCTGAATTTTTAATAATGAATGAAATGTCTACTTTACTTAACTTTATCAATATTTGGTTTCCAAGTCTTGGCGATACGAAATAAAAAATGTACACTCATATGGATTATTACTTTACAGACTATAAATAATTATAAAATGACTATCTTAGATGACTTTGCAATTTGAAATTGTTAGAATACATTCACAATTAACATTAATAGTATTATAGATTGCCTCATAATGGCACATAAAGTTTCTTAAATACTTTTTTAAATTAATTTTAAAATACCTATTTCATTTTAAGAATCAATATTAAAATAATTCCTATAAATAATGATAATGCTTTAGTTCGTATCGTTATCCCAAATCCCTCTTTTTCACTATCATTCTTACCAAGAAACTCATAATAATTCACTGTTCTCGCTCTCGCGCCATGATAAGCAAATTAAAGTAGCGCAGTACATTGTTTTCTGCCAAGCAAATATAGAAAGAGTGGATTCTGAGATGCAATAAAATCCGTACATATAGCATCACGTACCATATGAGTCAATTTCTCGACTGAGAAGAAAGCATTGTTACGTTTGTTTCTTAATTAACTTAATGTTTACGTTTATAATGACAGCAACTGAATTGTTATTCGAGTCAGAAAGATAAAGTGAATCGAGTATGATAAATATTCTAATGTGATTGCAGTAACAAATATCCTTATAGAATCTAAAAGTTCTTTTAAACGATATGCTATTTTACCTGTCTTTATAATGGATATTGAAATTCCGTCGTAATGTTTTACAAGTAACGGCATTAGTGGTACATTATTTCGTTACTGTCTACTATAATGTATTTGTTGTAAACAGATTATTATAATACGTTATTGACTGTACATAACTTTTATTTGACGAATTCATTATGTGAAGATTTGTGCTGCTGAATAAAGTGTTTTAGCGGAGAGTGTGCGGATTTGCGCTTCAACGATCGAATAAAATAAGGCATTTTGCATCAAATTTTTATCTTTAACGAAAACAAGATACATTATGATAATCTAAAGTCGTGGATTAAGTTCGGCGAATCGTCAAAATCAGTAGCAAAGGGCTGCCATTTAGTACAGATTGCTAAAACATCATGATACCCTTACTGGTGATTCATATAGACTGTGTGCTCGCTGAGATTGCGAAACCCATATCTGGATATACTTAAATGAGAATTGTTACCACATCCATCATATTCTCAAGATATTGTTCCGATGCATACCTCATAACTTGTAAGAGTTGAAGTTCACATCTTATGAAAATGATAAAATGAATCGTTCATTTCATCTACATGTTCTACATTCTACATAACTCGCAGTTCCTTGTGGTTTAAATAACTCATGAGCTTAGACAATACAATAAAATTCATTTTATTATATTCATTTAGCAAAACAGTTTACGAATAGAAGAACAGTTCTACTAAATATTATTTTGCATGCACTACTTTCATAATATTTTATACCACGGGTTTTGAGTTTACTTATTTGGTTATATTATCAGGTGATTATATTATATATTAATACCCATGAATACGAATTAAAAGACTAAACAACCTCGTTCATAATAATAATGGTTCGATCTATCAAAATTTAACTAAATTACTACATTAAAACTAATGATGATATTCGCAATCTTAACAGATTCATAACGACAGTAAAAAATAAGTATTGGATCTACACTGACATGCTAATAAAGAATAAAATTCATATTAAATCGATGCCAGATATGCTTTATAATGGTTCATTATCTTCCTAATTGATGGTAAGAAAAGAAAGAAATGAAAGGATTATTCTAACTATTTTTATCAAGCAACTGTAATTAATAAATAATTGACAAACTAGTTTCTTAAGCGTAAAGACATGCTATTATTAATAACTCATCTCTAGTTGGGAATCCGTGTCCTCGATTACGGACAAAACGATCATTTAGTTGAAATACAAATAATATAATCAGTGCTTTATATAAAATTTAGTTTTAACTTTTTTATTTGGATTGTTGCAGAAAAAATGTACCTTTAAAGAAGGTCAATAGCAAATATATTCTTAAATCCACACTAACACCAAGGCTGGCCAGAAAACAGTTTCAGAAGAATACGGGGATAGAGAGATCGCGTTCCTGGTCCTCCCTAGACAACGGCAATGCTGAAAAAGATTATTGCAGCCAAAATTATCTAACAATACACGTAAGAGCTAAAATGATGAAAGGGTTTTGATTACTGATTAACTTTCTGAAAGAAAAGATTTTAATGGAACACAGAATAGCTCGTTAAGAGATGAGAGAAAAGTTATCCACACTAGCACTTGGCTTAGTTTGGTATTCAATAGGTGATCTCTTTTGATTATAATGATTATTTATACACGTTTTATAGAAACATCGGCATTTAGCTTCATAAATATAATTATAATTCAATGCAGTAATGAATGTTGAACTACTAATAATACAATTTCTTTGAGATTGTTGTTATAAGTTTATTTAAGTAGTTGCACTCAATATACATTTAAAGAATTGAAATAAGGTTATATTAATAATATTTAAAATTTTAATAACATCTTTTTATATTTTACAACCTATATCTCAAGAAAAACTTTGAATGCTTTATTTCTAACTGGCTAAGTCTGAATGTTCAGCTTAATATAATATTGTTCTGATTAAAATTTGAGTACTTCAAATCACACGTCATAGACTGATAGTGAATGATAATCATAAATTTTGCCAGAGTTTTCCGAGCACAATAACCGTGCCGACGGTAAGGATAGAGGACGAAAAGGACTTCTCTATCGGTAGCGTGGTAACGATCGACAGTAACCTGCCACCGCCGCCGCCGCCCAAACAGTTTCAACGCCGCTCCACCCTCAGTCAGCTCAACACTTTCACGACGATGACCCCTCAGGAGATTGCCCAGTGGATCGATAAGCGCAGTCGCATCGTCTTCCCGGTCTCGTTTCTCGTCTTCAATATCCTCTACTGGTCGTTCATTTGGATATGATATTTTTTTTACGACGAACAGATCAATCTACTATTTAGCTTCCATTGCCAAATTTGCAATGTTCAATTCCAAGAAATTGGAAGTTCCGCAATCAGCAATTGAATTAATTGATAAATATCAAGCGAAAGATGATCTGTTATCTACATGCAGGTTATTTTTTTCTACAATGAATGCATTTATATATATATATATATATATATATATATATATATATATATATATATACATATATACCAGAATACTTCCGAAGAAATTCTGCATTTATAAATTTGGATGAAAAATTATAGTCGATAATAAATATTACGAAAGGCGATGATAGCGTCAAATATATCAGAACAGCGTAGACTGATAAATTTAATTTTAAAAATAGAAATTGATAAAAACTTTAGTTTCAAGAATTGTCACAAGAAAAATATATTATTGTTTTCGATGCCCTTTTGTATACGTTCAGAATTTTCTGTATTTCTGAACGAAAAAAATTTTCAAGTAGATAAATACAATTTTTAATCCTTACAACTATTTTCATTGTTGAATCAAATTTATTCAAATTTTTAAATTGTTAAATATTTCGAATATAATATTCATTTTATAATGTCATTATACCATCAAAAGAATGATTTTAACAAAGAACAAAGCTAATAAAGTTTTACGACTGATTAACATAGCATGAAGTTAAGCGTGTTTAAATTACATGCCCATAGAATGGATTGAGAGGTATTTTAATTACCTGATGCAATGTGTAAATAAGATATGTTAATCGGAACACTGCGCAAAAGTACTTAAGCAATCAAAAAATTAATAATTATATCTTTGAGATTGTCAGTAACATTTCATAGCTATTATTTATATAACTATTTTCAGAATTTTATATATAATACTATTTTTCATTGAATTTTTAAATAATTCTAATGAATGAAGAATATTTAAGAATAGATATTTAAGAATAGATATTAATTTTAATGCAATTTCTACGCGAACGAGCATCATAGTTGCATCTTACAGAAATATCATTATAAGTCTTATTAACTATGCTGAGTATGTCAAATAATGTATTTAATTCAAGTATTAAACGACTTAAAAAGTAGTATCATAAATTGATCCTTTGAAAACAATACTTTTATAATTGTAAGGATCTGTCCGAAAGAGCTATTATTTACTAATAGGTTTTTATCCCTACATAAAAAATAAATCTGGATTCTTATTTGGTAAGGACAAATTAGCAATTTGATACTGAAATTTAATAGTAACTAAATTATTATTCTTTCAGTATACACGTTTATCAGAATACATGATTAATTATAAATTTACCTTGATAAAAGGATCTTTTAAGAATCTTAAACAATTGCAGTAAGATTTATTTATTAAACTAGATTAAATTTTGCCCAAGGCCATTATCGATTTTGCAAAAGTAAATCAACATTTACTTTATTTATGTTTATTCCTTTTAGACTACACTTAATTTTTGCAACCTTATTGGCTTAACTATTTATATAAAAAGGATGTGTTTAACACCAGTAATTTTTAAAACTTAATTATAGTAAATAGATGAGAAGTGATTAAAATAGTATAATATAAAGTATATTCTTTTTAAGTAATTTAAAATTTATTTTCATGAGAGTGTAATGCGCGTGCCTTGTATTATATCTCTACTATAAAATGTAAAGTTTTTAGAAATGTAATTTTTTATAAAAGAAATAGTATGTATGTTATGAATAAATTTACGTAAGGAAATTAAGCAAGCAGAGATTAATTTTAGATAGTACAGAAGTATTGTAAAACTATGTATTATAATATTATATTTATATGAGAGCACTAAATATGTTTTACAATAGAAATAAAATATTTGTGAAAAATGAAATCATCGAAGTTTATATTTGTTTTATAATGTGTGTGTACAGACAGAAAGTGTTAAAAATATGATAAAGAGGATTGAAACTTATTTTTCAAATTTTATAAGCTATGTCTAAGGATTAAACAATGAAACTAATCTCATGGATCTAAAAATATAAATCTACTATAGAGAAAGATGCAACATTATTTTTAAAAAAATCGGTATACTATCGGTCTGTGCGGCAGAAGGGAGAGGATATGAGAATCGATCGAAGCGCACACGTTGGTCAAGATAACCTCAGCTCTTGGACTATTTTCAAATGTTAGCTTTGCAATTATTCAAAAAAAAAAGAAACTAATAAAAGATTCTACTTTATTTTTTCTCAGTTATAAACCAAATTGTTAAAAAAAAAGTATTTACTGTAACTTTTATATTTTTGTATAAGCCTGCTAAGATCAAAGAATAAAATGGATGATAGATTTAAGCAGAATAAAGTTACTTTTTATTATGTATGATTTTATTGTGTATGATTCCATATGACTCTGATAGATATGGCTTTGGTATTATCATATTTATTACCCTCGCTATATACATAACCTCAAAATACACAATAAAATCCGAAGTAAAAGTAGCCGATTGTGTAACTTATATCTAATATCGTTTATTAATTGTTATAATAATTATTTCTTTAAAATTAATTCCTCTCTGGCATCATTACAGCTCTTTTATTTTTATATTGTATGTATTTTTGTAAATTATTTCTAAAAAGCAAGTGTATTTTTTTCGAGTGCGAATGTTGTTGATGGTGTATTTAATCAAACAGATAACCGTTCAAAGTTTTTTCTATGAAGCTTTAATCATTTTGTTATATTTTTGAATAATACATAATAAGTTGGCCTTTTTAGCAGAGTTAGTCGCGACGGACATTCGTCCACTCACATTTAAATTTTTTTTGTACAACATTATTTTTTATTCGTATGAATATAGGGTTATTAGAACTTTTTTTGTAGAAAATCTTATATTTTTTACGAAGCTAGTGTTAAAAGTAACTGTTCTATGAAAAAATTCCTTTTACTCTACAGTATGGATATGCAGTATGGTATGAGATAGCGTTAGAGTTTAAAACTTTTCAGGGATTATTTTGGAAATAATTATAATTACAACTCAATCTGGTCCAAATGCACCATCCGTATTTGATAGCCTCTCGTTATTACATTAGATAAGAAAGAACAATCATCATATAAAGAAATGGACCTGAATGTTAATGCCCCTTCCCTTCTCTTTTGACATAAACAATTTACACACTTCTGACAGAATTACTATGGATTTTTATTCACACGAAATTCTTGTCTCGTTGTCATGTCTTAAGATATGTTTTCGCTTGCCTTTCATGTACTCGAACGATTCTACGACTCGTAAGAATTTTACTTTATAAAGATTTGAGACTCAGTTCTCTCGAGGTACGAAAAGAAATGATTGTAAGTGCTAGCCTTCAGTGAGAGGCCATCGTAACTGAATTTTACTTTTTATTATTATTATTATATATATGAGCTAGACAAGTTG
Source organism: Sycobia sp. Sy_11 (assembly GCA_018907035.1). NCBI lineage: Eukaryota > Metazoa > Arthropoda > Insecta > Hymenoptera > Epichrysomallidae > Sycobia > Sycobia sp. Sy_11. The sequence continues at coordinate 4,927,947 of JACCIC010000015.1, read as the reverse complement.
AATTAATTCGCTTAGATTTTTATTATTTTCTATTTTTAATTATTACTTTTCTTTTTATTTAAAATTACAATTTTTGGTTAAACGAATCCAAAATTTTTGGACCACTGAATTCAAGTAATGACATAAAATAAATAAAACTAAATCTCTCACTGGCCCTGGTAGACTAAGCAAGGCAGCAGAGGAGACTTTTAATTTATTTAATTGATCAAAATTATCTATACTATTTATCGGAACGCACTTGGTCCTGAGCAGATAAAACAAGCATCTAGATAGATTAAGCGATAACATGATTACTGTTAACATATTACAAAATACATTTAAGAAATAAAGCAGGCAAATAACCGAGAGGAAGCAATCACTGGACGGTACATTAAATAGCCGTGAACTGAGATAGACCGAGCTAAAGCCTGAATATTCCGAGCGAGACCAATCTGTTACGATATCTAACAGTTGTATAAAATTAGATAACATATGTAATTAATTAACTATATATAAAGAATACGCTAAATATCGTAAAAATACGTTGAAAAATAAGAAGTTCATCATTTACATATAGTGTATTTTTAATAAGTAATCATTATGAACCCGCATTTATACTTATATTTTTTTTTTTTTATTGAGCTTACCCAAGCCTATAAAAAGACTTATACAGCTATATACTTATATTTATTAGATTTATTATTATTACAAATAAAATTATATAACGTTGTAATTGATCTCACGGCACTTGAGGATAAATAACTGGTGTGTTCGGGTCGCACGTGTATAGATAAAGAGGAACAGGCGGTGGATGGACACAGTTCACTAAAACTTCTTCTGCGTCGAAACACAGCTCAATTTCTAAAAGATATTGTGCACGAGTGTTCTGAAATAAAATTAACAATATCAATTAAAATCCTTATTCTAGCCGTTTAAAATTTATCATTAATTTATTATTATTGCATTATACCCGAGCTCGTAAACAATTGATGAATACGCGTACTCCTAGATAATCTGTAATGACATCGTGAATGCGATGGAACCCGTAAATATTGCCTGGAATTATTAAGGAGCTTCTAAGTACGCTTTCCATGTCGTGCCGTCCATAAAGTTCTAACGCTTTCGTAAAATAATGCGTCTGATTCTCTGCCACGCAGGATCCATGCATATGGTATTGCATCTCCCAAATACCTTCTTCAGTCCTATTTACTATCAAAGCAGGCCATTTACTTCTCAGTTCCTCTTTCAAAGATTCAGCCAGATGATTATGATTGTATCTTGGAGATAATCCTGAAGAATTGGCACAGTGTATCATATGCTCATTTAATTCATTAAAGGCATACAGTCCATGTATAACCCACTTTTGAGTTTCCAACATCGACCAATGGTCTCTTATATATTCTGCAAATTCAATGGAGCTAGTATTTGCAATTCTATAACTAACTTGCGTCACAAAAAATGCGGTTATAGGAAAATATTGAACTAATATTAGTGAATTATAAGCATTGCCCGTGCTGAAAATTATTAATTAATTTATTAATGTTTAGAGGGTAATATAAACTGAAGAAAACAAATCTTATAGAACATCTATAAATTAACAAAGATATGGTAAAGACTAATATACATAGGTACGACTACTCTCAATTTGCTAAGGGTTGAATTTAATAAAATTAAAAACTGCATCAACTGCTATATTTTTTAAATTCAAACTCTTCTTAGCTTTAATCCCAATTAGGAAGTTTTTAATTCAAACTATCATATAATAAACTACAAAGTTCAAAATCGCAATAGCTTACAGATATATATTCTGTCAGGTTGTCCCTTACTAAATAGAGTATAGGTGATCATAAGCAATGACAGTCTGACTGTCATTATATTAGTATAATATATTATAGTATAAAGGCTGTAAGACCGATAAAAATATCTATTTAGTTTCATTAGCAATTAGAACATTTTTTTTTGTATAGAAAATGTTTGTGTTTAGATACTGTGCGCTAATTTATAAGTATAGTTCATAAATTTTAATCATATTCTCCCAAATCAGTCAATTATTATAAATATTTAAGAAAATAACATCGATTAAGAACAAAGACTAGTAATGGATGTGCATTTACTGTCCATTTTTCCAATTATGAATTATTTAAAATTGAAAAGTACTTTTTATAATTTCTATGTTAGACGTCCTCTGCTAAAAGTCTGTACTCCTAAATGTCAAACTCTAGGACCTGAAACCACCAGTTCCTGATCCCAGTTCAAAACAAAATCAAAATTTTTGAATAATACAGTAAAAAGAATACACTCATTCTTGTATAAAATTAATAATAAAATAACAACAATACACTTGTACTTTTGTGCAATATGATCAAATTATTTAATAAAAACTCGATTATTAATGAGTGAACTGAAAATATAATAAATAAACAATTTTTTTGGAAGAAGTGTCTTGAGAAAATCCTTCGTTTAAAAATTAATATAATTATAATAATATCATTAGTAAATTAATATTTTTAATTAAAAAGAACAGTTGTGTCGCCTTATTGCAAGAACATCTGCGTGCCGGATGACTAAGGAACAGCTGTTGCCAGCTTATCGTTTACTATGTTAATTATTTGAAAGTATATACAAGGGTATAACCATATTAATCTGGAATTATGTTTGAAAAGGTAATTGAAAAGTAAACTGTTTGTTTTCAGAATAAATAGGAACAAATAATATCTTTAAAAGATGGAATACAATATTTTTGCAAAGCTCTCCAATTTTTAGAAAAACATTATATGGAAAGTTTAGTTATAATATTCAGAATGAGTCCAGGTAACTTTTATGCATTAAATTATATACTACAAGCATTTTTATAAATTATTTAGGAATATAATTATGTATTAAATGTTTACTATATTGGGTATTCCGAACTAGCAATATACCGTTTCAAAAATCATTTTAAATAGTTTTAAGCGGTATTGCATATTTTATTTTCAAACCCTCAAACATAATATTTCCTACAAATTTTACAATGCTTTACAAAGTTGTATTTCTTCGACCTACATAAAATTTTATTAGTTATATTTACAAATTTAAAAGATTTAAATACAATTGTAGTTATTTATACGTGAATAAATATATCTTTATATGATCCTTATACAAAAGTAGTAAAATAAGTTGGTAGGTAACAGACATTGTAGCACCAAAACAGTATGTAAATTTAGGAAGCATAATTTTAAGTATATTATAATATCAGGTATGTAAAATCCTTAAAGTAAAATAGTGCTACACGATATTAATCAAAATTACGCAGAAGGAGATAACTAAAGTTAATCATGAGAAACATTTAAGGCTAGTCAATACTTTTTCATCTTATATTTGTGCACACCAAGCGAAATACGAACTTTTCTATAATCTGAAAGGCTGTCCAAAGTTTACGAAGACTATTAATGGCCAAGAACAAAAGCATTATGAGAAGTTTATAATTATAATGAGAGGCTGAACAGAAAAATTGAGTGTTCTACTATGGCTGAGAATACCAGACTAGAGGATCTTAGAAAAATGAGTTAGCTAATGCAAATGTATTACTCATATAAATTACAAGAAACAACGTGCGTATAAGTATTCCAAATCACACAGATGTAGATTTAGTCCATAGTATTATTTACTCAGGAAAGTGCAGACTAGTTTATCATCAATCATGTAGCATCAATACAGGCTATTATATTCAGCTTTATACCATTCTTGCAAGAGTTTATTATTCAATGACTGGTATGAATACGAATACAATTTAACAATATTCTAATTTTGTTTTCACCTCTTTCCGACAAGAAAGAAGAAATATTTCACCTGGTTGATTATATTTTATGTTTACCTTTTTTGTTTATATGACCTGGATTTAAATATACACAAAACGTTATAACATCATAATTTTACACTTAAATAGTATATTAACACATCTACAATTATAATTTTAAATGTTATCTTTGTCTGTTTGTTATAAAAAGTTATCTATTATGCTTAATAACATAGTTCAGCATTATTTTATAAAACATTGAAGCTTTCATCTATAGTTACTTTATTTGTGAAAAGAATAGTTAAACCTTTTTATTTTAATTCCACTTCTAGTATAATCTAATGTATCCAAAAGAATGAAACATTTTTGTTTGAATTTGTACATTTGAATACCACCGCTTATTCCTTCTACTAATATATGATCTTATACAGTTTACTAAATTTTCTTATTTTCATTAATTTTAATGGGTGGTAATTTGTACATGTTAGCATAGTTAGTAATTACTTCAATAGAAATAAGTTTACAATCATTAAATACAATACAATATTTTTCTATACTTTACCTATCAGCTGAATCGCACAAGGATATAATGCAAAGTCCTATTATGTATTTCAACATTTTAGAATGAATATTCTTTGTTCTTGAATTAACTAGCTTAGTATACATTTTCTCAAAATCCTCTCCGACGTAAATGATGACTTTAAAGATTTGACAATGCTTCTTATATAACAATGAAATTAACAATATGTACATCCATAAATACTACATGGGAACAAAATAAAAATAGATAAGACAATATTATAATACTGACCATAAAATAAATAATGTAACCAAATCTGTATGATAAAGTTTTATTACAGCTTATAGATCAAGAATTTCATTAAAAATCGTTTTCTCTAGAGATCCACGGATAAACTATGAGTTGAAACACTTCATGGTTGATCAATTATTCCTCTTTTATTACATTATATATGTACATATACATATACATATATATTTGTATTGACTTATCAATAGTAAATACCTATTACGTTTTTTTTATTTAAAATAACACTTATGTTTCGTCACAAAAGAATTCCGTTATGAAAGCTGGATTGACGCGCCTGTGGCCGTGAATTTTAAAACTATCCGCAGAACAAACTTTAATTCTTGTATCAAATGTATAATTAACAGTTTCTGAACTCAAATGCAAAAGAAATTCATTGTTGACGTGAGTTAATGTCGGATTTTATATAAAATAAATTAGATTCATTTCCGAAGTTCGACGTCGATACTTGGCGAGTAATGATATACCTATCGAGTGGCGCAAAAGAATCAGTAACCGTCTGACTCAGGGACCTATCGTATCCCCATGGAAATTCTTCTACGAAGCAAAAGAAAGACGGCCTTATTCCTATGAGTTTTAACAATTTCTTATGGAGAAGGACGGAAAAATTCGATTTCCCCGCAAGTAGATTTTTCTTTTTTATCGAGAGATAAGGGAGAAAGCGGTCGGCCGAACGATAGAAAAGGTAAATTTATTTCAACAAAAAGACGCTCCAGTTTGAATACGGCATTCAATCGGGATGAAATTCAATGAGTGCCTAGATTGAAAATTCGAGAGTCTAACGGATCTTTATTGTTTACCTTTTGTAGAAAAAGCACTCCGTTTATTTATTAAATTTTAGATATATATCAATCTTAGAGTTCTTCCTTGATTTTAATCCTTACCCAACTCTTTACCAACACATCTCGATAAGCCCTGTGTTCGCGACATTTACGCTTCGCGTGCAAACAGAATGAGACTAACAGAGAGGAGTGAGAGAAAGAGAGAAAGAGAGAGAGAGAGACTGAAAGATTACAGCGTGCCATAATCAATACATGAACAACCACACTTTTCGGTTTTTTCATTCCGAGGCGAAGGGTACCATAGAGGGCCCATAACAAGGTGTAGGCATCTGAGTGGGCAAGTTTGACAGCGAAAAAGAGAGTCCGCGCGAATAATACGATATATTACGCTTACTTATATAGTAATCGTGACTAAATGTACGACTCAATTGCGACCATGCCTTGTCTGTCGTAGATTTATTGATTTTCCTAATTGGGCCCCGGTAAACAAGAATACAAAAGCGTAAAACAGAAATACAAAAGCACTGTTGGTGTTTGGCGAGACGCGTAAAATTTGGTTGCTCTTGGAAGGTCGCCCCCCCCCCCAGGTTCATCCTTGCCCCTGTGTAAATCCACCGTGTAGATCTTGAAATATTCACACTTAGATTTCCTCGCACTGTTGAAATATCTCTGTAATTCTACGATATTATTAGATCGGCCGCGATATTCGAGGACGTTTCACGCCTAAGGGTATTCACATCTCTTTTCTGACCTTCGATCGACAATCAGTCGCATCGCGGCGTCTTTGAGAGGTCGGACTTACGATGCTCGTATGCATGTATTATGGACAACGACATCTTGATTGTATTATTTAAAGTCTTCTGCACATTAACCACTTTTCCCCCACTTATGAGTGGGATTTTTATGCCTGTGATATGCTAGTTTTTTCTGTTTTATTAATTAAAGTCTTTTATTTATAATCAACCTTGTTATTCATAACGCTTCATTCTTTTCTTTATCTTAAACACCCTATATGTATCAAGCAGTGGGAGAGAGAGAGAGAGAGAGAGAGAGAGAGAGAGAGAGAGAGAGAGAAGAATATCTCTTATCGGTTTTTCTTAACACACAAAAGAGGAGATGGGATATACAATGGATACACAAATTTAATGCAACATTCGATAAAGAATTACAAACAATCAAAAAAACAGATCAAAAGATATAAAAGATATCGTAATAAGTTAAAATGCAAAATAATAAAAATAACTTAAAATTAAACGTGTAGCTCGTAGTTAATGGATAATTGTTTTTAAACTAAAATTTAAACCTTAAAATTTAAACAAGTATTGACATAGTATATATAAATATATCAATCAATAAAGCGAGTTTGAGATGCCATACAGATCAATAATCTTTCCGAAGTGCTACTTTCAATTCTCCTATTGAGTTTGCTGACTTAATATGTATTTCATGGAAGGAAGCTCCAGAATTTTCTTAATCTATATGCATAGGAGAAAAAAAGAATAATTAACAAAGTACTCTTACATCTATTAGTAGGTATGGCGTAAAACGAGTTATAAAAGATTCACTAATAGAATGAAAATTAACAAATCCATGTAGGACTTTATAAACAAACAAAACACAATATTTATGTAAAATATTTATTTCAAGATGTATCTCAAAGATCAATAACCATGATCAGTAAAACTCTTAGAGTATGAATTTTTATGGGAGAGGTATCGTAAATTTTATGTTAAATACAATTGATAAAGAAAAATTTCGACACAATTCCTCTGTTTTTGTATTGCGTATAATAGCTGTGTAATAAACATTATTTCTAATAACTACCTGATTGCTGATAAAGTTCTATAAAAGTACGTTTTTAAACAATAGATGTGTCATAAATCTTGAACAAATTATTAAGAAATATTATTAACAAAGTGATTTTATCAATATCAAATATACGTATTCATGATAACAAATAAGATTTATGATATAAGGTTATATTATAGTGAAATAGTCTTTAAAATACGTAATAAGAAGTTGAAAAAATTAATATTTTTTTAGCTTATTGATTAAAATTACTAATTATAAATAGAAGAATAACAATATTCATATTCGTCAATCTTATAAAAAACAGGTAGAAATAAATAAAACCGACGTTTTATCTAGTAAATTTAGTTAAAATATATAAGTTGTACAAAAGGAATATTAATTACCTGGTTTCTTATATTTTTCACTGAAAATTATAGTAATTTATATTAATTAAAAAAATAAAACGAATATGTTCAGGTAATATCGAACTAAAAAAAATAATTCCTTCCTGTACTAACTACTTTAGATGTTTATATATTAATGCCTATAAGATTTTTGGTCTACTGATAAGTGGCGCGTAAACAAAGACGATGGTTAAAGTCGTTAACAATAGTTTTTATTTAAAGAAAATCTTCTATATATGCGAAAAAAAATACGGGTCGACACCTACTGACTTTCTCGTGGAATAACTGGTTAGGTTTCAAATAGGACCATGTGAGGGAAGTGCTAGACGCGTATCGTCTGCATTGGCGTCAATCTTAGTTTACTACGCCACACTGGTCGAAATAGTACACGGATAATTTATTAATTAAAGAAAAATTAAGTTTAAAAGAAAACATAGCCTATGTCCTTCCGAAGATAATATCGTGTTTATATTTCGAATTTCAGAGCAATCAGTTTAGTAGCTTATTGTTTACCGCATATAAACAGAAGCAAGTTTGACCTTTGTATAATAGTATATATATATAATCTGATGATATGATGAAGCATGTTGATGATGAAATATGATGATTAATTATGAACACGGTATGATATGATAAGATTTACGAATTCTATTGTTAGTAACAATATTTTTCAGAATAATGTTCCAAAAAATCCTACACTTTTCGCCAACGTGCATATTCTCAGAAAAACATTAAAACATTAATTGAAAGCGAATTTTTTTCTTCCAAATAGATATTTAGTTAACTTTTATCTTTCAAATATTTGAGACTAAAAAATATGTATATTTGATAGCGTATTTGCATTAACTATATATTTACATACTTTGAATGAATAGCTTTCTTTGAAAAGGATTAATGCGTATTACATATTATTTTGTTATATATATATATATATATATATATATATATATATATATATATTCATACGATGATTTCAATATGAAGTTAATTTATTTGACGATAACCTAGATTTTATTACAATTTTATTTATTTAATTGTTTAGTTATATATATATATATATATATATATATATATATATATATATTTATCGTAAAATAAATTAACCTCATATTGAAATAATCGTAATGATTTTGAAATTTGGAATTTAAAATCAAAACATTTGATCTATGATTATAAATTCAATAGCAATGGAAAAATTTTGAGAATTATAGACTATAATCCTTTTCTAAAAGGTAATTGATTGTTTGCATACATTTCAAACATCATGTATAATCATATACGCATTACAAAATTCGATATACAATAAAGCTTTATTGTTTAGGTAAATCATGCAATTTTTTTCTACAATGGAAAAAATAAAGTGCCAAAAAATATCCTATGAGGTCGAAGTTCCAATTTCACCTGAAGAAGAAAATTTTGAATACCGGTTACAATCACACCTTCTTTAGGATATTAAACGGACCTGTCCATTCAAATGTGTTGCCTGGTCTGAATAGTTTAAGCTGATTGCATTGTGTTGATATTTAATAAATCGCAGGTCGCCACCTACTGGCAGTTGGTTTAACTGATTAATGTGAGCGTGAAATGTGGCGGCACTACATTACTTTATACTAGGCGCACGATCTGCGAAGTCAACGCCGAACTCGGCTTATTATACCCACCAAATTATAATGCAATGCTTTTAATGTAGTGCACGGATAATTTTATTTATTAAAATGAGATTATTTTCAATATAAAACATGAATTATATTGCTTCGAAGATAATATAAAATACTTTTACTGTTTAACGTGATGATGATATTTCATAAAGAATCGATAGATGTGAGTGAAATAAGAAAAACTAGATTTGTAAGCCAATTCCATTTCTGGGCCAACATATATAATTATACATTTACATACCAGGTATTACTGTCAGTCCTATCGAGTCAGTAATTTATTCACAATTGATTTACTATTTTCAGCTCCTCTGTTATTATAATCTCTGTCATACTCAAAATCTAGTTTCTCAAGTATCCTTCGATATCTCTTTTTAACTTCGATTTTGTTCCAAACTATTACAGACAAGAGCAATTTCATCATTGAGAGTGTGCTTATTAGCACTTTGGAAACGAATTTAATACAATTTTCTTACGCAGTATTTAGATAATTCTTTTTTACTAATCTTCCACTATTGTAATTAATTGTATTGATTCTTTATAAGACATTAAAAGAATTTTTTAGTAGAGCAGAGTCTATAAAAAATGCATCAGAAACAATTCTGTCAATCTTTATCGAAGAATTAAATAAAATGACGAAAAAAATATTATCCACTCAAGATTTTTACATTCGTTATGAAAGCAAAAATGTGAAAAACATACGTTAAAAGCATAAAGTTTGTCTTTTACATAGACGGTTTTAGTAGTAAATAATTTTTATAAAAGTAACATTTGATTAAAATTTATTATAGTTGGATTATTGATACAAATATACATAAAATTTAAAATGATTTCACGGCACTTCAGGATAAATAATGGGTGTATTCGGTTCGCACATATTTATACCAATAGGAATTTCCTGATGAAGACAGTGTATTAGCATTTGATTTGCGTTAAAGCATAGCTGAATTTCTAAAAGATATTGCGCCCGAGTGTTCTAAAATAAAATATGTAATTCAAATTAATACATATATATATATATATATATATATATATATATATATATATATATATAATGTAGACATATAAAATGATTAATTTTGATTAATATATCATACCAGAGATACTAGACATTTAATATACACGTGTACTCCGAAATAATCTGTGATTGACGTGGTGATATGATTAAAGGAATATATGTTGCCTGGAGTTATTCTGTATAGTCTAAGTATGTCTTCCAGGTCGTATCTTTCCAAAAGTCGCATAGCTTTCGAAAAATAGATCGTTTGATTTTCCGATACACATGATCCATGCATATTATAATGCATCTCCCAAAGTCGATCTTCTGACCTATTTACTCTTAACATAGGCCATTTATTTTTTAATACTTGTTTCAAATCTTCATTCAGATCACTATGATTATATCTTGGATATTGTCCCGATGAATTTCTGCAGTATATCATATGCTGATAATCTTCGTTAAAAGCATAAAATCCATGTATAACCCACTTTTGAGTTTCCAACATCGGCCAATGGTCTCGTATATAATCTGCAAATTCAGTCGAAGTAGTATTTGCATTTCTGTAACTAACTTGCGTCACAAAAAATGAGGTTATAGGAAAATGTTGAACTAATACTAGTGAGGAATACGGATAGGCCTGTCTGAAAATCATTAATTCAGTTATTAAGATTTAGATAGTATTATTATATAAATTTTATTAACAAATCTTATAGAATACCTATTGTATAATCAAAATTAATAAACGTAAGGGTCATTAATTCATCAACAGGTCGTCAATTTTTCTAAATCTGATTTTTTTTAAGCTCAAATATTAGCCTAAACATTTCTGTAGCTATATGTATCCTACGATAAAGAACTGTGCTTCTAAATCGTGAAAGAAAGTTAATGCTAGGTTTAGCCAACATTTAGGAATCAAATTGTTATATGTCAAGCTCGAATTCTTTCAACCGCCATTACTTAAATTCGATTATAAATTGTCAAAAGTCAAACTATAATATTGTATAGGGAACTCCGAAATCGAAAATTCCTTAGAGTAATACTTGAAATTTAAATATTTATATGTATGTTCTAATTTGTAAATATACTTTTTATTCTACTAAATTCTTCGTCTTTGGACTGTAACAGTGAGGCCTGCCTACGGCCGTATAAGCAGGTCAAGAAATTCGCGCATGACATGCGCAATGGATAAATTTCTGCCCATCGGTTAGTGACTAGCAGATACTTAAACGTATCTCTGCGCATTATTCAGTTGCTAATGAATAATATGTATATTCGAAACCGCACTTGATATGATTAGCATCGACATGCGCTTCAAAATGTCTTTTGACCATTACGCATAAAACACTAATTCCAATAGATTTTTTCAGCTTTCCAAGCGTATCAACATCCTCGGCTATATCAAATATGTGCAACTTTTCTTTTATTTTATCGACACTGCAATTCGGCACGGCACAGCTAAGCAGCACAGTTTTATTGCATTGCAAATTAATCGTAGCTTCTAATAAAATTCTGATATTATATATCGCTAGACTATGCGCGAAAAGTTGCAAGCATTTTGTTGAACAAAATGAGCTAAAAAAACTAAATTTTTAATAATGAAAGGGACGTATTGGATTGTACATGGAGTAATAATTGTCAATTTTAATTCCCAAACACGCGTATATCCCTATCCCATGATCTCATTAGGCCCTATGATTTTAACTTATTTCTATTAATTTTATTAATTGATCATCTATCTATAATAGCAAATTCAGTAATTACTTGAACAGAAATGTGTCATTAATCATTAAATACTATAGAATATTTCTATACTTTACCTATTCATTGAAGCGCACAAAGGTATAATACAAAATGCGATGACGTATTTGAACATTTTTGAATAAATATTCTTCGACCCTGAACTGTCTGGATTTTAATTGTAAAAAGAAAGCTATGCAATCACAATATATTTTCCTTAATATTCTTTCCGATCTAAATGGTGACTTATAGATTTGTTAATGCTAATTAATTACTAAAAGAATACTGTAATACTGACTGTAATATACAGAATGTATATAATAACTAAATCTGAATGATTTGATAACGTTTTATTACAGTTAACCAATGAAGAACTCAACTGTTAATAATTTTTTCTTGTCCTTTTTATTAGAAAAATAAAGACAATATAACGAGCGAGTAGGATATATTGATTAAAGAAAAACAATGTGCTAAAACACTTTCAGGTTTATCAATTATTCTGCTTATATTATATGTTTATATATATATATATATATATATATATATATATATATATATATTCTTGTAATAAATTATGAATAGTAAATAGCATTCAGTTTTATTCAAATAACTCTACTGTGTCATCACAAAACGATAGTTATGAAATGTTAATCAATTTCTAACTTATATTTCTTTTTCTACTGATATGTTATTTATTCTCTCTTATAAATCTTAAAAATAATCGACATATATATAGTTCCTAAAATGTCCATTATTTGGAAAAAATTACAGAATTATATTTATAAATTAAAAATTACCGTAATTTAATGTTTTTAATCAATGATCATCTTGAAATTTATGAACTTCGAATTAGTACTTTTAAACCAAATTGGCCATTCTGATTCTCTAATTTATGTAAATATCTTGACCGTGTTTGTCTTTCCATCAATATCTATCGAACTCATTCGAAATAGCTATTATGCCAATTGACGTATTGCGGAGGGAAATTTTGTACAGCACCTCCACTTCCCTTGACTTGCAAGAACTCCTATTTTGCTGAGCAATAGCCCTTGAATAAAGACAAAATTGCGCAAGTCGGCGGGTGCTACAATCCCTGGCCATAATGGAAGTACACGAAGTCCCTGTCTGTGTATGGTGGCACACGCCTGAAACGAGCGCATCACCTTATCATAGTAGTCTAATTTTGGCAAATACATCGAAGGAGTCCCATGGTATTGCTTTTTTCTTCTTTTCTTTTTTTAATGCGGCAACATCATTACAGTGGAAGATTACCGACGATTAAATCGACATTTATACGTATCGAGAAATTAATTATATCTTATTGACAGAATCAAGACTTCTTTTTTCTCATTATTACACGCATTTGCGTTACGTTATTTTTCATTATCCAATGATTTAACTTGCATTTCATTTATTTATTTCATGTTTCGGTGCTCTCAATACGTTATAAGGAAGAAAACTTCGAAATATGTACGGTTGTCGATTCAACGCATGGATTCACGTAGTATTCACGCGTAGATTCACTGTATGCATGCGGTAAAATATTATAATGATCGTAAAGAATAAAATTTGTAAATATATAAAATATATAAAATTTTCAATACCATAAATGCGAATAAAAACAATTTAAAATCTTTATAAAAAAAATATATATAAAAAACCAATCAGTGTAAAATTATTATTAGCTCTCAACAAAATTTTATTTAATACATTATTTTATGAATCACTGTACACTTGGTAAAATATTATTTCGATCGTAAATCTTAACATTCATGAATATCTACATTATATAAAATTTTAACTATCATAATTCAAATAAAAAGAATTTAGAATAATTATAAGTAAACACTAAACAGTGTAAAATTATTAATAGCTGAAAATATTTTATTTAATATACGATTTCCAGAATCACTGTACACGTTTTGAAATATTATTTTGATCGTAAATAATAAAATTTGTAAATATTTAAAATAAAGAAAATTTTTTAATCATAAATGCGAATAAAAAGAATTTAGAATTTTTCTTAGTAAATAATGTAGAAAGATACATAATGTGGAAAGATTAATAGATGTTTAAAAGTTTTCATTAGCATGTGCCGAATGCAAGCTATTTTCTTCATCGCTTAGGCCTATAATAGCATATGAAAAATATGTATTCTAATAATGTTGCTACTGGAATTATAACAGTTCTATCAGTTAGCTCGTCTGAAATCTTCGAACAGCTCGGACAATTAGATTAGCTTGAACTATCAAGAACTGAAATGTTCCAACAGTTCGATTAGCTCAAGAGATTGGAAGTGTTAGAGTTCTTCGAGTATCACACACTTTCCAGTTCTTCATTCGTTTTCTTTTATTAGTTTTTCTAGAACTGTAATATATCCTTATAACTATATACTGATTTATTCAAGGATTTATTTAAGCAAACATAATCATTTCATCACAAACAACTGTGTTGGGGTTGGTTGTTAAACCGTTAAGAAAAAATAAAATTCATTGTATATGTGTGTGCGTGCGTGCGTGCGCGTGTGTGTGTTTTATTAGGCGTAGGCAAAGCAAGCTCTGCACTAGTGGCCTCTCGAAACCAGCATCCCGTCGGAACTATCCGGGAATATTACTTCGGCGGGGCTGTTAGTTAGCCTATACGGTTCATCTATCTGGTTCATCCTGCGCAGTTCGCCTAATTCTATCGGCATTTCTAAGTTTGGTCATCACCTCTTTTGCGAAACTGGCTACTGCCTTCCAGTTTTCAGAAGATTACAGCATTATTGATAGGATGCTCTCTGGCCTTATTGGCTTATTGATGATGTTCATCAAGTGCTCACGTTGTGTTCTAAAACGAGGGCAGCTCACTAATATATGCTCGGCATCCTCAAGCAATGTCGGACAGATGGGGCAGAAATCATTATTATCCAGGTGAAAACGGTGGAAATAGAACCTAAGCTACTAGAAACCACGTTTTTAGTACCTTGTACAGAATCCACTGCGGCCTTGTATATGTTGTGCAGCCTAGCCAGTTCATCTGCAGCTAAATCGAAAGGAAGAATTGCGGCAAGTACCTCAGCAACGTCGGTGGGTACTGTCCTGTAACCACTAATAATACGTATACAGGAGCGGCATTGGGTCGCAATGGCCAGCTCACAATACGATTTTTTTCCACATGCATGATGCCAGATTGACGCTGCATACATGCTGACAGAATTAACAAAATAAGCTAATAGCTTCCTCTGGGGTGGACGTGGGCCACGAATGTTAGGCATGAGCCGACACAAGGTAGCTGAAACTCGTTGTGCTTTTTCGACAGATATCTTTAGGTGCTCCGATGTTTAACCTGGCATCAAGCTGTACATCCAAGTATCGTAAAGATGGCGCAGAACTAATGCGGCAGCTACCAACTTTAAGAGTAATACTATCTACCTTCTTACGACTGCTTACAAGAACTACTTCTGTCTTATGCTCCGCTAATTGTAGACCAGCCGACTTAACCCATCTATTGATGTTGCTGATTGCCTCATTGGCATTTTCAGTGAGTTCATCAAGGGTCTTAGCCGTCACTACTAGAGCGATATCGTCGGCGTACCCTACTGTTATTGAACCAGGCGGTTGTGGAATCCTCAACACGCCATCATACATAATATTCCACAATATAGGTCCCATAACCGAGCCTTGGGGGACTCCCGCAGTAACCTTATGCGATACAATGCCTTCATCCGTTCGGTATAATATTATCCTATTTTCAAAGTAGCTGGCCACGACATTCTGTAGATAACCAGGTACTCCGAACTCATCGCGCGCTGAATTAAAAGCATTCTTGACATCTAGAGCGACAATGGCACAATACTGTTTAGTGCCACCTTTCCATCTCTTACCACTGCATTTGTTGCGGTACACACTACCAGTTTAATAGCATCGACTGTTGATTTTGATTTCCAAAATCCAAATTGGTGTGAGGATAAGCCGTGCAATCCTTCAGTGAATGCTTCCAGTCGGCTACATATTATTTTTTCAAATATTTTACCTACCGTATCGAGCATACACAATGGCCTGTATGATGACGGATCATCAAGTGGCTTATTGCCCTTAGGTAACAGGACTAACCTTTGAGTTTTCCAACAATCAGGAAAAATACCCTCAAGAAGACAAGCATTATATACTTTTAGAAATATAGATGGATTATTCTGTATCGCCAACTTAACTGCAGCATTAGGGATACCATCAGGGCCAGGCGCAGCATTGTCTCTAATCTTAGCATAAGCATTATGTATCTCCATTTCTGTTATAGGAGGTAGATCCTCCGAGTGTTGCGTGCACAGTACAGTCTGATGGGTGTCATTGGGAAAGAGAGCGGAAACAATCTTATCAATCAATACCGTGCTAGTGGGTTGTATTGGTGCCCTACTCAATCGTGCCATGACTGTTTTGTATGGTCGTCCCCATAAGTCATTGTTGGCCTCTGCACACAGTTCAAGCCAGCATCGACGCTTGCTTGCCTTAATGGCCTTGACAAGAGCTCTTTGTGCTTCTTTAAATAAACTATTAAACGTATCACGACGGGTGCGGGCTCTTTGGGCAAGTCTACGTGCGCAATTCTGACATTGTTTGCGCAATTCTGCAATTTCATTTATCCACCAGTAGACAGATTGACGATGATTAAATCCGCTCTTAGTCCTAGTCATCGATGCATCGCATGCTTCAGAGATATGCTTCATGAGTGCATTTGCCAGATGGCCTGGTGCACCATATTCTAAACGTTCTTCTGATATTATAGTGGCGAACACTTCACAGTCTAGCGATCTGATGTTCCATTTCCGTGTGGGCATCCACTCATTGCACTTGTTCTTTACTTTCTTCTCTGCAATCTCGTACAAGATCGCCCTGTGATCACTGTGGGTGTAAAGGTCGCTTATTCTCCAATTAAGGATCCGCTGAATCAGGTCATCACTGGCGAATGTTACATCAATGACTGGTTGTTTATCTCCCCTAATGAAAGTGGATTCAAATCCCTTATTAACCACGTGGAGTTAGAGAGAATTAAGGCCATCAAGCAGCATACTACCTCTGTTATTTGTTGAAGCGCTTCCCCAGGCTGTGGACCACGCGTTAAAATCGCCAGCGATTAATAATGGTTTCTTGTCCATGGCTTCATCAACTAATTTAGCTACATGGATTTCAAACTGCTTGTCCGTCAAGCTTGGAGGAGCATGTACACTAAAGACGTATATTTCTTCTATTTTAGCCGAGGATATCAATTCGCTCCGGTGACTCGACTACTTTAGTACCTGCCTATTTTGACCAATCCAGAGGGCAGCTCTATTGCTTGTGTCACTTATCCAGCGCTGTGGTCTGTTCCTGTCACAATATGGTTCGGAGATTACAGCAATGTCTATTCTTAGCTCCTTTATTTATGTATCTGTTTCAGCAGATCATGAGCCGCTACGCAATGGTTGGTATTCAGTTGGAGTATTCTCATGTTTTATGTCTGTTTAAAAACTCCACAGTGATCGGGCACTTATAGCTGTATGCTGGATGGTTAATCTCATTTTATCTCACATTTACAGAGTAAACAGCAGGACTCGTTTACACACAACTTGGATAGATGGTCTTTTCCACCGCAGTGCCTGCAAAGTTTAGTTCTGTCAGGGCCCCAGCACACGGCCGCTAAATGGCCAGTCTGCCAACACCTGAAGTAGCGCTTTATTTCTGTTTTTTTTTCGAACTCTGCAGCTGACCCATCCGATTCGAATATGCCCTGCACGTAGTAACTCAGCTGCGAGGCTATATGGTACAGACACCACCGCCGTCTGAGTACCCCCATAAGCTTGCCACAAGGAACGAGCGATTAGCATGTTAGTCTCCTTTAGTTCGAGGTGTGTTTTCAGAGCCTCTAATACTTCATCCTTTGTAGTGACCTCATCTATATCTTTAATCTCCAAAGTAATAAGATTTGTCAGGACCGAAGTGGATGCGCTATGGCCAACCTTAGTTTCAACAATGCGAGCCAACTCATGTGCATCTTTGGCTGTCCGTTCTAACTGAAGTACAAGGGCACCGCTTGCATTTCTGCGTATCCTGTTAACCTCAATCTTCACATGAGATAACTCCGGGTCATTCTTTATTTGACGCAGTATCTCTGCGTATGTAACTCCTTCATTGGCCTTAATCAAAATGGAATTAGGTCTATTTCGTCCATTAAGCCTGCGTGCACTAGGTAATTCTTTATCTTTACCTTTGGGTTTCTTGCGCTTGATGGTCTGTCATTGATTTTCCTTGGCCTCAGACTTTCCTGTGGGTACTTCAACCGACTCTGGTGGTCTTCTTGAGCCCAGTGATGGTTCTTTCGTCCTTTTGCGACTTACTGTTTTAGAAGTGGAATCCATCCCTTCGGCTGCGCTTCGTTTGATATCAGAGCGTAGACTCGGCGTAGTCTGAGTCACCACTTCATGAGTACCGGGACGATAATACTGCAACAGATCATCCTCTGCCATATTGATGCATTTGTATGAGGCATTAATAGAACGAGCAAGATCCTTAATGGTCTTGTGCGCTTTATGCCTATCTTTAACAAAATCGAACAGTTGGCTGATCTTCTCACCAAGTCGCTCCAGATGATTGTTTCTGCCCGTGATGGAGATTTCTCGATCCGTCATTTCTTGATCCATTATGACATCTCCTTTAGTACTCAATGTACTGTCTATGATGATGTTTGATTTGCCCTCCCCAGAATCCGAGGGGCTACCACCGACCATAGAGGCTCGCACTCTATCGGAATCGGTGAGGAGATTGACCGGTCTTGCCGGAGTTATTCCCTGGGGTATATCCTTGTTTATACCAAACATTAATCATAATTGGCCTTAAGTTCGGCAGGCCCTCCCTATTAAGTATTTTTTCATTTCCTCAGTGCCCTCTACAAATTGTAGCGAGCCATCCCCTATCCGCAACCTGGGGAGGCGCCAGATGGGAGAAAGCAACAAAACTCCACACTGGTGTGTGTGTGTGTGTGTGTGTGTATTTATTTTTGTGTACGTATATCTCAAAAAAGGTAAATAAGACTAGATGGGTCCACACGTACGCTACAATTTTTAGTCCGACTCATTATGTCGTTACGGTAGAAGTTCGTGGATAGAACTGAAACAATCGCGCTCTAGTGCGGCTCCAGCACGTGTTGGCCAGCTATATAAAGAGATTCTTTCTCCCATAATGCTTAACCAAAACTCGGAATATCCCAGTCTATCCAGGATGGTGAAAATGTCGAAATTCTCAAGTGGTCGAGTATGGTTATAATATATCACGTTTGTTTCGACGAACGTTGTAGACAAAAAAAAAAAAAGAATAATGCGAGGGAAACCGAAAAAGGACATTACTGTGTTACTTGCACCATCGGGTGAAAGATTATCCGATGTCCGGTTTTTCGGTGTGCAGCGGCGTGAAATATGTAAGAGTGTTCAGAGGTATTGTAGATGACCAATGATTTATATTTATGTAGGAGAATGACGGTTCGCAAAGGCCTGCAAGCCGTTTAAAATGCAGAATGTTCTATCGGACCGAGATCGCAGCCTTCGCTCGAAAAAGGTCTCACTGGTGTCCGAGGCTATAGCGTCTCCGAAAGAATGATCAGGACTTTTCTCGAGACGTTCGGACCCGCCTATGTACTGAGGTCACCCTATGGCTGAAAGGAGTGGCACCCTGTCAGCTAGGCACGGCAATATGGGAGGTATGCGAGGGCACAGATAACCGTGGAGAGTGCACGATGCTCGGCAGGTGACCGCTCAGCCTGCTAAGGTTTGGGTAGAGGGACTGACCCCTCTCCCCAGGCCTATTGTCTACTCCTCATGGGAAGAAAGGGACGAGCAGGTCAGCGGGGGCCAGTGTCATTCTTGTTTGGGACGCCTGAGCAAAAAGAACGCGCAACCAACACCGGTATCGATAATATCGGTTATTTTAAATTAACATTCTATCAGGTATGTGAATAAGTCTTTCCCGTTTTTTTCAAATTTTGAGCCTTTATTGTGAAAAAATGGTTACAAATGAATTATTGAAAGTATTGGCCATCGCTAACTACAACTTTTTCCCATCTTTCTGGCAACATACGAATCCCGTTGCGAAAAAATTCGACCGGTTTGGCCTCTATCCAGTCATCCACCCATTTTTTGGCTTCCTCGTAGGAATGGAAGTGCTGATCAGCCAGGCCATGCGTCATCGATCTGAAGAGATGGTAATCAGACGGAGCAACGTCTGGACTATACGGCGGGTGGGGTAGGACTTCCCATTTGAGCGTTTCTAAGTATGTTTTCACCGGCGGTGCAACATGTGGGCGAGCATTGTCATGTTGCAAAATAACTTTGTCGTGCCTGTCGGAGTATTGTGGCCGTTTTTCTCGCAGTGCGCGGCTCAAACGCATCAATTGTCGTCGATAGACCTCGCCTGTGATCCTTTCATTCGGTTTCAGAAGCTCATAGTAAACCACACCTAGCTGGTCCCACCATATCAGATCATGAGCTTGGCGCCATGAATATTTGGCTTGGCCGTCGATGATGATGCATGGCCGGGTAGTCCCCATGATTTTCTTCGCTTCGGATTATCGTAACGTATCCACTTTTCATCGCCAGTCACGATACGATGCAGAAAACCCTTTCTTTTATGTCGCTGAAGCAGCTGTTCGCAAGTGAAAAAACGCCGTTCGACGTCTCTCAGCTTCAGTTCGTACAGCACCCAATTTCCTTGCTTTTGGATCATTCCCATGGCTTTCAAACGCTTGGAAATGGTTGTTCGGTCAACTCCCAATGCTTCAGCAAGTTCTTCTTGCGTTTGACAAGAATCTTCATCAAGCAAAGTCGCCAATTCTCGATCTTCAAAGATTTGCGGCCGCCCGGAACGCTCCTTGTCTTCCACGTCGAAATCACCGCTTTTGAAGCGTCGAAACCATCCGCGAACACTTGAATCATCGACACAACCTTCTCCATAAGCCTCCTGAAGCAATCGATGCGTCTCGGCAGCAGATTTCTTCAAATTGAACCAATAAAGTGAAACTTCCCGCAAATGACGTCGACTCGGCTCAAATTTCGACATTTTCACGATATCAAAAATTTATGATGCGAAAAAATTTTAACTAATGTGTTAGTATGGAATTGTTGACATATGAATAAGCTTTGATTATGACATATGTAACCATTGAATACTCGCACAGTATTGGTGGCGCCATCTCTTACAAAAAACGGGAAAGACTTATTCACACTCCTAATATTTTTTGCATTTTTAATCTAATATATTTTTTGTGTAATTTAAATTAACAAAGCTTGTTAAAAAAACTTATCATTTCCCGCTCACACACCATATTCCGAACAAATTGGTAAAAATGAATGTAAATAATTACAAGCTAAATCATAATATAAGTAAAATATATAATAGATACGTTTAATAATAATTAATAAAAATTGGATCAATTAATATTAGGAGGCGAACTTAATTTCCGAACTTTTTTAACGAAAAAACGGCATTTATAATGGAAAACGGATACACGTTAGCTGAATCAAAATATTTTCCGTCATTTTCTACTACTCTTTCGCATCTTTCTGGCAATATGGCGATACTTTCGTTTTCACAGTTCGTAGTATAGCACACCCTGTTTGGTTCCACCACTTCGTCTAATAATGCTTGCAATTCACTATCTTCAAACTTATTTGGTTGTCCAGAACGATCTTTGTCATTAACATCATATTTCCACTTCTAAACCACTGAAACCACTCTTTCCATGTTGTAAGCGATGGAGTTTGTTCGTCACAACATTCTTGAAACAGTCGATAAGTTTCTGCTATATTTTTATTCAAATCAAAGTAGTGCAAACGGACATGTCGAAAAAACGATTTAACACGATTTATTTTTCACTGATAAAAAATGATAATGTTTACAGAAATGATGGCGTCTGTTCTATGAAGTTTATTGGTAAATGACAAAACTAAAAAATAAGTACTAGATCCGACACATCTGACTTGTCGTACTACTTCTATCCTTGTTTTGTTAGACGTGTACGGTACAAGGAGTGAACTCTGGAAGGTGGAAATGAATAGGCAGGAGTAAAAAAAAATGAAAACTAATTTCGCCGAAAATAATAGATACACTTGATTTGGCTTAAAAAACCCTTGGGAGTAAGAAGAAAAGCCGAGTTAAGCTCTCAAGTAAAGATTATATTTAGTTATTTATAAACACTAATAAATAATTAACAATATTAAATATAAAAATGGTTCAAATAAACCTATAGCTAAATATACTTAACTTAAAAACAATAACACTATAATAATGTTTACTAAAAACTCAGATCAAACCTACAATCACGTAGACTCTTACGTTACAATCGTGACACGGTATACATAGCTATCGTCGGCCTCTGTACCGACGGTGATCTGCGCCGGCCGATATTCATTCAGCAAGGCGCTAGTCGGGAAGAGATACATCCAAAGACGCGCAACGTTGCTCCGACGTCTCGGACACGGGTTAAGCCCTCGCTCTGTGTGCGTCTGGACAATCCCGCGGCCGGCGGATTGTCGCAGCGACGTTCGCTCAAAGCGCTTAAGTACTCTATCAGACAGCGTTTAACGTGCCTAGTCCGCTGATTACCCTTGTAAACGCGCACAAACTTAAGCTATCACACCAATAATTTACAAACAAATATACAATCTACAAAGGGCACACAATGTCAAAACACGTAAGCACGCACAATTGGATCACTACACACGATAAATACGCGCGCAGCCGAACAAAATCTACAATATTCTATAATTTGTATGTGTACAAAGTCTCACACGGAAAAACGGATTGACATAAGAAATACACACAGGAAAACAAATGATATGTGCGCCTAGAATGCTCGAGCTAAACTAAAACTAAAATCGCGCACAAACGGTCAAGAACCCGACGCTGTCTTGAAAGATTTTATAATCTAACTCGCCCACTCCCTTGCTACGGTCGTCGCTTCAGCCCCGGTGTCAAGCTCACTTACAAAGGGACGACAGTCGGCCTCGTCACGAGCATGGTCGCAGGTATCCAAACGGCAACACGATTGCGCATCATGTCTTTAATCGGGGCATTTTGCTCATTACTGCGGAGACCTTATACACACTTGATGGCATTATAACGACTGTTCAGTGTCCTGGGGAAACTCGTAAACTAAGAAACTCAAATATAGCTTAAAAAAAAGGGAAATAGTTCTTTCCTACATTTTAGTATGAACTTTTTTTCTCATGCGAGCAAACTATGCAAACAATCCCCATGTAAATGTGAAGGTCGGAAAGTCAATTCGCCTCCTAATATATGATGTACATCTATGCATTATGTTTATAATAACACTATGCAGAATCATGTTGCAAATTTGAATAAAATTATTTTTAACCTTCTAGGCATTTTCAGTATAAGGTTGTTATCGTTTACAGAACCGGGATTTGAGCTGCTCTAAACCCCATAAATGAACTCATAAAAAATGTATCTCATATTATGGATTCATCATGGGTAATGTATCGAAGATGGGACGAGTGAGTATGCTGGCTTTTCGGTTTTCGAAAGATTAAATGCCGAGATTTCTGATCCCTTCAATGCACTGGACCGTTGACAACAGCTTAATCGAGTAAGTATTTCCGCCTCTGGCTTTGAGCTGACCTATCGGATTGCTCCAGGATTCACTCCCATGGAAGCCCGATTTGGACAAGAGAGGCCTCGTCTCTCAAACGGGTTATCGAATGTGCATGACAAATACCTACTATGCCCTCTGAGTGCATAAAAGATTCACAGGACGTAGCACCCACCATAGAGGAGGGGTGTGAGGATCCGTACTGTCGTTGGGCAAAAACATCGAATTCGATGATTTGCAATTGGTCCAAAAATCGGCCAAGCAGAAGATACGTAGAGGCATCTGGGGCTGTATGGATATAAAAATTTTTAGAGACGTTTTATGGATTTCATAAGTTTTACGAAAGGTTACTAATCAGCTAAACAGTTAAAATAATGCTTGAATAAGGAAATATATACACCAATCATAGTAAAAATAAATTATTTTTAATAGAAAAAAAGAAGTTTTTGTAACAATATCATAATATATATTCCGCACCAACTGTAAAAATTCGCACTTGCATTCAGACAAAGAGCCAATAAGCATCAGAAAGGCAAGTGGTAGCGAAAAGGGAAATGGTGTGGAATTGTTATAAAAGGAGCGCAACTGCACTGGAGCGGCAGTATTCGGAGAGCTTTCTAATAAGAACGGAAAAAAATATATTAAACATAAGCAGATGCGCATTAAAATAAACATGCAAGTAAGCAAACAAAATAACAGTCTAGTTATTTCCCTCACACCACACAACTCCCGGCCCAGTTCTTAACCATTATTTTTTCTTCAAATTTTTATCTTCTAAATAACTGCATATTATAAAAAAATTCCGCTCATCCAATCAATTATTATCATTAGAAATTTTATATAACCCATTTTATCCGATGCCCCATTCCGCCACAGTTTCTTCTACAGTACTGCCCTAACGTTCAAGTCATCACCGCTTGTGAGCACTAAAAAATTCAGGGTAACCTGGCGCAAAGAATTGCCTACACTAATCGGTCTTTCGATATCTGCAAGATCATCGATAACCGACACTGGGATTCGACCGGACGGTCCATAGTAAACGCCATAAGGCTCTTCGCAGCAAATTGTCCGGGGCTAGTATGTGAAAATAGGCTTATTTTTATGAAAAGTTTAAAACAGAAGTAATGATACAATAATTAAAAGCGATAGAGCAAGATGAACAATGGAACAGAAAAAAAGGCAAATAAAAGTTTAAACAGAATATTTGTAGTTACGGTGAATTAAATGAAATCAAACTATGATAATATATGCGCTTTTCTCTCCCATATAAACATTACGGGCGATTCTAAATTAAATGCAGCCCTGAAAATGTAGAACTTGATCACATCATGTGGTAATGCAAATTATACGATACTGAAAGAAAATAACTCATTTGAAATCTAAAGAAAATTAATTTCCATCTTCCACTGAACATTGACACAATTATTTAGAAAACACACTTAAAAGTACGACTATGTATATTTTCCTTCTGTGAAAATTGCAATCTTCGTATTTAAAACGTACTAATTATTAATATTGTACCTGCAGCGCTGCCTTAATATATAGTTTAAGAATATTTCCTATAGACAATTCTGTATTTGTAAATACAAATTTCATACGCTTGATATCCTTAAGATTAGATAATCAATTAAACCAATAGAATCAGTTCCTTCCCAATCTTTTTGAGATGGAGTGAGAGAGAGAGAGAGAGAGAGAGAGAGAGAGAGAGAGAGAGAGAGTCCAAGTAGAAGCGATCATCTCGAGCAACTACATTAAAGCAGTCATTCATGTCACGGATGAACACATCTGTGTCAATCTAAAATCTGTGATAGCAAAACAGAACAAATTCATTTTTCAACTTCACTATTATTAAACAGTAAATTTCGTTAACATTCATTTATTCTAAACAAAAAGCAAAAAATTTGTTAGTAAATACTACAAAAATAGCATATTTCAGTTAATGTATCAGTTATCTATCTCTACATAGTAAATTATAAACATTTCTCTAAAAAATGCAATCTCTTATTAAATACTGGATCAATCCTCGTAAGCTTTTATTTAAATCTCGGTGAACCAATTAACGTTCCATAAATCCATAAGGTAATTCTAGTAAATTTCTTAATAAATAATGGATAAATATAAATGCTGCTATTACATAAAAACAAAGTGTATTTCTATTATCTAATGATTAAGAAAGTTTCATAGAATATAGTTTTCATACTGTGACGTAAAATAGGCTACCTTTTTTAAGTGAAAAATTTATTTATAAAAGTGTGAACAGAATTACTTATAGGATAGTTTTTATATCAAGTAAGCTTTATCATTATTTTAAAAATGATGTATTATTTGTGGATTGAGTAAGTAGTGCATATTGTTTTACTTTGCCT
This sequence comes from Sycobia sp. Sy_11, assembly GCA_018907035.1. Classification (NCBI taxonomy): domain Eukaryota; kingdom Metazoa; phylum Arthropoda; class Insecta; order Hymenoptera; family Epichrysomallidae; genus Sycobia; species Sycobia sp. Sy_11. The sequence goes on along the minus strand of JACCIC010000015.1, from coordinate 4,902,019 downwards.
GGCAAGCTGTAAATAGCTTCTTAAGTTAAGTCTGTAGATATTATCGTCTTAGCCTTATACTATCATACAGATTCATTTTCTTAATGTTTATCTATGAAAATATTACTTTATGTTTAAACAGCTAATTATACAAAAAGTGATAATTAGAATTTATAAAATTTGTGAAGCGATTCAGAATTAGACAAGATTTGTAAACATAGAACCAGTTAAATATTCATTGGTAATCGACAAAATCAGTTACTTTTATTATCGTAAAATCAAAATTCAAATGAAAATAATTATAAATATTAATTATAAATATTATAAATGTATATATCTATATAAAAATATATCAGCTAGTGGTTTCCGATGAAACTGAATTGAGGGAATATATATAATAAAATACCTCCTTTTTTTATATTCGTAAAAAACACGATAGGAATCATCTGACTAAATTTCTTAAAACTATTTGTGTGTGTGTGTGTTTCTGTGGATGTAAAGATGAGGTGCACATTTTTCAAGAACTAATAATAAAGCTTTTAAGCAAAGTTTAAAGTATGTATATATATATATATATTCTTGAAGTATAAAGGTTACAATAATATTATCTATATAAGTATAATGCATTCAAAGTGCAAAAACAAATTAATTACTAATAAATTCATGTTTTTCGGCACAATCGAGAAAAATATCGTGTACGCAAATGAATTTATAATGTTATTTAGAAAAAATGATAAATACCCACACGATCATTAAATTTCAAATGAATAGAATTTTTTATTTATTTAAGCTTAAGGTGATATTAACCATATGAGGTCATGAATGACCGAATAGTCACGGATAGATAATATACATATCGTTGCTTAAATCATACATAATTATTAATAATTGTGTAAGTTACATCTAGACCAATTACCACAAGTAGTTAACATTTTTATTAAGTAGCATTAAATTAAATGTGTTAGACCAATTGCTTTTATATAATTTAGTACATGTTAGTGTGTATGTACATACATGATTACATTACATGATTTTCCTTTCTTTGACGTACTTTTTGTAATGATCTAGAATATGTTCGACCGTCATGAGTGAGTTAGAGATAATGTATTTTTTTTGTTCCTCCTTGGTAATTAGGTGGATGTGTCTTACTTTTGCACATCCTATCCTCAATCTTGTTAGTATTACTTGGTTTTTCTATCCATATTCAAGATTTTATTTTGTTAATAATAAATAAAGAAGAAGGTGTTTTCAGAAGATTTAGCATATCAGATGAAAGGAAGTACGGTAAATACTTTAGTTGACAAAGTAGAGAATTCATACAGAACTTTGAATTGAAGTTTTTTGTCTGGCAACGCTAATGCGCATCCAATTCTTGTATGAAATTTAGATTCGTCAATAAATAAATTAAATATACACTTTTTGTATTTATATTTTTAAAATCGCTAAAACTACTTTTTATTTGATTTTGATTAAATTCCTGTTTATTGTCATAACAGAAATTTATTATTGTAGGTGGTTTGAAGTGGCACGAGGGCATTTCCTTGTTTATTTTCGGGGCTATATTGTTTAGGTTCGTTTTGATGGTTTCTGCGTATTTACAAATTCTGAAGTAGAAAGGTTTTGGTAAGCTAGATTTTCTTTCGAGATCCTTTATTTTGTATCCTTTCTTCTATACTCAAAGTATGTATCTAGGCTCGATTTTTGGGTGTTGATGACATTTTTACAGAGTATTAGAAGCTTAGTTGCATTTTTCTATGCAACATAGTTACATATTAGATTCTCTATTTGGACAATGTTTAGCTTGATGCTTCTAGCGTACACGCGAAACACTTTAAAATATCTGTACCCGCAAATATATAATATTAGTTTTTATTGTAAATAATGTTAAATAAGTCGGAAATAAGTTTGAATCTATATATCGTTTGGCTCTATATATACTTGACGTCTGAAGCTGGAGACATGACCATAGGCGTCTTTAGAAATGGTTGCTTTGAATTTCGAAACAGAGAAGCTCTTTTAACTTTTAAATCGTCTACTATATTTTCTAGTGCAAATTTGGGATATTTGAGTGGTCTAATTGGAACTTTATTTTCATCGATTATGATGAAATTAAACTTACCTGTTAGTTGATTTACAAGTTCTCTATCGGATAAATATAAACATACACTGTTATTCGATATTCTTTATGCATGTAGTATTTTTTTCGGTATTTCCAAATCTCCAATCGCGCAGGTGTAGCCCGCTAATGTAAGCCCTTCGATGCAGTCTAAGATGAATCCTTGTTCTCGTATGGTTGTTGGATCGGTAACATTTGCATATCTGATGGGCCCTTTAACTTGGAAGGTAATTATATATATATATCGATGGTGATTGAGATGTGGAATAACTGGGCGAATTCGGAGGGATATTGAAGCGCTCGCGTGTGCGCTGGCGCCTCGCAACTGATCCTTGTAGACTCTTCTAGACTCGTTGAGCATACGATAACAGCCGAGATATAAATTCGACTCTTCACAGGAAAGTCTCAATGAGAACTGCAAATTGTTAGATTTGTTAGTACACTGTACTAATAATGTACATCAAAAATTTGAGTTTTCGAAACATTCAAAAATCACAGTCTACGATTATCTTTCAATTAAATTTTAATTAAGATATTTTATTTTAGTTTTAAAAATATACTTGAAGTATAAATTAAACAGTCCCACCAATATGTTTTTAAGTTACCGAATCCAAATATGTTACAAAAATAGGGGTTTTATTAGTCATTTTTGAGAAAAGACAAAATAAATATTTTAAATATTCATTTTTAAAAATAGAATTTATCAAATTTTTGCGCTATTTTCAAATAGTACTTTTTTCAGAAGTTCTTTAATGTTAAATTAAAAATTTGTTTCTTTATTAAATCATTAAGAAATTGCAAAAAACGTTTAAAATTTTTTTAGTCTAAATTGTATGTTTTTTTTTCACCTCTATTCTTCACTTTGACTTAATTTGACTCATTATAGTAGTCAAGACTATAACATCTTGCAAAATTATCAAAAATAACTATTCAACTTTAATAATCTATATCTCTGTAATCAATTATTCTGCAGAAATTGTCTAGACATTTCAAATTTTCAAATTTCAAATTTAGCCTTAAGCTTGATTTAAGAATTTTTGAAGTTAAGAAATTCCTGTAAACAACCGTCAAACATTAAATTTTGTTGGGTCATTTATTTCCAATGGTCTCTTTGGAATCAGATCAAGATTCAATAAAAAGTAACGTTGGAGTGCTTTTGTTGGCCTCTATTATTATTCTGAATGTAATTATTATTATTAAAAATTGTAAAATATTTTAATAAGTTGATAGCACTAACGTGTGTCTGTTAGGTGATAGACTTTCAAATTCAACTAAACATTAGGGCAATGTAGGAAATTACGTTAGCAAAAAATTCCAAAGCAAGCAAATCAGAATAATGAAAGTAGTGGCATGAATTTTCACTATATATAGATATTACATATATTATACTGACATAGGAAATCGGCTTGGAAGGCATAAACATTCTGATATTAGCAGAATAGTAAAGAGGTGGCACGTGTTTGCATCATATATATATATATATATATATATATATATATATATATATATATATTTGAATCGACAATTAAATTTTATGTATTATATTTTATTTCATTCCCCGGGACAAAATTGTTTATTTTTTTCCAGAAATATTGCCATAGAATAAAATAATCAATAGGAATACAGATTCATACATAGAGTATTTGTTACTTATGTGTTATTTAATTTGTTTGATCAATTGCTTACATTATTATCTCGGACAGAGCCAGAGCGGTGGGAGGTGCTAGTTAATTTATAAAAAGTTTGTAAATAAACTGTTTTATTTAAAATGATCTGTATAAAATTATTAAAGAAACTGATACTCGTGACAAATATAAAATTTAAGGCAAATTCGGCTAAGCGATATGTAATGAGAACGTATTTTAAAAATTCTACGATCAAAATAATAAAATTTTGTAAACATTCTCGTTTCCATACCATTTAACGAATCTGATTGAAACTTCGTAGCAATATAGAACGTATGTAAATAAAGGACATGATTAATTTGCAAAAATGTGCAATAATTTAATATTTACATATAAGATTATTTAAAACAAAGCACTTTTTACTCGATTGATAAAAATTGACTTCGATACTTTAAGGAGTAAAACCATGTTAAAAACACCTTGCTTAATTTATGAGCTGCCTTTTATAATAAAAGTATTAAAAGAATATAAATTAACAAAGATCGTGTACGTTTTCTATTTATAATACTATAATTATTTAATTTAATTGTACTACTATCACTGTTTTTCTATATTTGCAACATAATAATACTTATAAATATTATCAGCAGAAATTATATCACTAAGCAATCTAATCAAATTTTATCATTATATATAAGAATAAAAACATAAAATAGACAGAAATATATATTTGTTAAATTCAATAAAGTAACTTTAAAAATAGTTTATGTACTTTATTCTAAGTCTGTTTTAAGCACACCTTGAAACTTTACAATAATGATAATGTCTCATGTTTAGTAAAAACAGTTATACACAATTGGATATTTTTTACTTCAAAATATGGCAACCTTCAAAATTTCAAGACTCATTGCAGGCTCAGAAACTTATTTTTATCTTCTTATCTAATAAGACGGTCATGAATTGAGCTGTAACAACGAAAGAGGGTTTTGAATTCTGATAATTTTAAGTACATTGAGAAAGAGATAAAATAAATCCTCTGGTCGAAACTAATTTTATTCCAATGAAAAAAACAATACGTATAATTATAATGGAAATTATAATTTATTGTTAAGCATCAATTTTCAACTATATAATTAATCAATTTTTCAATTTACTTATCGGATTATTATACCTGCAGTACATCTAATACTTACTACTAAAAAACTAGTAGATTACTCCTTGTACCGATCGATCTCTTTTAAAAGAAATACATCAAATACTAACACAAAGGTAGGTTTTCAAATAATTCTTGAGTCGCATACATTAATATTCTGAACCACGTTTCTACTTCGTTCTTCGGCAGACCTTGACTTAATTTTTAGCTCAACATTAGCTTCATTGCACCAAACTAACTTATGTGTAATTGTTATGCCTAAATTGAAACTTTAATTATATTTCGAGTTTCCGGATAGTAATGAATTATTCAATATTCAGGTTTTCTTATACATTTTTAATTGGTAAAATGCGAAAGGTAATTTCTTAAAGTTAGACCAATACATTTTTATACAGCAAACTAACTATAAAATTATATTTAAGAAATTAATTAAAATAATTCACCGGACTGTTGATAAACAATATCTATATATTATTTCATCAGAAATTGATACTTCGGTATTTTCAAATGCAACATTTATATATAGATTTGTAATAAAATCAAAAATTAGATTTTAAATAAAATAAAAGATGATTCTGGTTTATTTTTAAAACACCTGAACCAAATTGCTCAAGTAGTTTAGCTATAAACGCTGCACAAATTTAAGAAGTCTATAAAAAATATATCAATTTCTTCTGTTTCGTGCAGGTAATTAATAAAATTACCCATCGAGATATATAATGAAATTGCTGATGATCCATTTATTTTAAAAACGAAGTAGCTTCTACCGTCGTTGAGTAAATGAAAAAACGCGAATGGAATCTAGATTATGTAAAATTTTCCAATTAAATAACATTTTTTTTAATTTTAAGTAAGCTGTTACTAAAGCGTATATTTCATATTTAGTTGAAGATCCATAATTAATATTTTTCAATAACCATACTTATCTTTCCTGATTGATCAATTTCAGTAGATTCATAATTGTCTTAGCATATAATTTAATGTCAAGAAACAACCAATTTATATTTATTTATACATTTATTGAGTATAAAACTACAGAAAATCGTCAATATACATTATAAAAAATTACACTGTAATTTCTAAAAATGTAGGCGAAATTTTTTAATAATAAATGTATTAAGAACACATAGATAAAACTTAAAAACTAAGTTAGATAAAATAAATGCAATTTTAAAAAACTATACATAAATATTTTTATTATTGTCATTCTTAGCTTTATTGACGTTTTTGTAGTAAAAATGTTTGTATGAATCTGGTGCTTGTTTTTCCTTTAACCGAAGGATTTTACAAAGCTCAGTGGATATAATTGTTAACTAAAAATGGGTTTTTACTATTATTTTCATGTTATGATCTTTAATATTGCATATCAAATAGAATTTACAGAAGATATAATAATAACAATATACGCGTAATATTATAATATTATAATATTAATAATCATTTTTCACCTTATTCATTTTATCTTTATGCTTACTACTTATTAACATCTATGACTAACTCTAACTATTTATACCATTTTCTATTCTATTTACAGTTTATTCTTATTGAACAATATATATAAAGTACACTATGACAAAAAGATTACCAAAATGTACGTAAAATGTTTCACTACTATTTAACTCTAATTTTTCATAAGCAAATCGATTAATTGCATGTTCAAGCTAATTATTGGTTGGCATTTCACTGTATTCCAAGCAAACTCTATTTTTATAGTGACCGTGTTCGTATACATGGAATTGAGAGTAAATTTTGAAAATATATATAAATATTTAACACTTTTAACCATTCAGCACCATTAGAGACCCAAATATTACATACTTTGATTAATACAAAAATGATTTACACAACAACCGTATTAATGAACAATTCAATTGTAATCTGAATGCCGATAAGCCCAGTTAACAGCCTTAAATTCCTATCGCAGACTTATAAACAGATTTTTTACAAAAATAAGTCGAAGTGGCCAAAATATGTTTTTGACTAGATAAGCCAAAATTACAAATTACTAGAATTTTCGCGCGTAGCAAAGAACGTTGAAGTTGATGCCGTACATTGCTTTCCTTCTGAACTTAAGTTTCATGTATCCATAGTTTAAGCCGCCATCGTAAATTTCCACACTTGCCCCGGTCCCGTCTTTCACCTGCTGGCGTACGAAAATCGAGCTGATGTACTTGCCCTCGGGCACAACAAAATCCTCGTAATGAGACTTCTTATTAAGCAGCTTGCTGAACGGGACGTCGACGTGCCGCGAGCAATATTCCACGTCATCTTCATCTATGGTGCCCAGCTCAATGTCGTCCTGACCATCGACGTATCTGGCCGTTGCTCTACCCATGAAGAATAAGGTGACGAAGAGAACAACGAAGAGAAACTTTGGTATTGCCATTGATCTTGCTGGGATTTTCTAGGCACCGCGAAACTTTCCTATATTATACGAGCGTTGAATAAATTAGCAATATAGTTGTTATCAATAATTACTAACTGGCTGAACCGTTCGATAGTAAGTGATTTTATGCGCTTACCTTTATATTGAAATTTGCTCTAGAGGGGATTTAGAAAACAATTTTCAATGGAATAAGAAATTAATAAACTCTTTAGATATCGATGGATTCAAAAGAAAAATATTATGTAGCACCAAAGCTCGTTCAGTCAGTGGATTATATACTAGTTATACTCTTAGAATCCTTATCTTCTTACAACAAAATGAAAAAGAAAAAACAAAAATATATCTGGGTCACGTTTTGAGATCAGGGTTCGATCATCTAAGCCAAGTTAGTTTTTATATATAAATATAATATTTATCAAAACATATCATTTCAATAAGTAAATGTAATAGTATGCTTCAAATTAATAAATAAAAAAACAGTAAACATCTAATGCTTTGCACAAAACTTGCAACGCTCTAATACAATGAACATTATTAAATAATTCTATTTACAAGAAACCTTCCAAGAAATGCACCTTGAGCTTACGCAGATGATACCGCTGTTATAATTTAATGCAATAAATCAATCATGAATAAGATCTGTAAAATTACCGCCTAGGTGGCGCTAATTCCATTTGGGAATTTGACTATACCAGGTCTATCTCAAGCATTGGATACAAAAGGACATGTGTTAATTCGTTCTCATTTCTTTATTTTGACATTTTCAGTTTTCTTCATTTTGCTCAACTATTTCCTCCAATATATATTGTAATTCAATAATGAAATAATTCGCGAGTGCATTCGAGTGCTCACAAGGACAACATATAATAATAACTCACAATTACGAAAAATATATGGAAAAATAAGTATTGAAAATAGATATGAGAGAGATGCAATGTATTATAATAAAGGCCAATTGAAGATGAACAACAATATAAATACAAACATAAAAAAAAATATTTAATGTTTTCATCAGGCATGAATGTTTTCATAACATTATGTTTACAAGTATGAATGTTATTTGTATATCTAACCTCATATATTTTTAAAATTTAAACTTAATTCTATTTTTGAAATTCGCCGAATCAGCGTGTAGGAAAACTATCTTTCCTCTGGTATACTACGTATAATAAGATGTTTTTTATTCTGTTTTGCAATAATATTCTAAATAATATTTTTACTACATTTTTCGTTCCTGAAGATGATGAAGACAAAATGGTTACCTGATCCAAGGTCAAGTCTATCGATATTTTATAAATCAACCGATTTCAATGAATATACATTTCGGAAATCACTGATTATGAATCTAAGGTAAGATTCATACAATTTACTACGGGAAATGCAAGTCGACGGTAAAAGTTCAAAAAAATTAAAAATAATTTGATTAGACGAAACTAGAATCATTTATTACTACACTAAATCCAGAATAGTAAAATACAAAATAGCAGGAAAAAAATGAAAAAGAAAAGTTTCTTGATGTATGTCCACTTGCTTGTGGTAATAATCAGTAACAGGATAATAGTATTGAATACATGATCACATTGAACTGAATCACACTCCTCATCTATGGAATTTCGTATAAATCAGTTTAGTTGTTAAAATCTTTGATAGCCTTGTTGATTCGCCAACTTGAATTCTAAAAAACTGTCCTCAGATTTGTTATCAAGGACCTTTCAAAACCGATAATATACCGAATTTGATTAAGACCGGTTAATTTATAAAATTATAAGTTTATAAACGATTTTCAATTATTTTAAAAAATTTAGGTGCCATTTAATGCAATTAGAAAATAACAAAAGAATTTCCTCGTACCTGTAGCATAATGTTTGATTTCTGATAATCATCTTATTACTGTTTAATTATTTTCTATTATTTCATATCGATGTGCAAAGCTAGTTTCCTTTACTTATGACTAACAACGATCTATATCTCGCAACACAATTTAATTCATGTACTGGTAGAGATGCTATTTAATCTTGAAATTTAAGATTAATAAAACATTTATTGTTCAACGAATTTGTATATTAAAAAAAAAAAATACTCTATCGCAAAATTGTGAACAACAGTAAGGAAAAAAGGAAATGATAGAAGAATGGCCTTTTTTCCCATAGTTTTATATTGATATTACGGAAATCTTTTTACCGAGATAAGGGGTTAGTAGATCAATAAATCAGAACGATATTTGGTCCATATGACAATTGATAAAGGAATGATAAAGAATCCAACTTGATAAAGGAAAGAAGAATGTATCGTAATAATACTATTATGATTATATGTTTTTGAATTGTAATTATGTGTTAAGAATGAACCAATTTCAAAGACAAAAAACAATTTTTAGTTAATAATCACGTAATTTGTAATAATTAATTGTTAATTTCATGTAACTAATTACCATATATCTATTATTACCAATTTTTTATTATTACAGTAATAATTAGAACATCGAAAATCACGAATTAATATTTTAAAAACTCTTTAGATATCTTATAAAAAATTTTAAACTGATTCCATAAACAGTTAATTATAATATAAGAAAAATTTCTGGAATTTTGTTATTGACATTCTTAATTTTCTTAATTAATTAAAAGTAATGTAAAATAACATTATATGATGATATATATATATATATATATATATATATATATATATATATATATTATTTGACATTGAATACTCATACTAAGTTATAAAAACACAAAACGTGTTTTTGTTTGTATACGTTAAACAAAAAATCTACTTAACTGACTGCTATGAAATTCAAAATATATATTCTATATTATTTTCGAAGTTAGATAGGCTATGTTTTATATTGACAATAATCTTACTTTAATTGGTAGATTTTGCGCGCATAGATTATAAAGGGCGTACTATAATTTAGTGATGATCATAAACCGAGTTCAGGGTCGGACCTGCAAATCGTACGCTTATTAAAAATTATGCCAGTTAACACTCTTAACAGTCAGTTCCACCAGGGGCCAGTAGGCGGTGACTTGCATTTGGTCGAATTAACTGAAAGTAATCAGCTGAAACTATTAATATAAGACCAGCTCATTGAAATAATTATATCCAACTTTAATGTTAGTATCCTAAAGATGTAATTTTAGTCGATATTAGCCTTTTAGTTCTGCAGGTTAATCTAACATTTCCACCACTTTGGATATTTTTTGAACATTTTATTTTTTCTTATATAGAAAAATCTTTATCTCTCATAAGCATAAATATTTCTTGTTTCATTGAATTATCTAAGTTATTATTATTTTTAATTTATTGTTAATAATGCATAATAGATATTGTATTGGAATTGAAGGAAAAAGATTTATTATATTAAAGTATATTAATTTAGCATTTGAAGGTAGATTTATATCTTTAATTTTATTGACTAGTTCGAGTGAATTTTTAATGGCAAATTTCGAATCAAATTCGTACAATTTAGGTAACAACTTATTAAGTTTTTTACAAATGAGATATGAAGGAACATTAATATAGAAAACTACAGGACGCATAGGTACATATTTTTTATGTGTTTTCGGTAATGAATAAAAGATAGGCGCTTGGGGGTTCATTGATTCAAAAGAATATTTTTTGTTTTCTTTAAATAATGAACATGATTTTAATTTTACTTTTATTTCTGCGTAAAATTTGCTGGTAGGATCCTTGTTAATGCAGGATAAATTATTATTATTAATTAACGTAAAGGTTTTTACAGTATAATCTTTTTTATTTAAAATTGTAATTGAGTTACGTTTGTCAGTTTTACAAATAATTAGTTCTTCTTTCGTTAATTTAGGTCTATCTTTAATTTATTCTATCTTTAATTTATTTTTATTAATCTCATTACATGTAGATATGCACTCATCCATTCATAGAATTTTATTTTAAAAAGTTATATTGGCTTTGATTTGTGCTAAAATAAATCCCTTGGCAAAAGTTAACCCTGCCCGGATAGTATGCCGGTAATAATTGTTACACTTGTTTATAATGAGTATGTTTATATTGGTACGGATGCTTTCTCAACCCTGCAATCACACGTAGTTTTTGAAAGGCCAATTTGCGTCTCGTCGGCAATTCGGCGATATCTTTGGCGCCCAGCCGCATGGGGCAGCGGAGCTACAGATCCAGTTTCCATAAAAAGGTTGTAACCTTTTTTAATTGTGTGCCAATATGGGTGTCATCAATTTGGCCAACGTTGACGATACCAGATAACTGCAATACGTGCAAGATATCCGGCAAGATAATACAAATCTACCATTTAGATGTATTCATGTACAGTATACCGTACTATCACGGACATTGACATATCCATTATTAAAAAGTAAAAATTAAATTCTGAAAGAAATTCGCGTATGCTTTCTGCAGAAACCTCAAGAACTACTGATGAACTCTTGAAAAACTGAGAAAATTTTCGGCAAGGGTGGTAAATTTAAAATTTTCATATGTTTTATATTGTCGGGCATAAACTGTTAAGAAAAAACTGGAGTCTAAAAAAGGCCCTAAACAAATCGAATATTTATTTTAATTTTTCTCTAAAATTTTTCTCTAAAATGTACCTAGATTCTTCTTGCTTTATTCAAAATATTTAAAATAAGTGTAAAAAATTAAAGCGTAGATGTAATTTGTTATGAGATTGTAATGAAATGCATTTTGAAAATTTGCTCTAAATTAATTTAAAATATACAGTATATCTATACACAATGTATACATTTGATATTAGTTACTTTTTTCACATTATATTAGTCATTAAAATTAAAGATTTTAGTTTTACACAATATTCAGTACTTCAATATAGTATTTCATATACAACTGAGCTTAGATTTTATTATATAATAGTAACATTTAATCTATTATAAAATCGATTATATTAATTTACTAGCATCCCTACGTCTCGGCTTCGCCCGAGATAATAATTTCACCGATTTCTCTTCTCTTCTTCACTCTAAAAAGTGCTTTTCGCATATCATTTTATAAAAAATATATGCATTTTACATACGGCTTCTAAGGGGGAATTTTACTTTTGAGTTCGGTCGGTAGAAAAAAATGTCTCAAGACGACTTCTACGAAGAATTTCAGGCCAACCACATCTATGGGGAGTTTCGTATTTAGTGTTTGGACAGTATAATACTAAGTCCAGGTGTTTCAGGACGATTTATACGGGAAGTTGCGTGTTCGATCGACAGAATATGTCTCGGGACGACTGTTATAGGGAGTTTCGTGCTGGGGAGGTAGAATACGATTTTAAATATCCCGCTCTCAGATAAAAGTTTCTCAACAAGAGGAGATACTGCCCGTTCGTGTAACTATCTTTTAGAATTAGATTACAAAATATTTTCAAATCTCATTTCTTCGTTTAACCACGGATGTTATACTTCATATTATATGATGTATAAAAACTAAAGTTAATACACGCAAAAATAAAGTTACTTTAAACAAAACATGAATTTAGATTAATCTATATATTATTCCAAAAAATACTTAAATTTTAAAATCCAATGTTCACCTTCGATAAACTCTGATTTAGTCGGAATCGAGCACTCGTCTCGAGTAGATGTGTGTGTTTTCTCTCTAATCCGTAAATGTAAATAAACCCATTCGCAATCATTGTGTATAATAATACAGAAATTTTCGCGTTATATAGTGTATTTGTGCTAGTGCCAACGCTCAGTATTTTTAGCTGTTACGGCTGATGCAGGTTTTAACTGCATCAGCTGCATCTTATTTTCATCATGACTTCTACGAGTGAAGTTCCAAAAAGTGATTTATCTACGTTAAACGAAAGTTCCTGTTTCTCAACAATGCCAATTATACGCAGCAATCATATGCTATTGTTACAGTATCTAAAACGAGACCCACAAAAGAGGACGCAATTATATTAGATTCCATTAAAGGCTTGACAAACAACGATTACCTTGATGGCATAGAAAAGTTAATAAAAGTTAGTAATGAAAGATATATTTCTGAAATCTCCGGTAAACGGATTATTATTTACTTATCGAGCACAAAATTAGTACAAGAGTTAAAAAATAAGAATATTATAATCAAGGACTATACAGATAAAACATTAGTAACAATAAAAGGGTTGTTATCTCAAATATACAGCCGCTTATTCCAGACGAACTCGTCCTAGCATCCTAAACAAGAGAGGAATTAAAATAACCTCTCAAATCAGTGATATCAAAGCCAGTTTTCAAAAATCAGGACGAGCTCACATTTATTCTCTACGCCGGCAATTTTATATCAAGGAGAAAGACGCAAAAATCCTTCCCGAAAGTTTACAAATAAATTATGATAACACTTCATGCTGGACTTACTTATCCACGGAATTCACCACATGCTTTATTTGTAAACAAATAGGGCACATTGCTAAATTATGTCCCACTTTAGAAGAAACGGCTCACTCGCAAAAGATAAATATTATCGAAAATTCCAACGTGCCTACTATAAATGACAATGTTACACTACAAAATAAGAGACCTCTGACGTAACTAGCACTGAGGCATCAGATATTTCTATAATAAACGTAGCTTCAACTGAAATACTAACTACACCTGCGGTAGGCCATACAGAAAATCAAATTTTTACCAAACATAAAAAATTACTTAAGAGTGAAAGTAAAAGCTCCAAAAAGCGCAAGATAACACAGGAAAAAAGAATAAAAAGCTAAAAGAAAAAATACTGGCTTTAGAAAAAGCTCTGCTACCTACAAAAGAATTATTTAGCAGCGAGCTTTCTACTGTGTCCGTTACCTATGAAAATTTTTTTAATCTAATTACAGAAAGCTTTAGCAGGACCGATATCGTTACAAATGCAAAGAAAATGGCAGATGACGTTTTCAGTATTGTTGCAATCATCGAACAAGTATACCCAGCAGTTGAAGATCATTAAAAATCAATTATTAAACTCAAGCACAGCATCAATCTCATCTAGCGAAAATACAGATATGGAATGCGAAACTTCCAATAATAACAGTCCTACTTACAATCTTCAATAAATATTTACCTAAATATATCTATTATAGCTTATTTTATGTAAAAATGGAAGCTTATAATAAAGAATTGAATATTTTATTCTGGAATGTTATAAACATTATACAACGTAAATACGAACTACCGAATATATTACAACATATCGATGTCTTTGTGTGTGTCGAAACCTGGCTTATCAACACTATTCTTCAAGGAAACGAATTCAATATTACAGGTTACAAAACTTTACGTAAAGACAGACAACATAATAGAGGAGGCGGAATATTATTTATGATAAAATCTCAATTCGATACTGAAGTAATTGATAATTTCGAATCTTTAAACGAAGATTTTGAAATTTTTGGAATAAAAATTACAAATATCCAAACTCCAATATCCCCTCCAATATTCAAGACCTTGATCACGTTCTATGGCAATGTCCAATATTTAACAATGAAAGAGTACGACTACTAAATCAATTTATGAAATTACATATGTCACCTGCCATTAGAGTGAGATGCTTGCTAGCTGTAGAAAATGTACACATTTATAATATTATATACAAATTCTTTCGAAGCTGCAACTTGAATGTATAGAAGAAAAATAAATACATATAGCAATATCATATAGAAAGCTAACATGTATATTATACCACTTGTAAAGCGAAAACTCTGTAAAAATACTTGTATGTAATGCTAAATAATTTCAACAAAAGTTAATAAAGCTTTTAATAAAAAAAAGAAAAACTCTGATTTAATATTTTCATTTATATATATTTCAAAATAAATATTTAGGAAATTTTACTATACACATGGACATAGTACATAGCAATCTTTGAATACCATTGCTTTGATTTTTAATATTATTCAGTGATTCATAATGTATCATCATAAATGAAGCGCGGCTGGTTTCTGAAAGTACAGCGATTAGTGGAAAAATCAAAGAGATAGATCTCGGTAGGCAGTGTGTACCATGGTATTCAACATGCTGTCATAGCTACTGAACAAAAGAGAAAGAGAGAGAGAGAGTTATAATGAGTGAAGGATATAAAGATAGAAGTAAATTCGGCCCTTCGTAGCGTCCATGATCACGATTTCGATGATAAACCAGAGCGCAGTCCGTCCGGCAAGCCCGAATTTCGGACATTCTGCATATGGAATTATACATATAGCTTAGACTAAGAAAACAAGCATCAATTTTACCCCGTGTCTTTTTTATACACAAACCTGGGGGAGCATAGCAACAAAAGTGTGGAGAAAATATGTTTGATACTTCTTTCTCTTATAGTCTCTCCCATTAATGTCCCGAATTCCGCAGTTTGAAGTATATGAGAAGGTGGGACGATGACCACACCGTGATAATCTTTTTTGCTATAGAAAATAAATCAATTTTTGCTCGTTTTGTCCCCTGTATTTTCTAGTTCTAGCCTTTCGATCGAACATTCAAAATCTACGTTTTGGATTGGCTATTAAACATTGCTTAATAACTCTAAAAACTAACAATGATTTACTTAAACATTTTTATTGCTCTATTTAGCTATTCATAATCTATATAGATGTTGTAATGTCTATAGTCAGTTTTGGGACAGACGATATAAATGGTCACTCTCCATCGTAGACCTATGTAGTTCATATAGGCTTTAAATTTTACAGCGTATAAAATGCTTATTAGTACATAAAGACGCAGCAGAAACAAAACCTTTAAGTAAATGTTGGTTTTTATATAATCATTTATTGAAAAGATGCAAAAAAAAATATAATAATTCTGTCTTAAAATTATATTCAACTATTCGGTGAGTAACAGATATACGACCTCTGTAATGATTGTGAAAATGTCGAAAAATATAAAGCAGCCAAATGATGTCTTTAATGTGTCGATATGAAACAGCAGCAATTTTTCAGTTTTATTGCCACATGGTTTAACCCTGCAACGTTACGTTAACAAGGTTGAAATTAAATTCCTATTTAGCGGCATCATTGAGAAAAACATAAATACAACCATTTTCGTATATGGAAATGAATTAAAAATATTATCTATAGTAAACATTCAAATACTTGTATCATGAATAACTTAAAAATAAATATCACTATCATTAAATTAATGGAGTAATTAGTAAATTTTTTTTATTAGAACGATCGAATAAAAAATATTACATCTGTTTATTGCATACAAAAATGATTTATTTAACAACTATATTAATTGACATGTATTCTTATGATATTTTAATTGTTGTTTATATGCTAAGTATATAAATGCAAAACTTAGATAAAAATAAATTCAAAAAGGCAAGTTCTTATTTCCATATTGCCGTATTCTTAACTACATATCTCTCGCATAGCACTCAACTGTGAAATTTATACCGTGGAACCTCTTTCTCTCGAATTCCAGCTTCATACCTCTGAAATTCAAGCCGCCGTTCACAATTTTAACACTCGCTCCATTGTCATTCTTCATCTGTTGACGAACACGAATCGCAGATATGAACTTGCCCAAAGGAACTTCGAATGTCCTGTAATATTTGCTTTTCGTTATCAATTTATGAAACGGGATGTCGATCAAGCAGGAGCAATGTTCCGTATCGCCCTCTTCTGTGCTACCCAGGACAATATCGTCCTGATTTTCTACGTATCCAGTCACGGTTTTCAGCTCAATAGCGACGAAGAGGAAAAGCAGAATCTTTAACGGTACCATTATGCTGGCTTATAAATTCTGTTATTATCGATATATACTAATAGAATGAGATATTATAGAACAAGAGACTTTAAGTGGTTAGATTTTCTTATTTATATCTAGGTGAGTTCATAAATTGAAATTTTAAAAATAGAATTTAGAACGCGATTTGATTTGCATAAGATGTTATAATATGTAGTAGAGATAATAGGGAGAGTTTTTCGATGCCATACAGGAAAGACTCAACAATTTTTAAACACCGTGAACAACGGAACGTCACAGCCCACGTCGGCATAAATTAGTGTACGAGATAATAATTTAACCCATTTCTAAAATAGTTCAATAATATCTAAGTAAAAAATACTCTATGTATAAATCTATACTTCTGTAAATAATTTACTTAACATCACTTCCTTATAAAAAGCTTCAAAGCAGCATGCACTTCAAAAAGGTGATATTTCGCAGACCATTTTATACAATATATATACATATTACATACGTCTTCTACAGCGAAAATTATACTTTCGAATTCAGCTGTTTGTACTATAGAATATGTGTCGGAACGATTGTTATAGAGTTTCGTATTAAGCAAGTAGAATGCGATGTCCAGGTGCCATTAAAAAATCTACATTTTAAAGATAATAATTTTTCAAAGATTGCGAATAAACTTATTAGCTATGTTTTAAAAACTGCAGAAACATCCTCAATAACAAATCCTGTAAAAACCGTACGAAAATTATTTTTGTACAAGCAAAGAAGCGCTTTCCCACTCTTCCACGCATTTTATTTCGTAGAAGAGGGAGTAAAACTCGGTCTAATCTCGCCCGCTGCGTTCATATTGTCCAAGACTTATGGACTAATATATTTTTGGTGAGGGAATCTAGGGAAAAGAAGCACTGTTATTCGTTAGTCGAAATTCCCTCCATAGCATAATTGATTTACATAAGTGCAATACTCATTTTAATTCTCCATTATTTTTAAATAATCATAGCCTATATGGATTATTTAGATTATATCATAGTCTACCGCCGTATAACCTATGTATCATTGCGCTGACAACTAACGAATACTATACCATCTGATCAAATTTGACCCAGACTGGTGTATTTAAACTCTGCACGTAAACTGAATCGGTAACATTTTTTTCCCTATATTGGTACAACCTTTCTTGGTGTCCGTGTGAAATTTGAGCACCATATCTCCATTAGTCTGTGTTCATCAGCTGTTTGTTTACGACGCAAAAAGTTTGTCTGTCGATATTGACTATGGACTCATGGTGCATTCCCCGAAGCAGATTTTTGAGTTTCAGAAAGAGAAAAAGTCACAGGGAGCCAAATCTGTGGCGAATATAGTGGCTGAGTGATGACTTTCATTTCGTGTTTGGCCAAAAAATCAGACACAATCATGCTAGAATGTGGCGGCGCATTATCATGGTGAAAAAACCATAAATTGTCTACCCACAAATTCAGTTGTTTACGACGCATTGCTTCACGTAGACACCTCAAAACGGCCAAGTAGTACTCCTTATTGACCGTTTGACCTCCTGGAACTTTTTTGACTTCATGGTGAACCGCCCCATGGTAATCGAAAAAAATTATACGCATCACCTTGATTTTCGGTGGATGGGCGACTTGCATGAGGCAAATTTTCGATGACTTCACGACCTTCACTGAATGTTTTGTGCCACTCAAATACTTGCGTTCGCGGTAAAGTAAACTCTCCAAAACATTTCTGCAACATTTTCAATGATTACGTAGCAGTAATTCCATTGGAACACAAAATTTCAAGCAAACTTGTTGATCAACTTCTTTTTCCGTAGTCAATGTCGCCAGAAAAACTTTTTGCTTCGTAAACAAACAGCTGACAAACATACACTAATGGAGATATGGAGCTCAAATTTCACACGAACATCAAGAAAGGTTGTACCAATATAGAAAAAAATAATTTTACTGATTCAGTTTACGAGTTTAAACACAAAGAGCCCGAGTCAAATTTGATCATATGGTAAAAGCCAGCACCCAACATTTTACCGAGCTTTTATGCTGCTTTTACCCAACATTTTATACTGCTGATGCTGCTGTTACTGTTGTGCTGTTGCTAGTGCGGGTAATGCTGCTGTTGTCGCTGTTGTTACTGCTGCTGCTACTGTTGCTATTGCTATTGCTACTGTGTTATGGCCGATAATATATTAAAAATATATTTTTGGGTACATCAGCGAATTCGGGAAACCGAACACATAAAAACATAAGAGTTGAAGCAGCTCAACCAAGTGAGAGGTAGAAGACGCGGTTCTTCATCGTTGGTTGCATTTTTCAGCGTTGTTTCAAACAAGGGTTGGTGTTCTTCATTATTTTACTAATCTTTAGTTCGCGTGATTTTTCAATTCTTCTTTTTATAAGATACAATAGGAATTAATTCCTTGCGTTAAGTCGCATACGTGTGTAAGGGACTTACTTTTAAGCAAACATAAGACAGAAGATAAAGTTCGCGGAATATTGATTATATAGATTGCGGTATGCATATTCATTTCGCGAAAGAAGCACTTTCGAAATTCCGTAAGATGGTGCTTCTATACTTTATTCGCGACTCGACTCTTCGCATATACGGTTTCCTCGCACCCTGTGTGTGGAACAGCGGGCGTCAGTCAATGAAAGGTGCTGCAAGCTAATGTTAACACTTAAGAATTATTATAATTATTAATATTAACTAAATTAATTTATTTATAATAAAAACCATTTTAATTAATTCCTTTATTATAAAATATATTTTTTTTTTACTGTTATAATCAAGCGTCGGTTCTTACCTCTTAAAATTTTCTTTATTTAGGTAATATTAGTAAAATAAAAGGAATCTAGGGAAAAAGGTAAATTTGTGAAACATCGCGAACGATCAAAAATTCACCTAACCTGTTGAGGAATCCCCCTCTATTCACGTATATATATATATATATATATATATATATATATATATATATATATATATATATTAAGATTAAATACTGATTGTCTGAGATTTTGTTATTAATATTTTTTTTATGTTCTTTAACGGCGCTCTATTTATGCTTTCAAATACCGGCGCTAATCAGCGACGGAAGTCTACGATGTGTTTGTGAACAAAGTACATGTAAATTACTACACCGTTTTGTGTCAATCAGCCGAGAACGGGATTTGAACTTGAATCACCAAGTTACTAATCTTTCCCTCTAGCGATCGAGCCATCGTAGGCCTCATTAATATCTTATTAATAAAAAAGTATACAATTATTGATAGAAATAGTTACTTATTGAAATAGTGTACAATTATTTAACCAAATGTTTATTTATTAATCTTATATAGTTTTTAAAAATTTTAATGCAATATAAGAATACTTTTTAGATTGTAGAAAATTCTGTAATAATTCTTTCAATATTTTCTGTATATTTTTTGTATTGCATGCATTAAACGAACAAGAAACAATATGTCGAATTTAAAGTGTTGTCCACAGCGTACATGCTTAAAAAGTAATCTTTTTTCATGTTTGTAATCTGCTGCCATTGATATTCATCTAATGCCACCTAATACCTGCTAATGCGCGTTTCAAGTCATCTATGCGATAATATTTTTTTAAGTATCTAACCTAATCTAACTATCTGAAATATGTTTTCGCGCCATTTGCCTGTTTTCTTACAAAAGGCAACAACCAAGGCGAACTGACAAAAAGCAATGGCAAACTAAATTGTCAGTTTCTTTCAGGCTGTTGATTTTCACTTTCAGCTTCACTTCTTAGTTTAGTGTTTACGAGATTTAATGTGATAATCCTATGATGGTGCAAATTTATGGGAAATGAAAAATATATGTACCATAATTATTGAACTTTTTGTTATCAACAATAATTGAATTTCTAAAGATAATAAATATGATGTCAGAACAGCTTCTTAGTCCTACTAATTCAATGAAACTAAAAAATCTTAAAGCAGCCAGGAAAATTAAAAATGGTTCACCAAAAATGCGGGAAGTTTTACGAGAGGTTAGAAAATTATTTATTAAAATATTTTTACCAAAATTTCGTATTATCATAGAATAAATTGCATTTAAAAAGAATTGTTATGATTGTAATAATTACATGCTATAAAACGTTACATTTTTTAAAATACTGTTTGATTATAAGTACCAGTGATTTTTAATTATAAAAAAATCTCTTTAGCGATGTCGACAGAAAATGCATGAAAGAAGAAATGAACTATTTCTAAAAGGAAGACACGGTTTGACAAACTATTCTCAAGAAATCAAGAATACCTTAACAAATATTGTCCATGAAGAATTTGAAAACATAGTATCTATGGAATATAATGAACCTATCCAGACTAATAACCAATCTTTTGAGATAAATCAGAACGAGCAATTTTTAATAGAAAATGAAGCTCTTGAAATTGAAGAAACAACTGAAGGTAATTATAAAAAGGATTTCTTGTATAAATTCTATAATAAAAGTTCTATAATTAAAAATATTAAATTAGAAAAATACTTTTTATTAAAGTTATGTTATATAACAATATTTATTATTAATAATAAAATAGATATTATTTTTGGAAGTTATTCTTATGTATCAGCATAATTAAAATTAAAATTTTCAATTTAATAAGGTCTATTTTTTATTAAAACTATGAATTTACTTTATTTATATTTTTTATTGGCAGAACAATGGATACTTCAGGAATATGAAAAAATTCTATGGGAACAGAAGCAGATACTTTCTACAGTTTCTGATGATATCTATTGTCCAATTTGCATAAAATATATACTTCAAGAAATTCCTAATTTTGTTGTATGTAATTGTGGTCTAAAACTTCCAGTAAAATTTGGTTTACAGCAACTGAAAAGGAATATTCAAGATCAAGTTAATGCACATTCAACAGCATGCTTAGATGTGCCAAAATTTTCTATTTTTCAAGAAGGTGATAATATTTCATTATGCTTTTCATGTATGTCATGTGATATTTTTGCTCTGGTTTAGAATATTCTAATTTATACAAATTAAAATTGACAAAAACCTTGTAAATCCAATATTTATACAAAGAGAATGTGATATTTTTTGAGAATGGTTTATTAAATGTATTTTTTCCATTATATTTTAATGTATATAAAAATTGTAACAGTAAGTTATGAATGTGGTTTGCTTATAAACATAATCCAACAGCTTTATATCATAATTTAACTTTTTCTGCTAAAATATTTGGTAATATTTATAGTTTATAAATACAGCGTACTTATTTTTGTATATAAATTAATATAACTTATAATTAATTTGATTATTAACGATGACTATTAAATCTTACATAATTGTGTATCATTTGACATGTATTTTAAAAATGTAAATTATTAATAAAATTATTTTTTATAGCATTTTGATTTGTTCAATGTTCAGCCTTGTATCTCTCATTTAATTAATGCAATTATGCACAATAGTATAATATAATTTATACTGATGTACAAATACTTCAATGTAATATAATAATAATTTTATTTACATAATATAGTAAAATGGTAGAAATATAGAATTTCAAAACATTTTGATTACAAAAAAATTGTTTTATATATTTCTTAGTGAAGATAGGATTGACAAGAATGCGTTGCTGTTATTAAAATTTCACAGTTTAACGTTCGTGATATAATGTACGTATATAATTGAATCTGATTTCATGACATATATATGCAACATATATACTCTCATGGCTCATCACACCAACTGAACTGAAACCCTACCACCTCACCCTAGCCCTTGCCCCGTAAAATTACAATTTTGCATATATATAGTTCTTAAAATGAAACCGTACACTGTGCTGTGAGCGTGATTGTACCATTCGCCGATCATTATTTATATTGGAGTTTATAAGACTTATATTTAGTTTTTCGGAGATACAAATAAATTTTGTATTAATTATATTCAAGGATGTCTACAGCAGCGCTGGTGAAAAAGAGCGTAAAAGCAAGGTGCTGTAATAACCAGCAAAAGAACTTAGCCAAATTGCGCGAAGATCTGAGACAGGTTAGAATGTGTTAAAAAATCTATAAAAATATTATGAATAATAATTAGATATTATGTATTGCCTAGCAATTAATTTCCAAAAGTCAATTTAAATGTAATTTTTGACAGAGATGTAAATTGCGGATGCGTGAAGAACGTGAAGAATTACTGAATCAACGAAGATTCGGTGTATCCTCAGATGATGATGTTCAAACGAAATTAAAAGAAATATTTCATACAGAATTTAATGAATTAACTACTACAGAAAATTATGATGTTCCTGAAGGAACAGCTGAACTTGTAAAAAAGTTAGTTGACAATGAAGAACCACCTGAACCTCTTACTGAAGAAGGTACCTGTAATTTTACTTTATTTTTACGATATTCCATTATAGAAAATTTATAACATTTTATTTACCAAATATAATAGAATTTGTCAAAACAAAAAACTTTCTAATAGATTTTACAAATTTCCATTATTAAAGAAGATAATAAGGCTTAAGAAATTGGTTTTCTCTATTTATAACAAGCTTTTTATTTTTATTTAGAAAAACTAATTGTTGAAGAATATCACAAGTTTAAAGAAGAAGGCACCTCAAGTCTGTTAAAAGAAGATAGTTGAAAAATTGGTTTTAAAATTTAAGAAGGAATTATATACATGAAGGATTGTCATAATGCTCTCAACCCTAATGAATTAAAGCATCCTAAATTGCATGTTAATGTAAAAATCACTTAAAACTTTAATTGTTGAAATAGAATCTTAAACAATAAGAGAGATTTCGTTGAAAAATATATCTTCCGAGAGAAATGAGAAATGTTATTAAATAATGATGAATGAATGTAAAATTATATTTTATAATAGATAGAATTATGAGAATTTTCAAATTTATTTCTAATTTATTTTTTTTTTGTAAAAATGTAAAATTTAGTTGAATTTTCTATAACAGCTTATTTAGATTTTATTTAGGCTTAATACTTACTTATTTTATATTTGTTAAAAATATTATTCTAGCGATGTGATTCTAAAATACATCGCCAAATTCTAATTTATTTTATTAATCGAAAAAATTATTTAATTATGTTTTCAGTTATTAGTAGTTATTTAAATAAAGTTATTTTTTGTTATGTATAAAAGTATAAATTTTGCCAACAAATTTAGTGATAAAAATTATTAAATCATAATATGTAATATTGAAACAAAAGTAATAAATCCTATTTCTTGAACATATACATTTTATTTCATTTCATTTTGATCTTCACATGTACATTTTAATATTTTATTTAGAAATAAAATCATTCGTAATAAAATATTTAAAAATAAAACAAACATTTTAGGTTAAACAAAAACGAACCGTGCTACAATACCATGGTTTCAATAATAACAACTAGTTATTTTAATCAAGTTTTTATATTCATTAACAATAATGACACATTTGGTAATGTACAAAAGTTCTTTACAGTTAATACTCTATCTAAAAATTGGACTGTAATTAGTGTTCTTTTACATTATCACATGAAATTTTGTAATAAAAATCTCATATAACATAACTTTGTTGATTTAACAGCTGTATAGTTTAAGAATATAATGTATAATGACAAAATTTATGGAAGTTCTTTGCTCTTTCTTTCTTTTCTTTATAAATATTTATATCTCCAAACAGGCACACTTCTAAAAATTTTTCCACTTAAACCCACAAATACAAATAATATCTAAATATGATTACAATAGAAAGTTCAAATTCTATTTTTACAAGATATAACAAACTAACATTTCAACATAATTATTGAAATATAATATAGGTCACTTTGTAAAATTTTTCTCGCAAACACCATGGCTTCTATAACATAATAACAATTTATCTAAGTAACATTTGCAAAACTTACGCCTTCACCATTTTGTAAAATCTTCAATGTCTTGTACAAAAATTTAAGATTTTAAATATTAAGTCTATATAGTGAGCTAAAGTAGCAGGTTACTTTATGCAAGCTTTTCCATATAGAATTATTTATTTACTTGCCAGCTTGCACCAAACATGCATTTTTAGTAATCATCAACAACAAATTTACAGACATTTTCAATTTAGTCAAAATTTATAAAAATATATTTTTGTGGGTCAGTTATCTAAAAATTTTTTTCCCTCTGTATTAACTCCAGTGCAAATAAAATAATCAGTTCGGCAATCATTTGTTAAACGTAAATAATTATCAATTTTTCATCTAACCTGAATTAGATTTATTAGTAATATTTTACTGTTAACATGGATCAATTATATATTAAATACAAATTGAGATATTCAAAGTTCAAAAACTTTCTTTCTACATGAATTATAATTAACATTAAAGAATTATTAACGTTTAACAAAAGTTCATTAAGTCTTAACACTTATTGTTCAAGTGCTCTTAAAAATTTTCCATTATGAAAACCAATTTTTGAAGTATTTTACAACAAATAATTTAAGCCTTAAATCCATCTATTCTTATAACTGAAAACTGACTTTGCAGATCAAACGACAAAATAGTAAATATAAACTTATAGATTTCTATTTCTATTTATTTAGTATATATAAATGTGTTGCACGCACTTTCACTTGTTTTCTTATAAAAAGTAGTTATCTATTATTTCAACTTTGATAACGCTTTAACCGTTTCTTAGTATTTAATATTATAATAGTCGATATTTAAAAAATTTTATTTTTATTATGTCCAATGGAGTATATGTACTCACAAAAGCAGATACTTAAAACTACTTAAATAAATCTAACACTCTTGACTTTTAACGTTTTCTGTACATACTTTGTTTCCCTGCAATTATTTATAATCTACGGTAACTGCTTTGTGATAATTAATGTATCGAACTTAGAGAATGAATTCGTATCAATTCGAAAATGAATTTACGAATTCTCATTTTATAATGAACACTTTTACTGAATCAATCACTGCATTGACTTCCGCCGTTCATTGTCATTAACGGCAGCTAGTGCTTCCTCAGGTAAACGCGATGGGTCGTTGAGAATATCAGTAGCTGTACATAGATACCTCAAGGAATTGAGAACAGCTGAAATGAAAAAATATTTCCGTTTATTTGATCAATTTAAATTCCTATAAATTCATTTAAATAATAAAATTCATATAATTATTAATAACTATTATAAAGTATATTAATAATATTAATAATATTAATACTTTATTAGATCAAAATTGCGTAAGGAGGTTACAATATATTTGATATCTTATTATTTTATTTCATTATATTCTTATAAGTACATCAAAATTTCTATATACGAATTATTATTAAAATAAGAAGCTATAAATGAATTTTATTAAAATATTATAATAAAATTCCAATAAATTATAATAAGAATGAAGATCGTAAGATTAAAAAAAAATTTGTCCAAACTATGAAACTTGCTTTACCTGGTCTGAGATCAACTAATGAACAATGTTGTTCCACCCACAATATTGTTGTCCTATACAAATCCTCTATACTTGCTGTAGATACTGAAGTATTGAAAGAGACCATTAATGGTTCTAATAATATACTGAACTGTGCAAGTTATTAAGAAATTTTTTTTTTATTATTAGATATTAAAGAAACTATAAATAATACTATCAGACTAATCTAAAACACCTTAAAATAATTCAATAAAGGATACAATCCAAAATTTCCAATTATCTCGAGTCCTAGTTCTAACATATTCATCGAACATTTCCTTCATTTTATTCGTTCTTTGTCTTGAAACTGGAGCCCCAGTTGCAGGTAATAAAGATTGGCAGTTGCTGAGTTAAAAAAAAATGCAATATTTAGTCATGCAGAAATTACATTATCATACGTGAATAATTCGATTGATCGAATAATCAAAACTCACTTTATGGCTGCATTCAGTGTTTCAATTTGCGATCTCAGCTTGTCCATTTCGTCCTTCAACTGATGTCTCTCCGAGCGCAGCAGTTTTATGTAATCTGCGCCCTTTTGTAACATGGCCGCTTTACTCATTTTTGTATTTGGATTCTGGCTCAACTGAGGTATCAAGCTGTAAAGCATGTCGAATCCGTTCTTTATGTTATAACGGCGTTTTTGCTCGGCGTGTATGTGGCCGACCCGACGTTGCTCTTTGTATTGGCCACGCTCCGGCTCACCCTTGACATAGATACGGGTCGGGGATAAGGGACTGCCAATACTCATTGGACTATGTAAGGGACTTATACTGAGAGCCGAAGGACTGTGCGCGCTCGAGCTTTCCTTTGGTGAATTTGGACTGCTGTTCTGAGACTGAAGCGCTGCTTGAGCACTTGTATTGAGAAGTAGCTGCTGACTGGAACCCGAAGACTGCAATAATGGGAACATAACATTTATAATTTTTTAAGATTATTTAAAATATTGTATTAACTTTTCTAAATTCAATTTTTTTAAAACCATCTGTTTTCATATTTGTTTTATATAAAATTATAAAAATAGTTTTAATAATAATAATAATAATAATAATTCTCTTATACTTTTTATATTAAAATATGGAATCATATAATATTTTTTTAATTTCAAATATTTAAATAAGGCCAACAAATATAGATATTAAAATTATATACTTCCAACTGTGCATTTAAATTTAAGCTATATTTTCAACTCTTCTTCAAAATTTTTATAAAATTATATATCAAATTAATTAATATAAGTGTTATATAATTTTGAACATTATTTTTTAAAATTTAAAGTCTCTTAAATGAAAAATAAAAAGCAGTCGAACTAAATCTAAAGTAACAATTTCAACATTATTTGAAATTTTTAATATTCTGTTGTTAATGGCATATCAATTAATTTCAGACAAATGAAAAAAAACATTACTAAAAAAGCATTATTATCGTACGTTTACATTCGTTACATTCATTTGCATTGTTATCAATTTAAAAAAATTACCTGTTGCTGACTTTGACCTTGTGCATTATTTATAGACTGCATGGTCTGAACCGTGCCGGGCGAGGGCATCTGATGGGTCGCCTTGGAGCCCTGTGCGCCTGTCGACAACGTCGAAGTCATCATCGGCAAAATGTGCTTAACGCCAAGTGATTGTGAAGCGACTTTATCGGAAGTCGAGTTCACTGCGTATAGATTCGGCGAGTCTGCGAATGAAGAGACAACATGAATGACTCAAGGAATTATTTGCGAAAGAAAATAGGCAGCTTACTGTTTGTAAGAAGATGTGCGAGTAGAACGTTATTGTTTAGGTTCAGGGCCGGATCGCTGACCGCTGAGACTAATGGAGGAGGATGCATTCTGGGTGCCACCAGCGAAGAGCTACTTCGAGATCTATTTCTCACTTTCATTTGATACTGTTTAGAAAATTTATATCGTCAGTGAAGAATTCTTAAATATAGAAAAATTCTATTCTTTATATACAGTATATAATTTATTTAAAATTATAATCAGCTCTACAGCTTCAGAAAACGATGAAACGCAAGTATGAAATAATTATACATAATGAATACAAACTATTTTGCAACGAAGGAAAAATATGCGATACGCAACTATTGGAAATTGGTTATAAAAAAAAGGTGGATCAATGGACCTTAGGCACTGCAAAGACCTCCTCTTTGTTTTCGACCGGGGCCGTGGCTGGGGCGGCAGGTCGCGGCAGCAGCTTCGTCGGATGCAGGGCTGGCGCTGTGAGATCTATGCCCGGCTTACATTGCAGAAATACGGGCGGCTGCACCGATTGTTGGGTTGTCGCCGCGACTACCGAGTGTGCAGGTAACACCTGCGGACAATGAAGAATTAGAAATGTCAGGCATTGTTCAATAAAATATTAACGGGTACCCGGTTATCTCTCTTGGATAAAAACGCAATACTGATAAAAATTCAAAATAAAAGTAGAGAATCTTTAATTTAATTACAAATTTTAACTGGAAAAATTTATTTCCATTAAATTTATTAACTAACTTAATCATTTTAAATCACTTCTATTCTAATCTATAATGGAATCTTATAAAATTGATGCAAGTCAATACACATTACCTTCGCGCTATTACTAGTAAACTTGCACTGTTGGGCATCGAAACTGGGCGCTGGCGGTGAAAACTTATAACCTTGGTTCGAAATTTTGTTGTAAGGCTTGCACGACAGATTTTGTTTAAGTTGTTGCTGCTGTTGCTGCTGCTTCTGAACTTGTTGCGCTTGCGTCTGCGATTGCGGTCGCGGATCCGCGTGGACGAAATTCGACTGTTGCTGTTGCTGCTGTTGCTGCTGCTGCTGCTGTTGCTGTTGCTGTTGCTGATGTCCCAGCAGCGCTTGCACGTGTGGATGACTTTGGTCCGTCAAAGCAAGCTGCATTTGATCAGAGGGAACCGCAAGAGCCGAATTCGTCAGCCTCATGCCATAGTCCCTTTGAGAATTTGGATACGTTAGATGTTGTTGTTGAGCAGCAGAAGCAGCCGCGACAGCGGCAGCTGCTGCTTGATAGTTCTGCTGCTGCTGTTGCTGTTGTTGCTGCTGCTGTTGCTGCTGCTGTTGCTGTTGTTGTTGCTGTTGAGCTAATCTGGAAGCACGCAACAATGCTCTACTCTGTCGAGGCTGTTTCTCTCTGACTGATTGAGCCGTTTGTTGCATTTGTTGCTCGTAGCTTTGTTGGATTGTTTGGTAGTTTTGATTCATGCATCTGAAAATGCAAAAATCCGATGCTTATTTAATAAAATTTACTCATGATATATTTTTATAAAGAATAGTGTTATTGTTTCATATTATCTAAAAGCGTAGTGTTTTATGTTCAAGTAAATTTTAATATAAAATCTATTTATTTTAATACTTTATACATATGATACTATAACTGGTTACTGTATTCTTTTGCTATGCATTTGTCAATACATTTATCAGAATGATGATTATATTGTATTTTTATATAAAGTTATATAATATATAACTTTATTTATAAAATTATATATTTAAATACATATTACTTTTACTTATTACTTTATCTTTTAACTGGATAAGTTTTTGAGATTTGTTTTCTCAGATATATTTTCCATCAAATCGGTACTTAAAAAATTATTAATAGTTATTTCTGATAGAAAATTGGTTGAACTAGGCGATTCATTTAATTGCAATTAAAATATATATATATATATATATATATATATATGTATACTAAAAATCCAATTTTTCTTATTAAATAAAAACTTGAAGATTCAAATGAAATTTTTTCATTTTTCATTTTTGAATCGAAATCGTAACTGGATTTATTTTATTGTTACATTAACCTTAATCATGGATTTGAAACCTATACTGTAAAGGCAGGTCTTTTTAATTTAACAAAAATTTTACAAAAAACTTGGTTTGTGATAATAAGAAATTAAGGTTTTCTATAAAAGAAAAAATACTGTTTAATAAAAAAAGTTCATTGTCAGCCCATATGCTTATTGAATTTCACCACACTGAATTTAGAAAAAATCTATCATTGCATCTGACAATTTAAAATTCATGGAAAACTTTGTTAAAATTGTTAGATGAAAAATTTTCTTAATTGGATATTTCAAGTTTTTTCCTAAATAAAGAAACGTAATTTATCTATTATCTGCAGTTTTGTAAAATTATAACTTCTAATTAAATAAAATAAAATCGAATTAATAAAATCGAAAGCTCGGACAATTTTTCGGACGGATGTTTTATTAAAAAATTAATAAAACATCAATAAATTACGAGAAAAAAACAAGTATCTGACATTTTTTAAAACCTTTCGGCCTTTGCGTTGAAAAATTTAATGTTCACGCTAAAGAAGTAATCGCGCCATCCGTGACTTACGCATTATTTCGGAAGATCGCAACGGGATCCGAGGTCGACTGGCTGTAAATTTTTGCGGTATACTGAAGATTCTGCAGGCCGCTCGGCGAATCCTCGGTCTGCATCGACTGCCCGGCGACCGGCGCGGCCGTCATCACAGCCGAGGCCTCGGCCATGCTGTTCACCTGGTTGATCGGCGCTATCAGGTCCAGTTCCGGGTAGCTGCCGCCGATGGCCGCATTCTGGAAGACGTCCTCCTCGGGCACGGGTGGCAGCCGCGAACTGAGAAATTCTGAAAGAAATTGACACGAAAACGGGTTAAGTATAATGTTGCAAAATGACAATGGAGACTGAAAATCTATAGGTGGGTTTTTGAAAGATTATAAATATATCACGAATTAATATGTAGTGCATTCTTTATAATCTTGTGATACTTGTTTTTTGTATTGATTTGTTTCCAAATTTACCTATAAGTTTGTTTAAAAATGTGGAAACTTTCAAATAATCTCAAAAGAAAATATTTTTAATTAGTACAGTCAAAACAGCGCCTTCGACCTGAAGCTTCAGATTCCAGATTGCTGAAAATATAATTTTAACTATATTATAAAAGATATATTATACTCTTTTATTATATAAATCCAAGCAGTAAAAAAATTTACTTCAAAATGACCTTCAATTGGATTTTAAAAATTAGGTCAAGGTCACAATAAGAGTCAACAAAACATATTAAAACTTACGTACCTAGATGTGCTATTTTCATAGAGTAATTTCTCTGTTGAGATATTTAAAGGCTTTCATACTTTTTGTTCATCTAGTCAAATTTAATTTAATTGCCATAATCAAAATTTAAAGAATATTATAGTATATATACAATTCTGTTTTTTTTCCGATTTCTATATATTATAGCTTAAATGAAATGACAATGAAATGAGAACAGCGTTTAACGTATAGAATGAGAATAGAAAGTTTAATAAGTAATTACTCGTTACTTTTTTTAAATTACCTTGTAACGGCTCCAATGTATCTATAAAGTCGTCCAAATTGGGCTGTAATGGTCCCAAACTAGGTTGAATAAAGTCAGCTAAACTAGCTCCTCGTGCTAGAAAATTTTGTTTTTTCATTATAAGTTGTGTAAATTTCAGAATAAGTTTAAAAATAGAGAGAAAAATTCAGTATTTCTGTGTACGTACATGGTAGCAATGATATCTTTACTGTGCGTCATTAAAAATGCTAAATAATTGTATTGTTTAGATTGCGTTAGGCGATGTATTTTACTTTTGTTCATAAAATTAATATTTATGTACGTATTATTTTGTAAGTTGTTTTTTAAATTTTAATATGTTCATTCATTTTTACAGAACGTGTTTATTTTTATTTAACATTAAATGAGTTGATTACTATATCTTTTTTGTATCACGCAATGATCAGTAATTTTGATATGTCCAACAATTTATATCTTAGTAAATGAGAAGAATAAAATCGAAATATGTTAAGTTTATATATTTTTCAATCTTTTATAATGTTTGTAAAGTAACGTTAATATTTATTTACAGTGCGATTAGTTTCAATATACAGACTAGACTTCTAATTCATGAATTTATTGATAATTCGCTTAAACAACGAGTAAGGCTTATTATTATTTTTCTTCCCCTGTCTTCATTATTAGGGGTTCATGACTTTAATAATAAAGTATTTAGTACATTCATGCTATCTAAGTATATAAATTCAATTAAAAAATTCTAATAATTTACGCTAATTTTTAAATACTCTGTGAATTACAACGACGAATATCAAAACTCAATTTTGTAATAGATGTGCAGAATTTATTGATGGAGATTTATCCGTATTATTATGACAGAAACTACTTGATGGCATAATTTTGGAGAACCAACCGATTTCACGGGGATCGGGAAAATATATCGGCTGATTCGAGCTGATGGTGGAGAAGAGAGTGTCGGACATCAGGTCCATGTAGTCCTCGTCAACCATCATACTGTGCACGGCTTCGGCGCCTGTCGGACCGATGCCGCCGCTGTATGAACTGCCGGCTCCGATGTCGAACATCCCCGAGTTGCCCATGCCGCCGCCCCATTCCAGGGTGTCCATTGCCTCCAGCTGCAACGGCGAAGAATCGCGAATGGCAAATAAATTTAATAAAATAACCGAGTGACAGAAAGGAAAGACGAGGTTGGGACAACGCGTACTTATTCGCCAGTTTAATTTAAAAAAAAAAAAAAAAAAAATAAATAAATAATCTATACAAGGAAAAATACGTTGTTTCATACTGCTAATGGTAGATTTATCGGTATAGGTTCAAATTTAATGTTCGAATACTTATAATTACAATTATTAATAAATTTATACAATAAGAAATTATTAGAAACGAGGAAAACTTATAGAATATGAGCTTTCGTTGTAAATAAGAAAATACAGGACTTCGTGAGCCACCTTAACTTAGCTTTATACAGTTTTGATGTAAACTCTCGCTTCAAAAAAAAAAGAGTAAAGTTTCGAACAAATTACGACCCACGACCCTCGTTTGCCGATTGTTATATTCAAGCTTCTTAATTTACTAATCTGGGTCCAGTTGACACAGAAATTGATAATGTTTTTATAGGACAGGGAACGGATTACGCACCATGTCGCTGCCATCTTTGTTCGTCCAGCCGAGGATTCTGTTTCGATAGAACATGCGCCATTTTTTGTACTCAGCCGTCACAGCGGCAAGCTTCCGCTTCCAATATTTTCCCTCCAAGACGATGGCCTGATAAAATAACAAGCAACCGATCAATTTATTATTCGTCTTATAATTTACTCAATTTTTCATCATTTATGGCATTTATTTTTTAATAAAATTTTTTTCATAATAACCATGCAGAATGGGATGTTAGTTTCAGCGGTACCAGAATTATTAGCTATCCGACAGAATCTTTCCAGGCATACTCAGCGTGTCAAAATATATTTTTCGAATGAAATTCCCTGTCAATCCCAGATTTATAGGGATATTTAAATTTTCTTCCTGCAGGTAAAATTTTTTAACTTTTTTTTTCTTCAGTACTCAGTTTTACATGCTTGCGTAAATTTTTATGATCATTAAATGAAGTAGATCAAACAAAAAATATGCTCAAAAAATTATATTAAAACGAATGCTATATACGTAACGTTTAGAATACAATTTTATTATTCATTTTACAACGAGAATTTTCGTTATTATTTTGTCAAAGTAAAAAATGAACATTTTCGTAAGCATTTATGTGATACTTTTATGTTAGAGGAAATTACTCATGGATTCAAAAGTAACAAATTGAGAAAAAGTTTTAAAATAAACTTCTTAGTTAAAAATTTAGACTTTGCAAAATTTAGAAAGCTGCAATTTTCCTTGTGTGAATATTGTGAAAAATAGTAGGAAAACAGTAGAAATTATAAAAATCTTTGCGCGAATACTATTGTGAAAACGAATAAGTGGCAGTAAATTTTTCGTCTTCAAAAAATATTTTTTATATGTATATGTATATAAATATAATTATTTCGATCAGGTTCGGGCTAATAAAAAACTCAAAGTGTTTTTATTTCACAACGTTTCATCGATAGGTATTGTCAACCTCTTCAGAAGCTTTAATAAAAATAATATTCAAATAATTACATATCAAAACTATATAACCGTGAGAAATACCGTACAATGAATAAATCAACACTTACAATTAAATTTCAAAGCAAATGTTAAGACATTTTAAGTCAAACTGATGAAAATTTGAATATTGACAATGTCAAAGTCGATAAGTCAATAACAAAAATTATAAAAATATTAGCCCGAACCTGATCTGTATACATATACATATATACACGAAAACAAAAACAAAATTATCTATTTATTAACAAGTATTTGTTATGTTTCTTACCTCTGGTTTATTATGCGTGTCTACGTCAAGTGGGGATGCGAACTGGCAGACCAACGTATTTTGCTTTAAAATAACTGTAAATAGTGAACAAGATCAATGGTTAGTTTCAACCTTCAATTAATAATGGTAATGAAAAAGAAATATAAATATTTCAATATTTGGAAATAAATTTGTATGTTTAATATAATTAGTATTGGCATTTCTATACAAATTGCTCACTATTTGGATGTATATTGTCATATTGGATTATTCTGATATACCTTAACAGAAATCCGAATATTGAACTATCTTTGAATTATATTAAATTAGCAAATATATATGAGAGTTATTTGGCATTGATTAAATATAAAACACTTTGTTTTTATAACGAAATCCATTGAATAAACTTATTTTATCAGTAAGAAAGAAAAGACTAACATTATTATCCAATAGTTATATCTATTTGGGATTCTGGACAGATCCGAGTTTCTCGACAATTCATACTAATATTTCAAATCTTAACTGAATATCCGAGCATTTGTGCATCTGGATTATCAAACAAGTGGTGATTAACTGGAAATCCATACTATTCCAATCTTATTCGTTCGCACGAATATTCGGGTAGTTCCAGTACTAATGAAAATCTCCATGAATCAAATTCCTCTAGTGAGTGATATAAAAATTCGTTAAACTTTCTTCTTCTTCTTCAAAAAAAAAAAAAAAATTAAAAACTTTAAAAATAATTACTTTTCAAATGTCGAAAAGATTGATGAATCTGTAAAAGTTCTTTTATCTTCAAACAGTCCGTAGAGATTCTAAATATTTCAAACTTTTACAATGATTAACGATTTAATGTACATAATAATAAAAGACTTATAATTAAGATGTTTTATCGGCAAGTATTAAACTGTATAACGACTAATATACGAAGTCTCGTTCAACTATCTATCGGTGATCGTTTTATTCAGTATTTTTTTTAACGATTTACTTATAGCCCATAATTTCAAGTTGCATAAAATTCGCTGAACTCGGTATCGAACGACGCGCGCGCTCGCGCAATTCTTAATCGCGCATTCTCAGGGACCGAGCGGAATAAATTAAATGTTTAAAATACCAAAGCGTGCATACGTATCGCCGTGCCTGACGACAATGCGGCTCTTTGCAACGACACAGCCTACGACTCCACCAACCCCACCTGCTCGTCTAAGTTCCCACCAACGCCAACGCCAACGGCGTCCCGATGCCGACTTTGCGCCGGGGCATTTTGTAAACAGTCGGCGAAATCGTTCTCTCTCTCTCGGCTCGTACCGACGAAAATAACCAAATCGATGTTGTATCGCCGCGCGGTGTACAGTGCGCCCGAACGGAAATTCAAATCGAATATTTCAATTTTCGTGATTAAGCGAGATAAGAAGAGCGGTAGACGAGCGAGCCGAACATATATGCGCGCGCTTTTCCCGCGGACTGGAAACCGTGTCTATCAGTCGTTTTTTTATTTGCGATAGATAAAAGATATTGTAACTTTGATAAAAGCGGGCGAACGATAAGGCGAATCGAACGATCGAAGCTGCGAGAAAGAAAGGTAAGATTTAATTAAGTAAAAAAACAGAAAAAAATAAATAAATCACAGGTACGTATAATCAAGGTGAACTGGCCAAATACGGATTGAAATAAGTGTTTCCTTTTTTGCCAGCAACCAGTCTATATACTAAAGCCAATAACTAAAGCCTCTTGCCACACTATCTTTCACATATGTAAAAGGGACTCCCGTATCTCTAACAGTCTGCGATAACACTTAAGACGGACTATCAGCAAGGGGGCACAATAATCTGCAAACCATAGACAATACGTTTATAATATACACGGCCAACCCCACTACCCTAACCAGGCAGGTAGCCCTGCGCACTCGATCTACAAACATATAAAGCACAACAATCACGAAACTCGGCCCGCGATTTCGCGCCTGCACCGGTCCACGCGCACCAGATAAAGGAAGACGCGCGTTCGCGATTGTGCCCGAGGGTAGAAAAAGCAGCCTTATCAAATAAAAATCTACGCGTCCGTATGCGTGTGCGTCGTCGATGATGCGCTCGGCGAGGAGGCGCGCGTCGAACTGAGGAGTCGCGGCAGGAGGTCGCGATCATTATATACACGCGGCCGATCCGCGTTAAAAACGCGGAGCAAGCGCGAACGTTCGGCGGAGGTGGCATCGTCGTCGTCAGCGTCACGATGTACATAATCGCGCGAAGCGAAAAAGAGGGCAACGCGCGGGGCACCGGCGCGGTTCGTTTGCTCGCGCTGTTTGCCCTGTACTTATATGGCCATATATAATACTCCGGATCTGACAAGAGTTTTGGGAGATTTTTCTTCTTCTTCTTTTCATTCTTCATTAATTAGACGATCAAAATAAAGGGTAGACTTTCGAAAGGTATGGCCACGCCCGATTTTGCTTAAAGAAATTGTTTTTTTTGGAACGCCGATTACCAATATCGCAGTTTCAACTTTCATAGCGAAACCCATAAGCAACGAAGATAAAAATCATATTTTTTCAACAATATATTAGAAAATACAAAAAAAATTCAATTTCAAACAAAAGTTGCCCATTCTATAAACTCATAGTTCTCTATTTATTATTTTTTTTCGTAAAAACGATATTTTTGGTGAAAAAGTCAATTATTCTAGTCTCGGCGGTCCCCTAAAAGATCGTCGGATCGTGCATGTACTTTCGAAAAAGTTTTTTTCTATTAGAATTCCTAACTCTTTGATTCTGTGGACGATCTGTATCAGAGGACAAGATTTCTATAACAAAAAATTGTTCATTGTAACGACTTTGTAATTAAAGCAAATAATCTCAACTATGGATAATTTTACATTGTTAATCCTGGGTGTATCGCACTTATCCTCTGTATGTAGCCACAAACGTTCTATTTTTTTTAATTGTATCGCGTCTGATTTCCTGGGCTATCCGGCAATTTTCTACACCCATTGTCCACGTTCTATTCATTTCCCAAGTCTTTATCCCACGATATTCTTCGACTGTTCGTCAAATAAATTCGCTTGTAAAGGAGGAAAAATCACCTGATTTAGTCTTTTGATCTTACCGTTTGTAAGCGCGTGCCTACTCGAATTTCGAGTGTATTTCATACCGCATTTATGATAAAAATCACTAAGATTTTTTAAATCAAGGCTGTGCCTCTGTCTGAAATAAGACGCTGGGGTGTGTTGAATTTTTCTACCCAAATTCGTAATTTATTAATAGTCGCATTTGTCGTGCGAATTTTCTCAAATCGACAAATTGCCACTAAAATATATTTATTTTTCCTGGAAGAAGCGATAAATGTACCCAAATGTTCTACATGTATTATTTCGAACGATATTCGATCCGGTGGAATCGGACGTAGTTTTCCAGTTTGCTTGCCTACATTACCCTTCACGAGTCCATCGACTCCAAAACGACGAGTTTTGCTTTTTTAAACAAGAGCTTTAGGTATTAACGGCGAAGCTGTATGTAATTATCTATTATCTCTAGACTTATATAGTGCATATAAAATTCCATCACATAAATAGTAATTTCTAACCTCAAGTCTTTTCGTGATTCTCTTTGTTTAATATTTGTATTTCATTCGCTACCATATCGTCATTATATTGATATAATAATCTCACATTCTCAGGAACTAATTTATTAAATATGGTCTTTGCCGTCGGTAACTTCTTAATGGGTTCTTAACTTCTTAATGCATCTACATTCTGCGTTCGTTCCGCCTTCCAATAGCAAATTTCATTCTCAAATTTTGATACCATACTTAGCCATCACAGAAATTGTGGATTTCGAGTTCGCTTTGAATTAACATACACTAACGCTTCGTAATCGATTATATAATTATGAAAGGTATTGCTGTAAGGGCCGCTCTCAATCTCCCTCATACCCACACTATGGCGAAAAGTTCGAGTTTACTAGAGTGGTAGAACTTTTTTACCATCAGTATGCAGTTCGTTACGGATAGCTTTTGGATCGAACTGCGACAACACCGTCTTACTCGACAGTTTTTCCTTTATATTTCCCAATTGCTGATTCTTATCCTTTCTCCCATTAAAATACTGCATCTTTTTTCATGAGACTAATTATTGGTGTCATAATATTCGTGACTCTCGGGACGAACATTTGAATAAACTTACCATTCCATGAAATCGTCGTAGTATGTGAATAAAGTAAAGTATACAAATAATTTGTTTTGCTACGCTTCTGTATGAATTTTTTATGAATTTCTTGAAATGTAGTCGAGCACCAAACCGTGTACCCAATCCACTGTGATTTTTTTCGCCCGAAGCCGCTTCTCTAATCCGTTGTCCATATTCGGTAAAGAAAAAATCATATGCACCATCTACTTATTCACTTTTCCATTGTCCGCAACTATAACCTATGTGATCCGTTGGCTTTTTCAACCAGAATGCAATTACTGGCATACACGAATTAGGTTTCGCTTAGAATTCCCGCCATTATCCAATCATCTACTACTTTTCGCATAATTCATCACTAACCGCCACTCACCTTGTAGGGATTCGAATAATCTGCAGCGCTACTTGGTCTTTGTTCTATAATCTATATTTTGTACATATGACTTTTTCTTTGCAAATTTTAGTAGAGCTTGGGCCTAATCCTCGTTCAGTAGCTCTTGCATATTGATATCTTAAAAATGATCTGATGGTGGACTTCCACATTTTTCACTTATTATATCAAAATTACTATACTGGCTGTGCCCTTTGTTGCTTGGAAGCGTTTAAGTCAAGAAGGACTTCAACAGCTTTCAAGAACAATATCGATAAGCTAAAACGATTGCTCCAAAACTATGGTTCAATATGCTCAAAAGCAAGTAAAATAAGTGTATTTAACAACAGTCTAGAAGCATTCTGGAAAGTCGCCCCTCAGCTCGGAGGCATGCTTTACTTATTGTTATCAGTGTCCAAACGTGATTTCGAGTACAAAACTAAGGCGTCCTTATTAGTAAAAGGCCAGTCCTTATCCATACAATAGAACTTATATTATAAAAGTAAGTTTCAAGTGTTATATGCTTTGGAATTGGCATTCAGTTTTGCTTTACTGAAAGAGACCACGAAATGTCAATATAAGTGGCGCGAACGCATACTTCTTATATTATACTTTTAACAAGTTTATAGTTTTAATGAATTTCGATAAACCTTCGGTAGCAGTTTTTATTAAATGTCGTACAAACCAGCGATATTTCACGTGACACGCGACTTGAACCTATCAAAGTACGTCATGGCACCGTACCACTGAAACTCTATAGAGTGGATGACCAACTATTCCCCGTCTGCTGGATGCGCTCCTCAAGATCGTACACGTATATCTCTAGGATCATCTGTACCATATTTATCAGAACTTAAATTCCATTTGCTAATTAATTTTTTCATAAATTAATCCCTGATGCATTTATTTAACCGGCTTAATATCTCTTCCCTAATATCTGATTTGAACCATATATTTAGATCTAAGGTCACAGACACCAAGCTAGACATATTACACTCTGTTGAGAGTTGAAATATTTTTATCAAAATCGAAAAAAAAAAGAAAATTGTAATCAAAGTAATTATTGCAAATGTGGGTGGCGAGATGTACGAAACAAACTCGTTAAATTATAATCAATGATAGTCGTAAATATTTAAAAGTGCAATGAAAATCACAAAATGAACGTGGAATGAAAATCGCTTACATTTTTTATGCTGGTTATAAAATCTTTATCAAGCATCCATCGACTAAATAATGCATATCAATATTGTCAAGACCATTTAATTTTCGCTCTTTTGAATTTGAAACATTCATTTTTATATGAATGTCTACAATTATATGAGTTCTTATATGCTAAGTAAAACTTTGCATGACCCTTCAAATGATTTAACTAAACAATATTTTTAATATTAATTAAAAAAATGATATCTATATACATATAATGATATAGTATTTTTTGTCAAGTAATAATTCAACTTACATTCAATCGCAATTTAGATTATGCAATATATATTGTTAATGAAACAATTTATAACTATCCAAGTTGATGAAATTCACAATTATGTAATTAGTACGAGTATGCAAATTACACCCGTATCTTAGTAATTAAGAAAAAAACTTAGCATTATAAAAGATTTACATTTATTTATTATTTATTATACTTTAGATCGTTTCAAATGTATTGAATGCCTCTTTCTTAGATTGTTTAAAATATATTAAACATCTGATCTCTTGTTAATATCTTATCACTTAATTTAAATGAATGTAAGATTGCATTCTTCTATAGAGGGCGTGATCCATTTCTTTCAATGATATAACCGATAACTGTGACTTTATTCATATACAGCAGCTTTTTCTAATTTAGGAATTATAATTAACAACTCTTGCTCATTCTCAGATCACGATTGACACGGTTTATTCAAAGGTCAATAAAGTGCTGGCTTTTATCAAAAGGTCGACGGCTGATTTTTGCCGTGATACTGCTATTCTCAATTTACTTAAAAGCTTAATTTCACCTAATAATAAATATGAATGAGGTAGGGTTTGCCCAAATAAAAATTGCAGATAGAAATCTACGGAAAAATGGCAATTTTTGATTTATTTTGTTTTTAATATTCAGTATTTTCCGATCTCTTATGACTTTAAAACTGCATTTAATTTTTTTTTTTTAGTAATTTATAGTCATAGTTAAACATTAAGATACATATATTTGATCAGTTTTATACAATGTACAATTACACTTTTGGAGTTTAAGGTGTATATAATTTTTTTTATGAATTCTGCATATTTATATGACTCACTTACTACAAGAATAGTTGTATGCAAGTTTATAGTCATAAAATATCAAAAACTGAAGATTCAAATAAAAATTGTTCTTTTCAACAACTTGTCTTTCGATAATTTTTTTCAGCAAAATTTACACCACACTAATAAATCATACATAAACATATCGATTGATATATCAAGAGTTGATGTGTTAATGTTCCGAATAAATTATTATTTCACATATAAAATAGCTACAACTTTTCTACATGGCGTTCTAAATACAAGATAATTGATAGTAGAATCATTTTATGAGTTTAGACTACAGATTCCGAACCATTATTTCTTTTTTGCATTTTACATTAAATAATTATTAGCGATGAAATTGTGAATTACTTCACATTTTGGTCTATAGCCTATTCATTCAGACACTCTATTCAAGATAATTAAAAATATAGTTGCTCTTAAAATTTACGTTTTTTATTCTTTGATAAATCGTTAGGAAAGACTGTGGATAATGCTTGTATTAAAATATTAGATATAGTTGCATATTGCAGAATTTTTATCTCCTTCTAAGGGGTAATACTACTGTCGTAATTAAAATTTAAGAAATTCTACAAGTTAGCTTTGTATCAAACTTAATCTTTTTACTATATGTGTAACGATATATGTCAAAATCAAAATTATCTTAAGGGTAGAATAAACTACAAAAGAGACTTGTATAAAACGATGACAGCATTAACCTCTTGAAAAATTGATAAGAAAATCAGAAGATTACATAAAGATTTAAAAATATCATAATGTGCGTTAAAAACTTATCCATAAAATAAGAAAAACTTCCATATACTGTATAGGTTAATTATACAATCAGCGTTCTAATTTTTAAAGAAGAAATAATCAGTTTTTGCAAACAATTACTTTGAAGATTTATAAAGAAAGTTCGACAATGAATATATACCCATGCGTGGCTTTTGTAAGAACTCTTGAACGATCCGAAGCAAGTTACTACGATGATGATTCCAAGGAGGAATAAAAGATAAAGTATTTTTTGCGCGACGGACATGTTTCGTCTCGGTTCAAATAAATTAATCTTCGTGATAATGCTCTTCTTCATTATAAAAAGAATCTATATAATTTTTAGTATACCCAACTTTTGGATGAAGGGAGGGGTTACACTTCATTGAAATATTTTCTTACAAAGAGTTCTATTTTGTACCAAACGTTTATGTAATTGTGTCAATTCGAAAATCGATTTTCTCCTTGAAATTAAACAAAAATTTTTTTGATATTTTCAAATTTCTATATATGGATATTCTATTATCGAATTCCTTATAATACTTCCGATCCACCACTGCGTATAACTAAAACATAAAACGTGATTTTCTGGAATCGACTTTTTTCTGACAGTGTAAGAAATCACTCAATTAATTATGATGAAATTTTAAGGATATTTTCATCATATATATATGAATATACCTTGAACTAAAATTGTATATACGAAAGACTGGATCTTCACTATATTTTTTTCAACCAGAAACTTCTGAAAAATTTTCTTTTTTAAACTTATGTTTATTTAAGCCGCCTATATTTTCTTAATTTATAACAAAAATTAATCCTTCTGATACAAATTATAGCAAAGATCGTGTTGAACTCAAATTTGTTTCTCTTTAGTATTTCTACTAATGGGATGTTCACTGTGCTTTTTAATACCAATCACATAAAAATTGCTCTGTTTTAAAAATTTTTAGATGTATATATTAATTATTAAAACTTTTAGATAATCATGCCCTTTATTTACTATCTATTGTATATTACTGCAAAGTTTCAAGTGGATTCGTTAAAAACATTCTCAACTCCACATGATTTGACGAATCTACTTAAAATATTCTCAAAAATATAGAATAGACGCAAATAAAGGACATGATCAATTCAAATTTGAAATAATATAATGTTGAGATA
Organism: Sycobia sp. Sy_11; assembly: GCA_018907035.1. Classification (NCBI taxonomy): domain Eukaryota; kingdom Metazoa; phylum Arthropoda; class Insecta; order Hymenoptera; family Epichrysomallidae; genus Sycobia; species Sycobia sp. Sy_11. The sequence goes on along the minus strand of JACCIC010000015.1, from coordinate 4,858,701 downwards.
TAACATACGATTGATATCACTTACTTCAGGAATCTCAAAACAAATAATTTCGCACAAACATTATTTAACGTAAATAAAAAATTCTTCTTACATTTTATGAAATCTTTCATTGAACCTCAACAGAATTCTATCAATATTTATCACAATTATCGAATATATAGTTTTCAGGAATAACTTATCATTTGCAATACTTTTGGGATCAAAAGCGAATAAATATTTAACACAAAATAACTTGCGTAAAATAAAATCGATTTCAATAAGAAATAATTCATTTTCAATTACATACACTTAAATATTTAATACCATTGAAATTTGATAAAATACAAATTGTTAATTACATGTAGGAGAGTAGCTTCGTAAAGGTGTGTACAGGTCATCGATTGTACATACATAAATTGTACAATCATAATAATGATTAAATAAACAACACATCAATGGAAAAATGTCAATTATAACCTGCCGCAAATTATATCTATCGATATAAATTATTTGGGAAAAAATTATGTCAACTATTTTTGTTTTTTTTTTTTTTTGTACCAACAACATATTGATCAACAACAATTATCTATTGAACATCTCGAGAGTAATCAGTTCGAAGTAATTTAACATGGTCACGAAGACCGATCCATTTATTTAATTTAACACTCTTTGATTGAAATATCCTATTATCAGATTTTTATGGCATGTATAAAAATATAATCTACAGGAAATTTATCTTATTGTCCATATTTTATCCTTAATTCTTCATACTTCCTTCAATCCTTTCAAATAAAAGTCGATAACATATTTTTTTCACAATATTCATGGATTATATTAATATGGATAAATTAATTCCAAGGTTTAGTGGATGTTACTAGGTAAATTCAATAAAAGATATTTGGAACATATCAGCGCTGCTGTAAACATTAGTTGATTAAACTGACCTTTATGAAATAGTTCGATTAAAACATTTGAAGGCATAGTAGCATCAGGTAGGACCTAATTAAAATATACATGAAGAAGTATACTTTCTCGAAATTGGGAAAGTTTTTTATTTTATTTTTTTCTGGTTTCAGAGCATTTGGATTTTCAAACGGAATCCCATAAGATTAACGTGTTCAAATATATATATATTATACCATCAAACTACCACGACGGTGTGAAATATGCGGGAGAAATTCACATCACGGTCGTGGTTTTTTTAACATTCTTAATCCTCTCTTTTACGTAGTGCTTTGCAATATATTTGTGTGTTTTGGGCGACGATGAACACGAGGGCCAACCATATAGCCGAACTCGCGATCATAAGTCACATCAGCGATAATATATATATATACACACATGCGCGCGCGCGCGCGCGTTTCTACGTAATTATGTGTCACCATTATTTAGGATTCCGGATTTGTACGCTATGGACGTTCCAGATCGAATATTTTTATAATAAATGTATTGCACGATCTGTTAGCCCCTCTATCACAAACGAATTGATAACATTAGTCTATAAGCTTCAGCTTATAGATATGTGATAAGCGAAATCTCGGTAATTATAGCACAACTGTGTATTTCACTTAGATGTCACAATGAAAAAAGAAACACGCAGATGTCCAGAGAGTGACGAGTCTATATACCGTATCGATAGGGACAACTCGTACACACGACAGGGTTACACAAAACCATCGACGCAATCTTTTTAATTTGCGTCTCAAATGCCTGTATATCACTCAAAAATCTTCAATCACGAACACACACACACACACACACACACACACAAATATATATAGGGTTGCCATCGCCTCAAAGATTCGTCGCCGGTTCCAGCTATTAGTTTATAATTTTGCTTGCACAGCGCGCTCTTTAGCGCAGTCTTAACGAGGAGGAAATATACCGATCGAGCACTATGGTAAAGCTATATTATCAGACACAGTAATATATATATATATATATATATATATATATATATATTATTTATTTATTTATTTATTTATTTAAATCGTACTCAAAGTCACAAATTTTCATTGATTTTTCATCTGTTGTAATGTAAAAATATCGTTCAAGACTAGTGTGCAAATTGATTATTTACCGATCGTTAGGGCGTAAAATGTCTTACGAAGTAAATACTCAAGATTCCGCATAAGGGATAAAATATACTATCTCTCACTACTCTTCTTTTTCTGGTTTCTCAATCGTAAAAAGCCTTCCGAATCATTAAGTCATACACAATCCACATAAGTATATTATAGGGCCATAGAGCTTGATCATTTCATTGATCAGCTCATTTCATTGGTACAAGCGGAGGAAATCATCTTATGTACTCACATTGCATGTGCCAGCATCGCCAGATGACGTTGTTCAATCGAATTTTGTCCTTCCATCGCAGTCGGATGCCTTTGAAGCGATTCCATTTGGGCGAGGTCAGCTTCTGTCTGGAACAAATTCACATAAACTGCGTGCTTTCTTTTCGTGCTCGGGCCTTTCAATAATAAAATATTGTTATGATGCATTAGTATTTTGCTTTCATAGATAGCTTTGGCAGAAATGATATATGCAGTTACAAATCAAGAAATATTGACAGATGAGTCATTGCTCCAAGATAATCAAGAATTATTGTGTATTGAACACAAAAAAAAATTATTCTAAAAAATTAGAGTTATCGTAATTAGCTTTTGTTTGAGCAGTAAATTAAGAAAATATTTATCAGCATTATGTTAAAACTTTCGAATGAATAAAAGTCCATTATAAATATATTCATCAAAATTATTTATATTTTCCATTACAGTGTTTCTGAATAAAATTAATGGAAAATATCCGAAAGATTAAATTGTATATATATAATAAATGTATGTATGTTTTCTTATAAGAAAACAATAAATTAATTCGATATTTACGTAAAAAACGAAAGGAAATTAAAAGGTATTATAATATTCAATTTGTCATTTCCGTGATTTTCCACAGAAATGTTATTCCTTTAAATAATACTATCTGAAAAATGATATATTTTGCTTGCCTCAGTTTCTCCTTCTCTCCTTTCTATCGTTTTGCGTGAAAATTAGATTTATAAGTTTCCGCACAATACAGTATTGTCATACAAAAAATGTTACACGTTACTAAAATTTAACTCATCCAACGTAATCTTGGAACATATAATATGAAAATTATTTGATCTTATATGATTATATGACAATATTAGCCCCTTGTTATTTTACAGATTTTTACAAGCAAAAGAAATGAATTATACTTCGTGAGTTTGAAGCTTCATATTATAACCTTCAGTCGTTTTGCTCAATAATTCAAAGCAATCAATTCACACAATTGGGATAAAAACAAACCGGTCATTCAAAAATACCCGCACAAAATAGATATATTTAGAAGCTGTTCTGGGTTATGAAATACTGATAAAAGCAGCGTGAACTTTAAGAATAGAATATATATATATATATATATATATATATATATATATATATATATATATATATATATATAGTCGTTCTATTTCTATTCGGAAAATTACTCTTCATATAATGAATTTTAAGGATGGACAACTGAGCTTTGATATTGATAATTTTAAGTAGTTCACAGCAGAATTTAACAATGTGTATTCTGCTCGCAGTGAATAATATTGTCGGTAAGTCGATTTCCATGTAAAAATAATAACTTTTGGTACGTAATTTTCAATTCGTATACTTAAGCCTATCACATAGAATGATAATTATCATAGAAGAATCAAAGGAAAACGGAATATCCGATAAAATAACGTCATTGCTCTCAAGGTACTTTTTTCGGAAGAATACCAGACTCGCTTATAAGCGTGAGATGTTTATCAAAACAAGTCGTTTAACGTCTATCCCCATATGTTACTGTAATAAGCTACTTTTGAAACCTGCGTTTATAATCGCGTTTTGCATGGAATCTGGAACGCGAGGCGTGTAGCAGAGATTTTTACGAAAAAAAAAAAAAAAGGCCAATCGCGAATTGAAAAATATATAAAATTTAATCTGCAAAATATCCCTAGCAAATAAATGAAGGTATTTAGCAAACAAAATGAGCTCAATAGATCGCGCGAAGCGTCTGACTAAGAAATATTCCAGTTTTCCAGCAGCAAGTCGGAGCCGATAAACACACGCGTTCGCTATTTTTGCACGCTTGGCATGATCCAGTGATCATATCTCTCTGTCTCTCTCTCTCTCTCCCTCGCTCTCTGTAGATATGTATGCGCGTGTCTCAGTTGTACAGAAGAGCAAGAGATTATGCGCGCATGATGCTCCTGTAGTAATTGATCCAAGTAGTATGTTGCGTGTCATTTGTTTTTCTTTTATGAGCCATTGTCCAGAAGACAGAGGCTCGAAACACCACAAAATCAGTCTTAATAAGAGTATAGTCAACAAATACACGATATTTCTTGTTTTAGTCGGGGTAATCTTCACATCCTCTTTTTCGATTTATCAACACTCGATGGAAGATACCACCAAAAGTTTCGCAATTTCTAAGTCCATTTGTGATTATGCGCGTTGCGATGGGCTAACACATCTCGCCAAAGATATTAATAAACTTTTATGTGTAGAATATTTCCTTTCCGGTTTCAATGTTCTGTTGTACTGACCAATTATCTAGCGTGCACACATAATATTCATTTTTTCACGTGCCAGCCTTAGTGGCGGATCGAAGAATAAATTTGTGGGTTATCGACTTGCCCGCCGAAGCTAAAAACTGTGCTGGTTAAAAATATCAAATTTTTACATCATTCAGTTATACTTATAACTGTATAATAAAATTGTAGCTATAATTTTACAATTTTATGGCATGCTATCGCCCCCCCCCCTTCTCGCTGTCTCGACGATCAACTCCTGAAGAGCTGCCACTATCCTGCGCCAGATATGCCATGGAAAAGTATGCGGGAGCATCGGCTTCCAACTTCTTCGATTGGAAGATTTTGCACCCCTTCCCCTCGCACTTCTAATGAACATAAAGTTTTTATCACTAGGTTGAGTCATTTTATCGGCACACGCTTCGGTCTCTCCTCGTCTTCCGTCATTCGCTATACATTTATAATATATAGCCACTTCGAATTTTTTCCCTTGATAAACAAAATTTATCACAGAAACTTGGAAATTATCCGAATCAACTCGAATCTTTTTTCTTTTTTCTTCAATCCTAATAGAACGACGCTTTGAATTGAATTTGTTTGAATCGTGAGATCCTCTCTTCCTCTCTATCTCTATCTCTCTCTCTCTCTCTGTCTCTTTTTCTTTTTCAGTGTGTAAAAAACAGCGAAACTGAAAATATTTTTTAATTCTATTCTTCACCCAGAATAATTTCTTTGTAATAAAAACATTTCGTACTCTCAATCTTTGCAATATTTACAAATGAACATAAGATCAGATGATTCTTTTATATATTCGATAAGCCAACGCTCCCTTCGATATAATGAAGTGCGCTGTCATGGATTTTTTTTTTCGTTTTCCTTTAAGGTCAAACGTAATGATTAGATAAGATAGATATTATATACGCAAGTAGGCTTAAAGATTTTCATCATTTGACAGATAAGTAAATTCCAGTTAGGATGAATATTTTTCATTATAATAAATATTGTAAAAAGTTATTTCTTCCATCAGCATCTCTAAGATCATAATTTTTTTTTTTTCATAATTCATTCGTTATTTTGTCAATTTAACAACAATATAATGTTATTAGTATATCGAGTTTCTGCTGTTTCATAACATCTTTTGCATTTATTGTATAATGCTAAAATAATATTGTGAAATATAACAGATTTAAAGATACATTTACTAATTCTTTTACTTTATGTGATTATATATATATCGGAGAATTCCATTCGACTATTTGATAGCCAATATCAACAAACCTTCATTTTATGTTGTCAAAAGATACTTTTAATTCGAAATATTCGTCTACAATTAAGACTATAATTTACTATAAGAGGTTAAAAAGTAATTCAGTTTCAATTTTCTTTCCTAGTTCTATTATATAATAGTATATATGAAACCGATTAAACAAAAAAAAAAAATTATAATAGGGTTTACAAATATTACGATTTCAAAAGAAAAAAACTTCACCAATGCAAATTTCTTTCGAATTCGTAAAGGGGAAAATCAAAATTATCCATGCATAATATAATAGAATAGAAAAACTAATTAAATCAATTTAAGTGTACCCTCCCTCTCTTAATTTACAAGCTCATTCGGTATGTATTTATTTGCGCTTTAACTAATGCCAATTCAGTTTAAACTTTTTATTATTATCAAAAATTTTAAATAATATGAACCTAATATCATAAATAAATGAAATTTGAATTTTTACAATGCATAAACCAATATTTTCTTGACAGTTTGACAGATGCAGTGAAAACAAAACGTGTATTAAAATCACTAATTTGATAATTGTTATGTATGGGTCGCGCTAAACAGATTTGCCGAATATGCTTGGGATAAGTGCCGTTATATAGCTGAATCAAAAATAAACGAATCGACGGTAGTGATTTTATCCGATTGACGAACCAACGGTCGGATCGACAGGCGCTCGCTCTTCTCGCCCGATCTATTACACGTATTAAGCGCATTGCTTGTACTTTTTGAGGGATCGGTAAGTCACATACGTGACATAATACTATATATATATATATATATATATATATATATATATATATATATATATATATGATTAAAAACTTTTCTTTAATTCAAATAAATATTTATTCATTGATAATAATAATAATTATCCTCCTTGCTAAATAGTTTATTTAATAACATATTCGTTTAAAGTAAATTAACTTTCTTGAATGATTTTGACAAAATTAATTTTATTAGTTCCTTTAAAATATTGATTAAAACAGTAATGATTTTTTGGCTTTGATAGAAGATCAATATATTATTTAATATATCATTATTATTTCAATAAAGATTCCAATTTTGGAGTTTTTCCATTGATTATTCACATTTGTTATAAAAAAAAAGAAATTAATTTAAAAAGCGCATCCCAATTAAGTATAATCATGTAAGATATGTATAGAACTCCAAATTCCAATTTTTTTCTTCGATCTAGAAAAAAACAATCAACATCGGTTGAACTTAATCTGTCTTGGGACAGCATATATATACGTCGAATATGATGACCGCGTGTCATTGACAAGTAACCCATTAATGGAGATCTGCTAAGCGAATACACGCGCGCTTATTTATAAATGAAACATATACATACATATATATATATATATATATATATATATATATATATATATATATATATATAGATGTTTTATAAAAATGAACGCACCAGAATTTTGCTTCGTTTGCGTCGTATAGGATCGGAATCAAGATTACACGCGAACATTTGTTCCTTAAAATGTACTTGAGTCGCGAAAAGGGGCGAACTTATTTATGCAAAGAGATCTTGAAAATTTCGTTTTATTTTATTGCAGAATTAATTTATATAATCATACAAATTCAATCATTGTCTTAAAAAAGTTTCATATAAATTTTTCAGACCTTCTTGTACCTGTAAGAGAGCGTGCAGTTCGTCAGCGAGTGCTTTTTTTATGCAACATAGAAACACTTTGATTTCAAACTATATTATTCCAGTCTTTTGGATTTACTTGTCAAATTACTTATTCAAATTTATTGCGTTTTAAAAAAAGTGATTTTTTTAAATCTAGAAAATAAAGTGCGAAAAATGGAACAAAAAACGTAGAATTTTGTATGTTTTTTATTTTTATGAGTTACCAAGCTAATCTGGAAGCACAGGAGGAGCCCCTTATCAAATTCAAGGTTATTTGATGTTGCATTATCTTTTTTAGTGCGCCTGATCAATTGTTCAAGGTGACCGGGTTTAAAAATTGATCCTTCCCGAAATGAGGCCTATTTTCGACTTAAAATAGCAATTTTTCGAGAAAATAAATTAATATTCACTATAATTTAACCCAGTCACTTCGATAAACAAATACGATTTCCAAGCTTTTGGTCTCTTAAATATATTTCGTAAAATCCATATTTGAAAAACCGCGAAAACTCCTGAACATTTGATTATTATAGGATAATAATCTATATATATCATAAACCTAAAAAATTTCAGTTCAATCATTTTTGGCACTTTTCACTTGAAATACGGATTTTATGCAAAACCTATAAAATAGCAGCAGCTTTAATATTATTTATCAAAATAAGCAAGCTACAGTTAAAAAAAAATTTTTTTCTCAAAAGCTGATCATTTTGGGCAAAAAAAAATGTGCTTTAAGATAAATATAATGATAAATGTTTGGGCTCTAGCTAAGCTCAAAAAAATAGATTCTGCGCTTCGACAAAACATAAATTAACGCCAAGTTACCGAGGGGACCTTGAATTTAATGCGAGACCCATAGCCTGAGCGCTCGAACTAATCAGCGCACCTCTATTTTCGATAAGTCAAAAAACTTAAAAATTATGTAAGATTCATTCAACCTTGAACAGTAGCGCCGCAATATATTGCCGTTCTCTCTTATTTTATTGTCAAATAAAAAAATCGTTTACTAATTAAAAATCATACTACAATTTTTAAATTAATAAATAGTTGAATCTCTTCGCGTATTTGTTCTCAACCTAATAGAATTTTTGGATGCGAGACGTTGAAAATTATACGATTAAAAGTGCTTTTGATATTGATGAATTATATCAATCTTGAATACATTGAAGAGCTCAGTTAAAATTCGGTAAATGCTTCTAAAAATACGCTACCTTTTTTTCCTATGAATTCTAAGAATAGCCGAAATAAATAGCTGTATATACGACGAAAAATATTAAAATTTTATCATTATATTTTTCACGCTGTTATGAAGATATGCATCGATACATCCATAGGCATTGACGTATACAGCTGTCATATACGTCAACGCGTAATTGGATGAAAATTAATTTCAGTATATATGCATTTTAATTTATTGTTTAACATACGCTTACGTTCAAACTTAGGATAATAAAGAATTGACAAAATATGGTTATGAAAGCTTTTTGTCTTCGATTTAATAATGTGAAAAATTTAATATAAGCAATTTACAAATTTTTTATATATACATATATGTAGATAAAATTTTTTAAAGTATTTAATGTGGCAACTCGCCTACTTTTAATATGTTTTGAATCAGATGTTTATGATAAATTTAAGTACAAAAACTTACTCGATCTACATAATAATTGCTGTCTTTGTAATATTTTAATGGCTAATAAACGAAAATTTAATTTCCTAACTTATAATCCAAGCACATTAATAAATAGGACGAATAGTCGTATAAAAAGTAAAGCAAATTTTTGTATATTTTTAGTATCCCGAGTTATGAAATCCACTGTCAAAGGCATGTCGAAATTTATTATTATAGTACGCAAATACTTTTTATCAAAATAGGGAAAAAAGTAGGAAATTTTCAGAACTATTTTTAAGTCAGATAAGATTGGACACTTAAAATCTTACAAAACATTTTTTATTGATATACGTAATTGAATAACTGGACCCCTAATATGACATTTTTAGTAATCAATTGATACTGATTTTTAATCTACAAAATCGTGTACTGCATTTATTCTTTGCTAGTGAAGATTAAAGAATATTTTGAAGTAAAAATAAAAGCATTATTAGAATTCTGATTTATCATATAGTTAATAAAAAAGTGACTAACGTTGATTAGTTATCGATTGTCTTTAGCAAATTTATGAAAATTGAAATATCTGAAATTTCGAAAAGAAACCAGTATTATCAGCTGAATATATTTTTATCCAGACAATGCTGTTATAAATAAATGAGTCATAATGAAAGACACTGCACATATTTACGTAATTTTTTGAGAAGGTCAACGCTGATTTATTTACAATTTAGAGCTTTACGTCGATGAGGTAAAATAATATAAAATTTTCAAATTTGTGGATTACAAAGAAATGTACGAAAATTTATTAAAAAACAATTAATAAATAAAAAGAAATTCCCAAATATAATCAATTTTCCAACATTCTTCCAAACTATTCTTTTACAAACAAAAGCTAAAAAAAATTACTTTCCATTAGTTTTTCATTGGCATTTCAAAATTTCATTTTCATTTTGCTTCTAAATAGTCAAAATTTATAGCGAACAAAATAATACAATAAGTACAACGTTTCAAAATCCGTTATTCGCATATATTACAAATGTTTGTATACTGACATTAAAAAATATAAAAAATAATAACAACAAATGATAAGTTGGAGAAAAAAAATTGATTGAATATTAATTTCTTACAATTTCGAACAAAAATGAATCAATTACAGAGTAGTACAGAAATATAAATATAATGATCTATAGATGTTTGAAGTGCACGCACTTTAACTTTAAGAACGATGTATATAATAGGTTGTCAAATATCTCACTTCCGTTTTTTTGCTCTTTATTCAATGCTTTATAAAAAGTGTTACAGTGGTCGGATTTACTTCAAATACTGCGTCGTTTTGTTCGATAATCTGTTACCATCTAGACGGCAACTTCATAATACCCCTCTCGTAGAAACCCCTTTCCTAATTTGCGAAGAACTCGGACAGCCACTTTTCACAAGCCTCTTTTGAGTTCAACTTTACACCACCAAGGGCGTTCGATATGGAGAGGAACAGGTGGTAATCATTTGGCGCTATATCCGGGCTACAGGGTGGGTGCGATAAAACCTCGCATCCGAACTCCCGTAGCTTCTGACGAGTCATCAACGAAGTGTGTGGTCTGCGTTGTTCTGGTGGAACACTACACCCTTCCTGTTGGCCAATTGTGGACCCTTCTGGTCGATAGCCTGCTTCAAACGGTCCAGTTGTTCACAGTAGATGGTAGAATTAAGTGTCTGGCCATATGGGAGCAGTTCATAGTGGATGATTCCCTTCCAATCCCACCAAACACACAGCAAAACCTTTCTGGCCGTCAATCCCGGCTTGGTCACTGTTTGGGACAGTCCACCGGCCTTGGACCACAACCTTTTTAGCTTGATATTGTCGTATGTAATCCATTCGGCGTTAGTGAAATCCATGTTTACACGTCTATAACTTTTGAACGCAATAGCCAAACTAATCATGCATAGCATCGTTTTGTACGTTATGTCAGGACCTTTCAAATGATTATAGTATTGCCAGATACGAGCTCTGTAGCGCTTTGTACATAGCCGTGAAATTCATAAGACAAAAAGGCAGAAGGGAGATATTTGACAACCTAATATGTATATATATATATATACAGACTAGACACTCTAGAACCACAGAAAGCTGAAGAAGACATAATAGTACACAAACATACATTTGGATGTTCAACGTCGGACTACACTCGAGCAACGGCTGAACTGATAAATTCAGCAATCGCTAATTCTACACGAGTAGAAATTTCGATAAAGCCCGAATTTTGTTTGCTTCCATTGTACTGCATATAAATATCATTACTGGATCAATGATACCATTGGGATTCTAACAGATCGCAGTGATAACAAGTCGCATTTCTTTGTTTGCGAATATAAGTAAATCATACCCTCTAATTTGCTTTTCAGTTTTACTTTTAAGAGATTGTAGATAAGCGTAATAGTTGGTTTAGCGGGTATCAATTAGGCATCCCTTAAAAATCCAAAGGGGTATTAGATCACACCTAATTAATATAATATTCGGATTCTAATTAAGATATTAGGTGTGGCACTTCATACCTTTTTCTAGGTGTGGAATAAAAAACTGTGTATGATATATATACTTCTAATTTTCAAGATGTTAACACAACATTGAACATCAAAACTAGATCAATAATTAACATAATATGTACGTTTATACAAAAATAAGTGTATTCAATTTTTATCTGTTATTTTTCAAATAATAAATCTTGAGGGCTATTCATTTTGGCTAGATCGTAAAAAGCTTTAACCCATTGTTGAGCATTGTTGCTGGTAAATAATATTTTAATAATTTTAAGAAACAAAAAGGACATTGATTCATTCAAAAATGATGAGCCCCAAGTACTAATTACTTGGAACATTATTTATAAAGCGATTAAAATGAACTTGGCACGCAGTTTTTTAGTATAGTTTTTCTAGATTATTAGTTCGCGCGCTCAGTCAGTTTTATAAATTACTAATTATTTTTTATCCATATATTATTTTTATTATTTCTAAAAAAATCAATTAAGTAAATATATGTAAATTATACGATCAAGTATTAAAAAATATGTAGATATACAGATAGAGATGGTGTACAAAAACTATATTTGATATTTTTGATCTTTTGTGATCTACAATATTAGGTAACCTATTAATTTACTTATTAACTAAGTTAATAACTCGGTTAATATTAAGTAGATTAAGAATAGAGGGTAGCTTTCCCAATTTCATATGAAAAAGTCATCATCGTTATCATCGTCTTATAACATCATAAAATAATTTGAATTTTGAACTGAAGGCCGACGGAATTCGAATGTAACGAATTAGATCATCGGATTATTATCGAGATTCTGTTTTAATAAAATGTCATAATCTAATTTCACTGCTCTAATTACAAGAAGACAGACAGAGTGAATGAGAGAGAGAGAGAGAGAGAGAGAGAGAGAGAGAGAGAGAGAGAGAGAGAGAGAGAGAGAGAGAGAGAGAGAGAGAGAGAGATGTAGCAACCTCTTTGGTTAAAAAACATTTCATTTAAAAACTTGGTTGTTTCATAATATCTATATGCATAAAAAGTAGGTGTGTATGTGTGTATGTGTGACAGATGGAAAACTTCTAGCCGGATTCGAAGATAAATATAGACGCTGTTATCAGATAAACCAGTAATTTTTTTATTAATATTTTTTTAATAATTGTTTTTGAATGCATACTTTCTTATAGGAATTTCTCAATGTGATACTTCAAAACAGATGTGCGGTGCACATCAGAGCAAAGAATACAGGCCAAAATGATGCAAATCTTCACGTACAAATACGTTTCTTATCGAGAGAGAAAATATTGTCAACAAGGACATGAGAGAAGTTCTATAAACTGAATTCGTGAACTGTACGTGTAATCCGTGCTAAAGGTTGAAAAATATTTCTGAACAACAGACGAAGCATGAAAATTTAAGGCACTGGCCTTCATATTCAATGCACACACAGTCCGATCGGTATAGGAAAGGATTTCATTTATATATTAACAAATTGGTGTACAGCTGCCGATACCACTTGTGCAGAAAAAGAGCGCACAGAAAACGTTTCGCGAACCTTATCTGAAAAATCTTCCCTTGAATATTATTTATTTATGTTATATAATGGCTTTAGTACTCGGTAAGACTATCAGCAGCTTGACAGAAGCGTTCAGACCTCCCCGATGATGGCGGATTATTGCAATGGCTCGCCATCAGCTGACTGTTATATGATCTAATCGCACATCATCAACATATACAATATGAATTGACTTAACAAGATGACATACTTTGAGCCGTTATCTATATCCACAATGGCACGTCAGTTATTTGATAATATGATACCTGTAACTACATTTCTGTTCTTTTAAAAGCTTTTCATTTTTTGCACACCTGATTATAGAATACGCTTATGTGAAACTATATCACATTAAATTTCGTCTTTTCGAATATTATATATTGAAAACTGTCAAAGTCAAGAATATTTTATCTATTAGGATCAACAGATAATACAAAGATTATTCAGTTTCAATTCTGGGTATCTATTTTCTGCAAAGGGACAGCAGCAAAATTCATTCTAACGCATGGGTAATTTAAATTTTTCCCAATTATGTGATACACATGCATAAATTATTATAGTTTAAAATACATTCCATTACAATTCACTTACACGCACATATATCATTCGAGTATAAATTAGGCAAATTGTGCATCTTTGTAATATTTTATGCATAATTGTACACTCGTGAATGCTTATGTAATAATTAACATTCTAATTGTTGTGAGAGGCGAACGATACTTATCTGTTATGCAATTAATTAAAATGAGACTTGAATTGCCTAGAGACGGAAGGTGTGTATTCAAAGAAAAAAAAACAGGTTGTATCGAACCAATTATATATATGCACACTTGAATGAACTGACGATGAGATAAAGAGCTGTAAAGGACATACGAAAGTGGTTTTTACTCTACATAGTTGCAAAAAAAGAATGAATACCGATTTACACACAAGTACAATCACTTATGCAATTACAGAAGGAATTGATTTACACACAAGTACAATCACTTATGCAATGAAAATCATAATATCCCAAAGATTAATCCTGAAAATTAATGGTATTACATATTATGTTCTCCAAAATTGTCACGACGCTGATATCCAGTCTTCGAATGTCATTTTCCAACTAATCCCCGCCCTTTTATTCAATGTCGACTTTGTTTCTGGAAGTATCTATCCCCTCATTAGTCTCAGCCGGCTACTAAATGAGTTTTGCAGTTTTCCTCTGACGTGTTCAGTAGAACTACCTGAGACGAAATAGCTCAGCCGCCCACAAGGGGTTGAGCAATCCGCATGTGGATCTACTCGAATAGATCGCTATGCGATTGATCTCTATCCAATCGTAGCCTCCAACACATCTAAACACCTTCACAAAACCTTTCGTGATAGTTCTTCAGTCAGGAAGTAGCTCAATTGAAAATGTCTAATGTATTTAATGTAATAAAATTATTGCGATGTCTCGTCTAATCGATAACGTATTATTCGTTTCCAAAATTTTCTTTCGATCGAACAGAACACGTCTTAATCCTCGACTACATACACGTATCGATACTTGGTTACTTTGCGCGTAATCACAATCACTTAACTTTTATGCATAGCTCTGTACAAATTCGTGAAAAAGCATTTGTTGGCAGAACAAAAATAATTATTGTTTACCAATGATTAGAGAACTCCAAGAATACCCCAGTATATGTAAAGGCTAAAGTTGACTTCAGATGAAATGATGGAACCCTATTTCTACTTCGCTGTCGCACCCCACTTCTTCCTTTGTGAAGAATTTCTGCCTTCATGAGAAGCGAGAGTTCCGCTGCGGCGAGTGAAACGCGAACGTATACGTTACAGTACGCGTACTTGGTACCATATTCTATTGTACTCCCTATTCTAGATTCTTCACGTTTTTCGCTCGTCACATGTAGTTAAAAAAAAATTGAACTTCAAAACTGAGTTACTGATGTCGGGCTTCATAGGTCAAGAGAAGGCTACGGGAATTGTGGCTTAAATGACGTCAAACACAATCGCGAGTAATCGTAATCGCCCCATTTGAAGGCAGCTTAAGCTGTAAATAATCAACAATACAGTTGAGCGAACGCCTCCTTCTCGCTCCTGGCGCACGTAGTACACACAGCTTTCTTTATCAAGTGATCCACCCCCCACACCTTGTTACAATCGTCGACTTTTATACATATTTGTTGGCCTTTTTCTTATCGGATATACGTAAACACATATTACACGAATGCAGCTCTTCATCAGAATGGTATAAATTATTTCTGTATACTTCAAACTGTCGCTCCTAATGTTAAACCGGCGATTCAGCGAAAGAAAAATATGTGCTTTTTTATTTCGAACGATGCGAAGAAAGAAAGAGAGAGAGAGAGAGATAACTTTTTTTGGATTTTAAACGACTATTAAAGAGGTAAACGCAATTTTATTGACTGCTCTCAATTGCATTTATATAAAATAATATTCGATAAATAAGTACAGTTGAATTGAACAGAAAACTTCAAATTTTTACGTTTTCTATGAGAACTTGTACATTGAAAAATTCGTCACTTGTAAAAAAAATCCACAATTCCCTGTGCGCTGTAATAATTGCACATGAGCGCACGCACGCACACACATAGATATACAGAGACACATATGCACAAATCTTAGTGATGCTTCATATACTGGAATCTATATAATTCCTTTCACAGAGAAAGAGAGCGAATTAAATGGCAGAAAAAAAGTCAACAACTCAACATCACCTGTATATTAAACGTTTTGCTCTCCCTCTCTCTTTCTCTCTCTCTCTCTCTCTCTCTCTCTCTCTCTTGCAGTCGTTATCTCCACACGACATTCAATAAAATACAATGTTTTGAAGAGAAACATGAAGAAACTGTGACAAAAAAACTGATTAATTTAGGTTAATGTAGGTATTCTGTGGATATTTACTCTTTGTAATTGTTTCTCTAGTCTATAATCCCGCCGGCACAATTACTTAACGCTCAAGCCACATGTCAGATAAAATATTTTCTTTTCAATTTTCATTTAAAAAAAATCATGAAAAGATCATATAAATCTTATAGCATTATTTGAACTATTAAACCTCAATATAAAGAACTAGAATGTTTTTAATGAGCGGTATAGAAAACTTATACTGGATAATATAGCATTTTGAGTATTGTACGTTTTTCATTAGCGACGCGATAGACCCCGAGTAAAGTTTTTTTCAGATAAGTTCCTTTCGTGATAAGCACGAGCGCTTAATATTAATGAAAATTTGCATACTTATGGTTCTGAGGCCTGGATCAAGAATATCATAGCCATTTTTTGACGAAAAATAAATCACCATATCGATATCCACAAACATCACATAAATAACATGATCTTTTAATTTTATTTTGGAAAGTAAGAAAAATTTCAAAAAAAAATTTAAAAAAAAACAAAAATTATTCATTTCATTACTTAATGAATTTTCTGCTACCCGCAATTTTCTGAATAGATTTGGACATTTTACTCCAAAATCCAAAGTACACCCCATACTAGATAGTGGAATTCTGTGACAGCTAACGGAACCTGTCCCGCCGGAAGTCCATGCGCGATTACACGAGTCGATGGGGTTCGCTAATCTCGCTCCTCCGGGCGGAGAGCCAGGCGATGCCGAAGGATTAGCCTTGCGAGAGAGAGAGAGAGAGAGAGAGAGAGAGAGAGGGAGATTATCGTTGCGTTTTGGTTGCTACCTATATGATCGAGCCCCGTAACTGTTTACGAATGATTAATGTATAGGCCTCGCGTTGCTTCCGTTGCGACTTTTTTCCTGAGCTATATGCGCGGATGAAAGTTTGTCATTTCTTTTACTTTTAGTGTTTGATCGAGTCGCATGGATAACATCGCGCATAGATCGTTGACCGGAAATGCGCCATCCACGTTCGAACCGCGCTGACTTTCTATGAATTACAATAAAGTCCGGAACTGTGCTGGAGAGATATTGTGAAATCAAAATATTACTATTTTGACGTTTTAAGAAATCGCGACACACCGGCGAAAGATTTACTTTTTCCTTTATTATGCGTTGTATTTAAATTATATTTCCAACATCGCTAATTTTTTCTTTCGAGATTTTTTTTTTTGGATTATTTTGCTTGAGATAAAATTGTGTTTTTTTTTTATTTCCTCCCTCAAACAATGATAAGAAGATAATAAAAGAAGAAGAAGAAAAATCGGGTGAATACTTCACGAGTCAGAACAGATGTGAAAGAACGAAAGATTCAGAATATATGTTTTTCTAACAGTAATATCATCCTTACGAAAATAGATGGACTCTACATTTTGAAGGAAAACAAATCACGTATAATGGGAGAATACGCGAATGAAATACACTGGGTCGTGTTCAAAACAATCCTGAAGCTAATTAAAGATACTCATCTCTGTACCAAACAAAAAAGAATTTTTTTCGCAAGTAACGAATTTTGTTTTCAGAACGGGGGCGTTGTAGTACGAATCGGCTCAACGCTTAGATGACAGACGTCGGATATTATATATATATATATATATATATATATATATATATATATATATATATGTGTGTATATATATATGTATATATGTGTATATATATATGTATATATATATATATATATGTGTATATATATATGTATATATATATATATATATATATATATATATATATATATATATAATAGTAAATATATAATATCGTTAAAAACTACCTCGAGCATGATAAAAAAAAAAAGAAACTCCATAGGATTATTTTTTTCAGAAATTTTTTCCCGTTGCAAAAGACCTTACCAAACCTGATTTATTACGGTGAGGGCAGAGCTAAATTTCATTACATATTCATTCGTAATGTCATCGGTACAGGAATATTTGAGAATCACACATTAACGAAAGATGCTTTGCCATGCCGTAAATAAAACTGAGATACTACGTCGAATACCTCAATAAACCAAAAGTCCGATCTTATACTATATAACCCACACACACGGAAATCATGGCGACTTTGATACTTAATTGAACTCGAAAGAAAGGGAAAACAGCGATAAACAGATATCAGAGTGAGAGAGAGAGAGAGAGAGAGAGAGAGAGAGAGAGAATCGTATTCACGCACACACGCATACACTCAAATGATCGGAGCTGAGAGCTTGCGCACACGAGACGCCAGAGGAAAAAAAAATCATGCGTTTCCATCCCATCAGTAGCTCGACTATATATTGCGTCATCCATCTACATAAATTATAATTTTATTCTCCAAATTAAAGCTAAGACCTTCAATATTATTATAGACTCAGAACTGGGTAACGCTTCTGGACTCTGTATATATTGGAGGCTCAAACATATATATATATATATATATATATATATATATATATATATATATATATATATATATATACATAACGACCGCGCAGTGAAAGGGCAAACACTCGGCTTTGGCTTCCGCCAACAGTAAATACAGGCAAACACGGGCAAACGTACACACGCATGCGCACCATAGGTGTGCGCCCGCGTGTCTATGCTTAACCGCACACCTCTCGCTTCGATCGAATATCTCGATAAAGGCGCGCGCGCGCGCGCGAGCGCACTTATTGAAAATTCTTTGCAGCTTGATTTAATGTAGCGATTATACAAACTTGAATTTCCACCCGTGAAAACCAGCTGGTTTCTCGAATACACGCACGCGCGCGGACGCACAACAGGCGGTGATGCAATTTCACAATAGACTTTATAAGGAACCGTATATATAATAGTGTACACTAATTTAGAAATTTATATATATAAATTTCCCATTTAGTTGTCCCATTTACTTATTGAGTCTCAATGTTTGATAGTTGAAATAAAATGATTATTTACTAAATAGACAATAAATTTTATTAAGAATAATTTGTATTTTTATATTTATTGAGATTTGACAGTTATATATTTACAATGCCAAAAACAAATGATAATAATTCAAAATTATGGTAAAATTCTCTTGCTATTTTTACTAATAAAATATGCCGATAGCTGTTTTTAATTTTGTTAAAAAAGAAAAAACGTCTCTTTTATTCAATAAACTTGAAATCTAAATTGAGATTTACATTAAATACAGAAACCGACGATGGTAAGAGTTTCTTTAATTCTGACATATTTTTTATTATATTGTCAGAATTATCAACACAGATTCTACTGTGATACTACTTCTGATTTTAACATCACCTTTACGATTAAGTTACCATTTTAGAATTATCCAGATTTATAAATAATAATAAAAATAATAATAAGAATATATCAGTTTATAAATAGCTAATTATGCACTCTCTATTGTTCATTTCGATTATCCGACATTCCGGCGAGTGGCTATCGGAAATGTGAGCGACTCGTAAAAAATTTATCGAACAAGCATCTTCTCATTTTTTTACCGTTGCAAATGAAAACATTAATTTAGTAATTCACAAAACATGTCAGGCATTCTTAATAGTTTAAATAACAGCTCGTAATATTTCTAATAAATTATACGTGTATTTTAAATGATAAGGTTTTTTTTTTTTTGAAGCAAAAACGTTGACCGTAATACTAAGCTATCAGGAATCAGGACAAATGCCTTATAAACATTTTGTACCAAGAAAAAATCCAGGGAATAATAAAAATAGCACGATCCAGTGTGTAGTATTTGCGCAACTTATGTATAGAAGAGAGGAAGATGAGAAACGAGAGATAGAGAAGCCCGTGGTGCGCGCGGGCGCGGCGCTGCGCGACATTCATTACGGGGCTGCTTTTAATTGTTACACATTATGGCGCTGCTGCGCAGCCGGACTTTAATATAGAAGGCCTCTTTTTTATTAATTCAATTGACTTTAATTAATCAAGCCGAAAGCGGCCGGCAAACGTAAACGCGGGCGCGCGTGCGTGCGTGTAAATAATTCCGGGACGCGCGCGCGCGCGCGCAGTATGAAAAATAAATTCTTCTACGGGATAAAAGAGCGGAAAACGAGAGAAAAGGTCGACAAGATTTGTTCTTTTTCTTCATTCCCGCCGCACAGTTTGCCAAACATTAGACGCTATAGTTGACAAAATATTCGGAACTATCAAAGACGAATATTGATGCGGAATTTCTTCCTATGGGAGGTACATAATCTGCTAATGTGTAAAAGATAGCGCGAGAACGTCTCGGGGGAATCTGAGTAAGATGGCGTATTTTGAGGAAGAAAACTCAAAAGTACAGAATTTCAGAGAGGATTGAAGGTGGATTTTTTTTTTTAATCTTAAATAAAGCTCGAGTGACCAAGGAAAGATGGGCAAAGGCATGGAAAGGGTCGTCGCGCTGTGGGTGAAATAAACCTGACCGCGTCACGAATCAGCAGTCGATCATTAATAGAGAGGGTGTACCAAATAGGATTGTTCGCACTACCGGAATCGGTAATCGGCAGGGGACCACGAGCGCAGATGTTCGAACTCGAAAATCAAAGCTGTGGCACGTAAGATAACATAAAAAATACAAAGAGCCAAAGAGCCATTATAATTTTGTAGACGCCTATGGATTCTACTCATTCTGGGACTGGAATGTCCATCAGAAGCAGATCGACGACGGAGGAGCGCAGGGAAACAGAGAGAGAGAGAGAGAGAGAGAGAGAGAGCGCCGACGGTTGTTATCGTCCGCACCGTCGGACGCGATAATAGAATCGCGCCTTACTCCGGGGGATAGGCGCCTTTCAGCGAGACTATCAGTTTGGATTTATAACGAATCGACGAAGAGGGGGAAGGGATTTTTCTTCTCGATGCTGATATTCGTAAATCGTATGCCAGATGAACACACAAACACACACACGCACACACACACAAAATAATTTACAAAAGAGCCGAGGGCGCCTCTCGTTAATCGGCTCTCTGCGATATACCATTTTGTTTAGCTGAGCGGCGAGACATATCTCGTTGCATAATAATATGTACAAGTATGCAATTATAATTTTTCTTTCAATGCAAGGAACATCACAATCGAGGAAAAGAAGCGCCGGCTCGATTTGCGCCGATTCTTAAAGTTCTTTGACCTTGTTTACGTAACGATATACGGAGATGGGAATTTTAGCGATTTAAAAAATTAAGAGAAATCTTATACAATATATTATGATTGAGATCTTAATTTTCTATTTATGATATTAATAAGAACTCGTGCAAAACTTAAGCAATCGAATATTACATGCGTATACCGCATTAAAAAGCCCAAGTACTAAAAAAACTTATAATATACTTTTCGCTCTGCTTTTCGCAATATTTCGAAAGCGATAGGTACTGAACAAAGTGTAAAAAATAAAGCGAGAGATAATGTGCTCTCAAGTTATCAAGAAAAATATTTCAACTCAAAATTATACTTATCGTCGGGAACCGAGTGTGCATTTTACTCAAGCAAATAAACTTAATTTGAATTTAAAAATTATGGTAACTTTAGCTTGTTTAAGTTCATCGAAATTATTTTTCCAAGAAATTCATGTAAAAATTAGTTCATGTATATTTCAATCCTACTTCTTCGTTACAATTTTTAATTGAAATTCCGAATAAGATTGTTCTAAATTTGATTTTGATCTAATTAATTTTTATTATTATACATTGAGAAAATGAATTGCATCAGATTCCAAATTCTATCAAAAAGTAATATGACAAACATGGAAAATACGAAGAAGAAAATTATTTTTGAAATTTCAAAATTCTAATTTTACATTGTAAACTTAGGAAACGCGGGCGAAAAATGATTAAATGACCTTAAAAACCTTATCAGCTTCGCAAAAATAAAATTGTAAATTAAAAATTATTTATTAAGGATCATTTTTGTATTAAATTATAATAATTAAACTTGACAACTATTTAAAAAATAAAGTCGAACCTTATTAAGTTTATGATTTTGAAAATTATATTTTTTATAGCTGTAATTTCTAAAGAAATTCGAATTTTTAAACATTTTTCCATACTATTCAATATTAAGAAAGTGATTTTTAAGCTTTGGTATAAGAACATAAAAAACAACACTAAAACGTCAAGTAAATTAATTGTCAATGATTTCAGCTCACTCGGTCAGTTCTCTCATTACAAGCTAGGTGTCGATCTGCACTTTTCGACTATTATCCCAAAGTGACCATCCTAAATAATTATTGGTACCAGACGCTTATTGGATTTGACACAGACAACCTCCTTTCCATTAATATACTTGAAAGTGTATTTTCAGCCGACAGATGTATTTTATATACCATTAGATCATTTAGAGACAGTGTGTCGATTACGTAACACGTGTGCTACACATCTCATTCGTATCATCTCAAGCGCACCCATTGAATAAGTGAATCATCTCGACTCTTTTGTACTTGCAACAATTTCCTGATTAAAAGTTTATGTATTTTAACTTATCGATGGAGTGAACTTTTTATACTCGCGGGATAAACAAATATATAGTTATACTGCGTGAAACAGCGAATCCAAGGTAATGACCATTCGGTCGCTCGTTTTTCGAAATAATGTAATGAGAAAAAAGAAAAGACCTTAATGATTTCTACGCGCGCTTAAACAGTCGCGGGCATGTAAACGCGCGCCGTGCTCACCTGTACGCCAGCGACATGCACTTGAACAGCTTGTTGAGGGACGTCTCGATGCTGAGCTGCTGCTGGTGCTGGCGCTGCTGCGAGCCGGCCCTGTCCGCCGCGTTCATGGCGAAGCGCTCGAGGGAGAAGCCGGGCACGGCGACTATCGCCAGACGGGCGGCGACCTCCTCCTCGGGCACCGGGACCGCGAGCTCGTCCTCGTCGTCCTGGGCCTCGGCCTCGAAGTCCGAGACCATGAAGTGGCCCGAGTGGATCGTCTCGCGGCTCGAGTTGCGGCTGTCGCGCTTGGCGCGGGACGACGACGCCGCCGCCGCCGCCGCCTGGGCCGCCATCGACAGCTCCTGGTGGGAGGACGACGGGGTCGTCATCAGCGACGTGCTCTTACGATACATCAGCTCGGCCTGCATGCTGACCGCCTTTCTGAAAACACAGGGGATCGCGAGATTTTTTTTTATTCGATTCGTTGATTAATATAAATTTAAACTACGCATTATGCAGCGATGTATTTTGTAACTAATTTTTACTTCGAAAAGTTGGAACCTTTTTAATCGGTATAAGGAAAGAAATGAATGAATATGTCGTGCATTGCTAGTTGTCGAACTGTTTGATTGAAATTTTGACAATAATAACTAATTTTAATATATAAAATATGCGCGCGGGCGAGAAATGTTCCGGGAAGACTGAATCCGAAGAAATTTCTGGAAACTTACGCTGATTATCTGGCGAAATCCGCAGATAGCATTTTTCAAAGCGATTAAGGCTTGGGTTCAGGTCAGCCTTAAGAAACTTTCAATAAAGAATTTAGTGAATATAATTATAATACTGAATTCCGTAAAAATTATGTTAACTGTAAAACAATTCATAAAATTTATGCGGAGCTTGTTCAAATTCAAATGACTTTCGAATGACCCTCAAGGTCTATCGCCGTATACAATAAAGATATGCTACATAATATAATATCTCCGTTTCTTTAGATTGTCGATATCAAAAAGTGAGGGTTTACATATAAAAACAGAGTTGTTCTTTAAATAACTTTAAAAAATACTTCAAGGTCAAAATCAAGGTCATCGTTGTATTCTTCGTTGAAAATTACTTTAAGAATGACAATGCAAAATAGATGTTGCCTCAGAACTCATTTTTCAAATCATACATTCGTGTTTGACGCTGTGCATGTAATTCAATAAAAATTTCAGTAATTTTCATGTAAAATAGATATTTGTTTAAACAACCGCTTGTTTATGGAAACAAATATTTACTGTTATTTAATCGCGTCATGCGCGTATCTCTACTAGGGTTACAATTTTTAGGTAAATGTCAAAAAATGTTCGTGAATTTTATTTATTTAAAAAATTATACTATATTACTACAAAATAAATTATTGTAATGTGTAGTGTATTGACATATCATTATAATTTAAATAAATTATTTAAAATATTTAAATAAATTAAGAGTATTTAAATATCAGTGACTCGTATAAGACATTTAAGAACTTTCAGTTAGAACTCCAATTTTCATATGAAAAAAAAGTAAAAATTACTTCAAAAATGAAATAAAACAAAAAATCGCTTTAATATTTGTTAAATGGTGGTTTATAAAAATAAATTAGTGTAACAATCGGGCAGCGGATTCAAATAGATAGTGCAATGTTTACTATCAATTCACAGCTCGCCTATACTATATAACTAAATATTAATAAAAACTAAAAAATTAAGTATTTCTAGACCCAGGGATTTTCATTTAAAAAAATAAAATTAACTTCCAGATAACCTTGACCTTTCATTTCAAGATCATGGACAATGTCGCCATCGCGTGGTCTCTTCTGAAGCCTACACACCGTTTGTATTAAACATTTTGCTCTCATCATCAACAATTTTTGATCTTATCTGCGTTATGTAAAATTGGACACCCCGTGAATGCGAATGCATAAAAAAACATGACCAACTATTTTCGACTAATATACATACATACATACATACATACATACATATATATATATATATATATATATATATATATATATATATATATATATAACTCAACAGTCATACTGTGTCACAGAGCTCTCACACTTATCAGCTGTCATAGACACGTGCGCGAGATAAATTCTCGGCTGCGAGTGTATAGTGTCGCAATTTTCTGCATACTACGATACTACGTGGACGGCGCGATCGTAAAGAAGCGAAAGAGAGGGAGAGAAAGAGAGAGGGGGGGCAGGCGGGAGACAGAATATTACAATAGAGCTGCCCGAAAAAAAATGTGATTTATTGATGTTCAATTCGAAACAAATTTTTGGCCGGCCATTATTCGTTTCTATGATAACCTCGTGCATGCCCCATGCACCATCAAGAAAACTATATGCTCAAGCTGCAACTATTTTGCTCCGTGCGTTTTTGTGCAGTCCATTAAACACCGGTTACGAGAACTACGCGCATTATATCGCTGCACACAATAATAGTTTCATTGTAAGTCGTATGCCAAGTCGTCGTGCCAAGTCCAGAGAGATCTCTCCCACATAGAACAAGACTCATTTTGCATAGGAAACGCTGCCTAAGCATTTCACTGAATTGTGCTCAACATAATGTTAAATTTTTCAATTCCTTACTGACTTTTTTTCGACAGTCTTTATAAACTAGCGAATACTACTAAAATTCAGAGTTTGTTATAATAAGTATGGACAGTGTAATGTCTAACTCTGAAATAGTATAAATAAACATAATAAGTCTTTTTATTTATTGATTTTTTTTTTTTGATAAAAGACAAATGACATTTTGTACGATATATATTTATTACTGTCTATTATTTTAGAATAATATATTTCATATAATATTCTTGTGTACTATGTACGTAAGTGTTATGTTCTGCAATGAGTATTATGACCGCAAGGGTGCGTTTTCCATATATTTTTAAAATAACAAAAAACTATTTCGCTCGTACAAACTTGAATTTGAGAAATAACGTTGCAAAAAAGTTTTTAATTTTAGTGTTATTAAAGAATTTAAAAATAACATTTAAATTTGGCGTTCAAAACTTGTTAATTATCGGTTATTTTCCGCATTTAGCATGTACATTCGTAATACTCCATATAATTTTTCATCACATACTTTTGCAAAAGTTTTAATAGCCTGCGTATATTGTCTGTACTTTTTAGAGTAATCTTTTGTTTTTTGTTTTTTTTTTTATTAAAACAAAAAAAAATCTTCACATTGAAGTTTTCTTACAGGAAAAAATTACATATTTAACCACAGAATATTATTGTTGTAATTGCAAAATATTAAAATATTTTGTTCGATAATACATTATTTGTGGTTTTTCTAATTTTCGAAAATACAAAATTCAGTAAATTTTTTTCTTATAATTCAATGTCCTAATGAATTTCATGAAGGACGTTTAATTACAGCTTAACAAAAGCGGAAGTTGTTTTTTTTCTAGAGACGCAAGCGAAAACCTTTTCTGTGCTCCCTATACTTAAAACAAAAAGCCCTAGCGAGCATTAAATTTAATAATCGACAATCCTGCCAAATAATCATTGGCCCATCGCTGCATTTATTTGACACCTTCCTGTATTACCTGCGCCCATTAATTCACGTCGCGTCGCGTCGTCACACAAGTGTAATGTAAGTATACGTGACAATCATCCTCGTACCGAATTTTGTTTTTATAGCTATTACATAAGGCCTTCCCAAATCTTTATCTTATCGTATATGTTTAAACTTTTTTTTATCTCGATTCGCCTTTCAAACTTCGTGAAAATGTAACGGATTCGGGAGATTTTATAGTTTTTTTTTTTTTTTTTTTTTTTTATAATAATCTTACTTTATAATTACGTCCACGACATATACGGGATATAAAAATTGAATTATAAAGACGACTGCATTTCTTATATTTCAAACATACGAATGTTTCTAATATATTGCATGACCATGTAAAAACAGATATAATTCTGCTTTTCTTTTTTACTAAAATAAGCATTATCTAGTTAGAAATAATTATCTAGTTATATTTTACATAAATAACTAAGTGATGTCACTAAAAAATCTATTAATTATACTTCACCTAGATACGAATATAATGTAAATAGTTAATGATGATTAAAATCGTTGAAATATTTATATTCTTATCTTTTAAACAGGATTATTTAATAAAAATTTATAAAAATATGTCAAAGCTCAATTTTTATTATGAATTATGAAAGAATTTATATCTGGTGAATACTGATTATCAGCTAAAAATATAGATATAGGCGGACATAAGCTTAATATTTTTAATAACTTTATATTTAAAAACGAATTGTAGCATATATAAAAGTAAACCTTAAAGTTATGTAAAAACAGAAATGTTATTAACATTTCTGTTGTAATTTCTGTTATGTATAAACAGAAATGTTATTAACTTAGTTAAAACTGAGAGGATTTATCAGAAAGGCATTAATCAAGCATTCATGTTACTTGAAAATATTAAACAATAACTTACCAAATAAAACAAAATTTAGAAAAACTAGAAGAACTTCAATATGTTGAGAATGAGCTCGAAGTAAATATTCAAAAGTAATTCCCGTATTCTCATTATGCAGGGAATAAGTTTCATTAAATTATGTATCAGCGCTTGAATGTGTATAGCGCGCTCAAATTAAAATCTTCCTTGAAATCGGATAGTGGCTATTTGATATAAGTACACGTGTACATTCATATATAGTTCATACTATTTGGAATATTTCACACATATGGCCTAGATTAAGTTTAAATATTTGCCTTTCATGCGCTTTTTTTTTATTAAATCATTCAACAATGTAATACTTTTAACCCTGAATTAATAACAAGTGTTGTAGCTAGAGTGATTAAGATTTTATTAGAATTAATTTCAGCATTTTTTTCGAGCAATAATCGAATTAACGACTACATTTAAATGTGTAATATAGAATCGACGAATGTTCTAAGCTTTGCTATGTTTCCGTTATCCGTAGCAATTTTTAGAATAGCGACATAAATAAAAAAAAAAAAAAACATTTCGCACAAGAGCGCCAACGGTAATTTTTATCGAGTGGTCAATGACTTTATGGTTGGTTCTGTTATTTGGAAAAGATACTAAAGTTAAATTTACACGAAACAGTTCGCAATGACGATCAATAAAATTGAGTTACATTATATCTATAATCAGAAATATAATTATAAGGGTTGGGAAAAATTGGCGAAAATGTATAAAAAATATATACATATCTAATATATCTACATGAATGTATAATAACAATACCCAATTTCTATGTACCGATACATGGATATGAGCCTATTTATATTATTACCAAAAAATATTGAACATATTAATTTCACCAAACATATTGAAGAGGGAGCTATTTTGTTTAAACTGTACTTACTTTATATAATAATTCTAATAAATATTTACATGGAAATTAAATCGGAAAATTTATCTGAGTGACGAAATAATCTATATATTAGACGTCCTTTTTCAGGGGAAAAATTTTTATCTTCAAAAATTTAGAAATCACTAAAACTGAAGAAATGCATATTATTCTTTTCCAAGTTGTGGCAATTTGAAAAATAATTTTACAAATAAAAATAAATTTTTAGCATTAAGGAAGGTTGATTTATAATATGAAACGAATTCTTTTTCACAAATCTGTTACTTATTAATTATTATTTTATTATTAGTTATTATGATTATGTTTATTGATTTGTTTCAAATCGAACACGATTCGGACAGGGGATGTCTTCAAAATTTTTTTCCATTACCCACTAAAGTATCAAAATAATAAAAAGTATTAGACTCTCTCACTGCATATGCATTTAATAATTATATTTCAATTAACGAATATTTTTATCGGTCTTATAATCTTTATAAAATCATCTAATTATAATTGTATAATGACAATTAGACTGTCCCTGTTTATAATCACTCCCGTAGAAAAATAAAAAATAAAAATAACCTATATGCTAAGTTAGCAGAATTAGCAGAAAATTTAATGTACAATAGTCGACATAATTACAATTTTTAAATATATTTTATTTAACTAAATTTGTAATTATCGCAATCACAATTTATTTAAAAACCCCAATTACTTTGTTCGAAGCGCGATCGCATTAGAAAATGAGATCGCTTTGGTTTTTGGCATTATATGACCAGCGTCGACCGTCGATACTAATAATATTCTCTTTATTATTTGATGTACTTCTTTTACCTTTCTTTACTTTTCTTTTTCAAACATCATTTCATGGTTCAAGAAAATATGAAAAGAAATTGTCATCACAGTATTCGAACGAATACAATAATTCGGATTTTGTTCGTCAATTTATCCGCCATAGAATATTGTTATCTATACCAGATACTAAACGAAGAAATTCTCCAAGTTGGCAGATTGATAAATTAAAGTTATGTAAAACTGACTAATTTAATATTACTTTTATAGAAAAACAAAAATTTTATTTAAAAATTAATATGTTAAATTCCTTGAGGAAAATCCTCGCAAGTATCGAAAAGATCCCAGAAAAAATCCAATATAGATATATTACCGTTTAAATCAATTATTTCTCAGGAATAAATAAAATTCTATAACTATAAATGTAATTGCATATGATTATAAAAATAATTGACATTTTTTTATGTGTTCAAAATTATTTTCAGGGGTGAACACTATCCCAAAAGTTTCCTACACAGAGATATGTTCCAAATACGCTATAAATAGCAGTATTCAATAGACTATTTATCGAATTTAATAAAATTCAGTTTAATATTCAGCATCCAAAAATATTAGACATCTGTGTTTTATCTGTATAAAATGATTTAAAAAAATGATCTCAAAAGGTATTTGGAAAAATTATTTTTTAGTTGGGATAGTGTACATTGATTAAGATAAATTTAAAAAGATAAAAAAACACGTGTAAAATATTTGTAGGCGTTTAATATGTGTGTCGAAAGTTGTGTTTCGTCTAATTCGTCGAGTGACATTCAGCTAATGTTTACTCGCAAGCCAAATCTATAAACTCTTGTTTCAGTGTTTCTCTTCTAAAAAGGATAAGTTATCTCTTCAAATGAATAATCCCGGCCAATTAAACTTCCAAGGACAACTCAAAGTGTGATCAATTCACGGCCCTCTTGAAACAGCTCAAAAAACCCTACACTTACATTCAACGACTTAAGATAGTAGAATTACCAAATGTATTTGTGGATACGGGAATGTCGTTATATTTACCTACCATTGGCTGGCTTACTATATATTCCTTAGTGCCGAATGTACATGAAGGTTCATATACATAAAATTGTAAATAAATTGCTTACAAGGCCGTATTTGGTATATAATATAAATGTTAATACGTCCAAATGAATTTCAAGGTCCTATTTTCTAGATTCAACTTATTCAAAAACTACACGGTCAAAAGCATCGGCTTTTTTTTTTTTTTTTTTTTTTATTTTAAATCAACCACTTGCATGCGAGGTTGTATGTAGAAATACAGATCATAATATTTAATTTTCACAATTACAATTTTACATCATAGCAGGATATTTTTATTTAGAAGGTAACATACTCTCGAGACTCATAGAAAAATATGATTCTTTAAAATATGTTTTACTCGATAATGAGTTTGGCTTAGTCATTGATTTAAGTAGTGCGTCACTTTGAGAATATTATCTAATATTTTTAATGAATGTTCAAGGTTTCAGAAAACTCGCCGAATTCACCTCAAGCTCGCGCTTTCACATATAGACGAATTTATATTTTAATTTCTCAATAAGATCCGATGAAAAATTTACCATTTTTTGTTTTACTTTTCCAATTGCATTAACTGTGATTTTTAAATGTATAGAGAAGAGTATAAAACTAAAGAAAATCATACCTTTTGTTATTTTACAAGCAATTGGGATAAATGAAAAATTAGTAAAGAAAGATCAGTTGATTACGTGGAGCACGCATGGATTGTAAAAAATGGGTTTCATGCGCGAGAGTGACGTCTCGTAGGAACAACCGATCGGATTCAAGGTCTTTTGAATGACAAAGGTCACGTTATGACCTACCATAGTCAGTTTATTACAGTTTGAATTGAAAAAAAAATTGGTACATTATGCATTTTATAGTTTGAAAATCGTTTTTTACGATGGTAACCATCAAGTTTTTGACAAACATAATTTATTATTCCAAAATGTAATTCCAATGAATAAAAAAAAACGATTTTGAGGCTATACATCACCTTTAAATTTAAAATTTAATAAGACTTTACGTTATGCAATCTTTTAAGGTCAATATAAATTGAGAACTCGATGTCTAAACTTAAGATGCTTCTGTTGAATCAATTTTCATTCGATAAAATCCAAAATTAAGAGAATTTTATAAATTATAATACTCATTAAAACAATTCAAAATTTTCTAAAAGCATATTTTTAAACAAAACCTTCCAAATTTTTTATTCATAAAGCAATATAATTATTGGAAATCATTATAAGGATAAAAAAAAACTTAGAATTAACCTATAGAAATTAGAGACAATCTGTACAAAATATTTTTTCAAAATTTTCATTAAAATCCCTATAAAGATTTTTTATATTTAGATTTTTGGCAAAAATTTTAACATATAATTATTGCATATAAAAATTCCTACAATATAACGAACAAAAAATTGGTATTGGTTGTCATTTTGAATTATACGGCTAAAAAATTAATAACCTCAGTAATTTAAGTTTAAATATGAGATCTATAACAGCTATACCGGTTTTTTGTTTATGGCACAAAGTTAATCATTAAGTCTGCTAACATGCCAATGCAGTGCAGTATATGAAAGCAGAGCACAAGAAGCCATACTAATACGGAACTGGCCTTGTTCAAATAATGCTAAACTTATAATAACTGCCGAGTTATTTTAAATAATTCATTAGAATTTATGTTTAATATAAAAATTGGCTAAAAATGAATCCTTCGAAATCGAAAATCTCGATTTTAACCGAGGTAACGTGGATGGCGATAGTGAAGCGTAATTCAGTGTCAATTTTGTTAATGCTTAATTTAACTACGGCGAGATATTTGATATATCTATAGGTATATTATTGCAGCTCAACAATGACGTCACCCGCGCGTCATGCCGATTCAAATCGGGATTTTATTTTACGACACACCAAAAAGTTGATTAGATATTAAATACATTATAAATTAAAAACCGAAATAATTATTAAGTAAAGTTTATTATTTGATTGGAAAATATTCTTTCCTAATAAAATGAAATAAAAAATTCGGTTTCCATCGCATCAGAGTGTAGTATACTTTTGAAAACTAAATGTTCGAATTATTGCGAGCCGTTATCTCGAGACCACCCCTCCCCCTCTAATACGAGAGAGAAATGAACGAAATTTTGTTTACCAATCTCATTAGGCACCAGCCAGCGGTATAACAAGCATTCGCTGCATTCCGCTCCGTGTAGCAAGTGCGCGGGTCAAAAATGAACTGTTTCACGTATCCATAGTTTCCTTCTATAACGGCCCCGTAAAAAAAAATGAAAGACTTTAATTTGAAGTATATAGGTAGACATTCAATACGCGCATTAAACTAAATAGGGCTAGTATTATAACGACATCGCCATTATGGCTTAATGCGTAGTAAAAATGCGATAAAATAGAAAATAATTTACTATAAGTAATAAAATAAATGGGGTTAGATCATGCTATTATTATGGGGGCAGATCTATATGTTAATTCTAGTTCTCTTTAACCCTATTTTCAATATTTTAATTTTTATCCATAATAAAAATATTAAAAAATTTGAAAATTTGTCTATATAGTTGTTTGTATGTGAATTATATAATAATTATAAATATTTTCAAATGAAGACACTGTCCCTTTGCGACGTACATAGCTCAAAAGAAAGGGATATTTAAAAAAATTATAACATGTCATTCCTGTTGTTATTATTCGAAATTTCAATGTGATAATTTTCTGAATGAAAAATACGTCGAATTAGGCAATAGTTTCCTTCGAACGGGATTTTTGTTGGGGCAATTTTGGAATTTTAGAATCTCATCGATAGAATTTTGAAAAGATACATCTTATTAAAAAAAATTCTATATTTCGCTAAATAGAAAAACTTTTTTTGGAAATTCAATATCCACAGTTTTTACCTTTGGGCGCATATTTTATGCATTTTTACTTTTTGAAAAATTTACGTTGTTAAAATTTTCTCATTACCTCAAAAAAAATGTACTTTACTTTGGAATCTTGGATCTGCTAAACAGATCGTTTAACTTGACCCTAATCAGATCAGTATTTTTTGAGCCTAGTAATTGTCAATTTGAATAATACTGCTATTAAGTCGTGAATTAACTCAACTAAAAAAAATCGATTATTTTAAGCCACCGCACAGTAATGCTACCTCGTTAATAGTGTAATATTCATTTCAGTTAACAATGTGAAAAAATTTTATCAAACAGAAGAGAATCGACACAGTAGATTTGTATCTATATATAAAAATACAATCATATCAGCTAGTTTCATAAGATAATGTTTCGTTTCTTTGAAATACTTTAAAAACTACTAGGCATCGACTGTTTCATTTTCAACGCAAAAAAAAATTAATATAATACACTAAAATAGTATTATTGTTCTCTCTAAAATTATGAAAGTCATTCCATCAAAGTTGATAAAAAAAAAATTGAAACATTAGAGGTAGAGAAAAATAAAAATGTCTTTTGACTAGTAGTGAGATTACATTGCTTGCAAATGATATTAAAGATAGATTACTCTATTGGAATAATTACTAGATTATAAGTCCAAGAAAATTTTAATATACATACTATAAATTATTATTCTTGTAAATTATTTGTGCTTCATATGCAATTTACATTTAAAGGAGCAGATAAATAAGCTCATCCTAATAAAAATCATTATTGTTTGTAACACTTAATTAATGTTTTTTAAAAAAATTTTAAAACAATATTTGTTTATTCTGTATATTTGAAAATTTTGACTATGAGATCTAAGGAGGCACGAAAATCAATTTAAAAAAATAACTGATGTAATAGCATAAGATATTATAAAAAACTCTGGTATGAATATTTCGATTTTGGAGAAAAACATTTTGTAACAATACTAAATAAAATTTGAAGGTGATCGCTATAATTAATCATATTTACTGAATAAAATAAATAAGGAATACATATATATATATATATATATATATATATATATATATATATAATATAGTCCTAGACGTAAATTGCAAATATGGAACAATGAAGTTGAAGCTTTAAGCCACGTTCTTTGGCCGAGCAAAAGCTTTACAACTTCCACAGAAAAGAAAATTGATAAGTGATCTACGTGGCATTAATTTTAATATAGAAGGCATTAAAATATACAGTTAAACCAAATATTGAAACGTAATAAGTGAGTATACTCTTACTTTTACAAATATATATATATATATATATATATATATATATATATATATATATAAATGACAAATGTAATTAGCGCTAAGAGCTTTATAAGTAATGGTTGCTTGTAAAATTATGTGCAAAACCTTGTATTGATGTATAAGCACATTATAGGTTCAAGTAAACTTATACATACATAAAAAAGCCATTGACTCAGGAACTGATTGGTGATAAATTAAAATTTATATGTTCTAATTGATAAGTCAGTTGTAACGTGTAACTGCATATTTTTTCGCTCCCAAAACAATTTACGTTAAAAATAGAATCTCGTTATCAATATAATAATTTTTGTTTAAAGAATAATATTTTACAAATATGGAAGTTATCAAGTAATATGCATTACATCGGTAGTATAATTAGACTGTAGCAGGGTGCTTGAGTACGACAGCGATGTATTCATAATTCATTACTTGAAATTAGCTCTTTCTAAAGAATCCTTTATTCGTAACATAATATTTGAGCTATGTTTAAAATGTTGAGATCATTATTATTAATTTTCATTCTGTATAAATCTATGGGACACGTACTCATACATATACATGCTGAATATTTATTATCGATATGTATATATTTGCTATTACATTAGATTATATGATTATATAAAATTGACGCTTTCATTTTCCATATATATATATATATATATATATATATATATATATATATATATATATATACACACGTAATTATTTATTTTCATATTTTCGAGTGCTTGCTTCGATCTATAATGAAGGAAATAGCGAACGGCGAAAAGAGGACAAAAAAGTGCATATAGAGACTTTATATAACAGCATAAAATTATAAATTAGACTCTATATAAGGCTATTTTGAGAATATTTTTCCAAGTTCTCAAAGTGCGTAG
Source organism: Sycobia sp. Sy_11 (assembly GCA_018907035.1). Taxonomy (NCBI): domain Eukaryota; kingdom Metazoa; phylum Arthropoda; class Insecta; order Hymenoptera; family Epichrysomallidae; genus Sycobia; species Sycobia sp. Sy_11. The sequence continues at coordinate 4,823,701 of JACCIC010000015.1, read as the reverse complement.
CTCTTTTATTAAGACACACATATGCCTCAATGATGTTTACGAATACTTTCTACTCTAATAGAAATATCGAAGTGTGAACGGAAATGATCGATAAGCGGTGCAAGCATAATACTTTCATTTTTTATATGTTATTTAGCAGTTGTTTTATTTATGCTCCCAAATACCGATGCTAATCAGCAACGAAGATCTACGCTGTGTTTGTAAACAAAGCAGATGTAAATTTTTACAGCCGCGCTCGTGTCAATCGGCCGAGTCCGGGATTTACTAATATACAAGCCACCGAATTACTCATCCTTAGCGATCGAGCCATTCTAGGCATCAGTTCAAGTATTTGCAAGTGTATTTTTTTATTTGTATCGAATGCTCTTGAAGTAGCGTAGTTCCTCGCTAAAAAAGCATCTCTTTGTTAGTGATATTTTTTCTCGACACAGAAGAAATAATGAGGAGGGCAGTGAGGGTATAAAAGAGAAGGTGATCAGTATCTGCGACCACCACAACAAGAGTATTTAGAGTATGTTCGAGATTCTGATAGTAAATAATAACATTAACGGAATTTCACTCTCACGTTTAACGAGACAGTTTTGCAGGGAAAGTAATTTGAAATTGTCGTTTAATTTTAATGATTTTTTTTGTCTCAGTCAATAGATTTTCTATTTCATCTGATGAAAGTATTAAATTAATTTAGAAGTCGTTTCAATATACGTTTCTCTAATCTCTAATGCTGAACCTAAATACACGTACATCCTTTTTACGAAAATGCCATTCGCAAAATCGTCATAGATATATGGGGTTATTGGATTATTGGTTTCGCATAGTCGCAATATAAAATAAAATAAGTCACCGAAAATCCTCATTTATCCGAATTTAAGCTTCAACCAGTCGGAGGAAGGTGTGTCTTTCCCGGCTGAGTTGTCGAAAACAGGAAACACACGCACTCGTGCACGCACGCAGACAGTTACACAATCACAAATGACACTACTGTCGCTTTGCCAAACTTCAGATATATATATATATATATTTGTGTATACGTTTAGTATCATTAAAATTTATGATTTAAAATAAAATTATACGCCCGATCAAAAGCAGCAAACAGGTACCTCACGCGGCGTGCATTGATACATCGCGCTCCAATGGCATAAATTATTATCAATTTTTAATTTTGTTTTTTTTTTTGTTGCTTTTTATAAAGCGCTCAAATATAATATATAATGATTCTAATTGAAATAAAGATACGAGTCTTAGAAATTAAGCATGCTCTTGAGCGAGGAAACACATTGTATGTATGTCATAAAAATTTGTTTTCATTGAACAGGCTGAAAAGGTATTTATTTTAATATAGATGCAAATAGGTAACAGAAACACATGTTTGCCATTCCTTAATTCATTTTAATTTGTTCTCAAATAAGAATACACGAAATTAACGAAAAAGATTAATAAAGTTAATTCTTAATTAAAAATTTATCAGACAATGTATGGAATGAACTTTTCTAACTGAAAGTACAAACAATTTAAGTTTAAAGGTAATATTACATTATCATTAATATATATATATATATATATATATATATATATATATATATATATATATATAAATGATGCTTTTTTCGATAACTTTTTTACGAGTTACTGACATTTTCGATACCCACTTGTCGGAATTTCAGATTTATTAACAAATTAATAATGGGGAGTGCATATTTAGAAATGTATATATCAAAATATTATTTTTATATTTATTATTATTTATAAATTTGGATATTTTTAATATGATAAAGAATATAATGATAAATGTGAGGTTTAAGTCATTGGTTATACTGATTAACGAGAACATGGATAACAGTAAAATCTGCATTGGTATTTCCGACAATATTGAAAAAGAATATATAATAATTAATTAAAATATAACCATCATCTGCTTATGCATTTAATGTAAATCTCAAGTTAGATTACAAATTATTTATTGAATAAAAAAGACATTCATTTTTAATAAGGACGTGAAAAAAATTACGGTATGTTAACCCTTAGTACTAAGAGAATTAAAGGCAGTTAATAGTCGAAACGGAGATAGTCGTATTTGAATTCTATTATAATTTTTTAATTATTATCATTTCTATTTGACGTCAATAATAAATATATAACGATCAAATATCACTAAATATATAAATAAAAATTGTTTCAATAAAATTTCTTCGAATATTTATTAAATAATCATTTTATTTTATCAATCAAAAAGTGGGACTCTATCAATAACTGGGATAATTACCATATATGTCTTGTCTTTTAAAATAAATGTAATTGTGACTTATGACAATTTCAAAGATACTGTTTGATCTTTTATCTTTTTCTTCTACCAATTATTTTTTTTATTTATATCTAATTCTCAATCTCTCCGGTAGACCAGCGTAATTAAGTAATTTTGTTTACGTGTTCACTGTATTCTTCAGGCTAATATAACGAGCTGGTATTCACTAAAAAAAACAGAGGGAGGATTATCAGGCATCATCAGGCACTTTTACAGGGATATTTTTATTTATAATATTTACTTTCTTTACATATAAAATTAACAGAGTCTGATTTAAAGGCTCTATTGATATAACTTTTTTAACACATAATAAACATGAAATGTTTTAAAACGTTTTTATAATATTTTTTTTTAACTGTTCACAAAAATTTTTTCCTGATGAAATACTGACAAGAACTTAGTGTAGATGTATACATGTAAAATAAAAGATAGTCTAAGATAGTCTATATATCTCAATAACTTTTCAAGTGACGATCGGGTTGCAATTGCAGAAATTGAATTTTAGTGTAAATTAAGGTTCTCAAAATATTTCAAATATTTTGTTCTTAATTTTAGTTTAAAAAAGTATTATAATTATATTTTTGAAATTCATATTGGAAGAATACGATGTATTTTACATTAGTAAGGCCATCCCTAGAAAATTTTTGTCAATATTTCATGAGCGAAAAATTTTAATGTGCATTTAACATAGAGTACTGAAATTATAGAATAGTCTCGATATAACAGTTCTTATTATTAGAATTTTATGATTAGAAAAATAGAGCTTTGAAAATAAATAAAAGACTCCTTCAAAAATCAAAAGCAATTCTGAGCTTTTCACATCTCCAAGGGAATTAGGCGTTATATTATTAACAAACTTAGATTTTTTCAATTAAAAAAGTTGAAACAGTTAGAAAAGTACAGTAATGTGTTTTAAATATAATGTTTGACATTCCGTGATTCTTAATATATGTTTTCGCAAAATTGAGAAAATCGGATATGCTTCGATATGTGTGGATAAACTATGATAACGTCTCACATAAAATGTGCACGACGTATAATTTTCATGACGAGGGAGAGAGAGAGAGAGAGTTAAGATTTAGCGTATACGTTATAAATGCAATAAAACAAACATTTTATCTCTTTCGCTTTCTCATGAAAATGCTTAAATAAGCTTTATAAGATAACATACAGTTGGTTATACGTGAAAATATTCTCCCGCGGTGTATGCATCGCGCACGTGCTGTAAAAATATCCTACAATACAAATAAAGAAAAAATACTTTATTAGTCCGCGCGAACTGCAAGACCCGCTGGCCAGAAATACGATGCCCAAGTGAAGTATAAATATACGCTCTTCATGGAAAATACTACCGTGTATTATATACACTGCCCTGTAAAAGTATAATATATATATATATATAGGCAGAAAAGTTTTTTGCCAAGTAAAAGGAAGCTCCAACCGGTAACAAAATAGGTAAGGTTTAACGCATTGATAGGAGGGTAAAGTACGTGTAGCAGTAAAAAAAGACATTAGAAACAGATGAAATTATCTATTATTTAGAAAGTTTTATGATGCAGAATTCGACTAAATTTGCAAAAAGCATCCGTCTCCGACATTAATGAAACCTTGTATACTTGTGTTATTAGGATGCCGATTATGAATATCATAGTCGCTTTTGGCGTAAAATCATAAAAATCATGATTTTTCGAATTTATATCGATCAAGTTTGTTTGGATATCAAAATTAACATTTCGACCATTTCAATACAAACGAACAAATCCATTTATTTTATTTTTGAATTCGTTGTTTAGTTCATATCATTCCTATCTCCTCATTTTCAGATCGATAACACAAGGGAGACGAACTTTTTTGGTGTCCAAAAATGTGTTCAAAATTGCTACACCTCAACAAAATTGCAGTAACTTCGTTATAATAAATAAGTGAAATATTTTAAATCTGTGAGTGAAGGATTCGAATTACCAATTGATAATATTAATTGAGTCTGAACCAACTAAAATGTTTTGCAGATAAAGTGGCGGTTATGAACTCGCTGGTAGAAGAAACATGAAATTGTTTATTATATTTTTTTCTTATTCCTACTGTTAGTTGCATGTTCTTTTTACTATGAAAAGGGAAGTATAGCGATCTTTATTTACGAAAAATAATGGGCACTTCAGACAGGAAAGGATCAAGACCATAATAATAAGACTAATAATTCCTACGAATGTCAGCCTCAGTGTGTTAACTGTGTTAACAGTGAACAATCCATCTAAAATTTGTAGATTATCAGGCATAGGATAAAGATAAGAAATATGAGTCTCATTTTTCAAGTGAACATTCTTTTTCCTGATTACGAATTTAGACAAGACTCTTTTTCTGACTAAAAATCTCGGCCCAGGTTCCATTTCCATCTAGATTCAATATGCGTGTGTTGAGTCTGTAATCAGCGAGAGCACATTTGCTTCATTAATTATTTTCTATAATAGATTTCGGACCCTTGTCTCGAACTAGAATCTTAAGATGTGCATATACAAAATATTGTTCGCGATCAAATTTTCGAATATTTAATGACCCTGCTACTGATATCTATTGTATAGTATATTCGTAAATCGGCAACAGCGGTGGAGCTCTGGACTGTCAAGAAAGGCTAGACCGCCGTTCTATTTCTCATCGACAAATTGCAAAATTATCTCGACGCTAATGTTCGAGACAAATCGAAAATTTTTTCGTAACGCCTCAATTGTTTTGATAGATAAGTGACAAATGTGAAACATAATATGGAAATAGAGGACTATAAGCGAGAAAAATATTTTCTGTTATCGAGTAAATATTTTTTAGAATGATTTTGTAAAAAAAAAAATTGTCTGAAATTTAAAAGAAAAAAATAATCTCTAGATTAATGGTGCGCTCATTTGATTCAAACAAATTTTGTTTACGTAAAGTAAATAGTTCCTTAATTCAAGAAAACATTTTTTATACAGTTTAAGAGAAATATTTAATTGATAATCGGTATTCTTTTAAGTTCATATCATAATCATAATGGAATAAAAAGAAAATATAAAAAATAAATAATAAATGATATATTGTTTTTAAAAATTAACGAGACAGCAAAAGTTACTACGCCTAGTTGTACACAAAAAAAGTAATTTGGGATGATCTATACTATTTTGTCAAAGCTTTGCTATTTGTACACTAATTTTAATGTCAAATTTGGAATGAAACACACCAATAGAAATAAATGCATAACATTTCATTTTTTCTTCTTGAAATTTACGGAAAAAGTTGGTATATTACAAAAAGTTCAAGCGTGGTTTTTAAAATAACAATTTGATTTGTTTTAGGTCTACCGAGTGTCCCTTTTTTCAATGATTAAATTTTAATGTCACAGTTTCAGTATTCAAATGAAAATTAAGAAGGTTTATATTTTTTTAAATATTAATTCTGATTTTTGTGAATATATTGTTAAGCAGCCTCAAACATCATTCATCTTTATCTTTAATATTTAAAAATTCACTGAGAATATTGTAATTTCTAGGGGTTGAAAAAAATTCATATTTATAAAAAACTATATTCATACCAGGAAAAAAATTTAGATTAAACACATTTTAATAAAGATACTTAATTTGTTCTTTGCAGGATAAAGAATAAAGTTGTCAAACTTTCTAGATTTCTCAGTGTTCACAAAATTATCAAGTACTTATAATTTAAAAATCAGGCAACATTGAGAACTGTTTTCGAAAAGTTAGATTAAGTTTCGAACTTGCGTTAATTTACAAACTCATTGGGACATATTTGAAAAAATTGGCGACGGATGTTGAACGTGTATTTCGAGAATATGTGGGACTATTTAATTCTAATTTTTAAGCAAAAAATAACCTCGATAATTTCATTGTTATAATCGTATTTTAAGAAAAAATTGTTTTTAAACCTATCGCGTATTTTTCAATACGCAGACATTAACTTTTTGGCTTCCGGAATACTTTATAACTATGTAAAAGACTATCCCCTTTGCAAAAATTAAAAGGGGAAGTCACTTTTTTCATCTGCTCGTTTGTCGCTTCTTTTTCGAAATATTCGCGCTTTTTTTAAAAAAGAACAAATTTTTTCACCTCCAGTCATATAAAAAAAAAACGTCTCATAGAATTTTGCTTTCGGCTAAATTGTATATATATAAATATATATTTATAACGACCAAATGAGATGGAAAAATTGAACAAATTATCACATTGTTTGCATTAAATCTAGTTTTGTCAAAATGCATTCATGTTATTGTGAGTGTAGAGTAGTCAAACCCTTAATTTCACTGAGTTATTGAAGCTCAGCACTGGCTTCTTGTTCTTCATATTCTCTACTCATATTTCTTTACCAAAAGTTATAGTTATTTTCATCACGAAATTTTAAATAAGGAAAGTAATATGTTTTTTAGTCATCTATTATATTTCTCTTGATTGTACAGTGCCTTCACTATTTGATATATTTTTTACTAATATATGTATATTCTTTCCTATCAAAAATTGTAAAATTTAAAAAAAAAATTCAATTTCTACCGCGAAAAGAAATTATTTCGTTACATTGTCTTTAATAGATAAAATACAACAAAATTTATTACTTTGAACAATTTTCTTTATTCTAGTCTATCTTTTCTTTAAATTCATAGTCATTTTTAACTTTTTCGCGGTGGCGACGCTCATAAGGTTTGTACGGTATTTAAAAAAAAAAAAAGACGCGCGCGCGTCAAAAACTTTGCCGATAAGAACGCACTCATCAAAATTTGTGAATTAAAACGAAGATCTGAGAAAAATTTAGCTAATGCTTCTAATGTAGGTGGATTATAGAAATCATAATGAATAATTGGTTTCACACAGACACGTGTTTATAAAATAGTTCTGAACACCTTAATTTTTTTTTTATTGAGCAAAAAAAAAAGAATTATAGGATAAACACAAATAAATATTAGATTTCATTGGATTAATTCTAGATTTGATTTTTAACACTCATAAGCAAATATTTGTAGAAAATATGTTTTGGAATTTTATTAAGCACATTTTCTCATTTTTACCAAATTTTCAATAAATTACTTATGCAGAATGTAATTGTGGCTCATTGACTTTTTTAAGTAGCACATAGTCCAGAAAAAGAGTTAGAAAATTGTAATTTTTTCTCTCAAGTGTTCTTATACGAATGGTTTGTTTCAACTGCGTAACAAAAATACGTTCTTTTAATCTTTCAGCTAATAATAACTTAAAAGTGTTATACAAAAATAGCACTGTAGTAATCTTCGAACTACATGAAACTTTATATTTATATATACTATCAAAGTACAATTAATTAATAAGCTTATTTTAATAAGCACTTTGGTTTTAAATTCAGTTCTATGCATTATTAAATATGATACATTAGAATATTATCAGAATTTTTCATCTTTTCGTAACTATATTGATTTTACATAATTTTCATTAGAAAAATGATCTATGTAAACACTTAAACAATTTTACTTTAATGTCAATGACACTTTTCCTGATGAAATATTTATGATAAAAATCCATAATAGAATATCAGAGAATTTTTTATAATTTTTATCATTTTTGAATGGTTTATCACAAATAGAAAGGAGCGCTATGTTTATTTGCAAAAATTACCCCGATAAACATTAAGTTCGCACAAAGAAAATAATTCCGGAAAGAAAAGGAAGAAAGACCGACTCACGAGCAGACGACAAAAAATTAAATCTTCGAGAAAATCTTCATAGACCAGTCTCGCAATTTTAATTCATATTAACGAATCTTTAACAATACACCATTAATATTAACTATAATGCTCGTGCACCACGCAGGGAAAAAACCAACTATAATTAATTCACGCTGCTCTCGTCTGCTCTCATAACAAATAATATGCAGAGCGAACACAGGACAGCTGCTTGGTTGTACTGACGACTGTGTTTCTCTTTCTACTCACAAATTTCCCTATACATTTAATATACTTATATATATATATATATATATATATATATATATATATATATATATATACATACATACACATATACATATGACTTTCTCCACGAATTAGGCGCGCGCCGCGCGCTCAACAACAACACCCGTTTCACGCCCAAAATAATTCCCAACCTGATCGATTTAATTATTATTATTAATATCAGTGCAAGAAGAAAAATTTTTTTATTCACATTACTCGTGGCGCACTGCACATAAGATCTCTTTTTTTCTCTCGTCTATAAAACAATACACACCAGCTAACAAAAATAACACAACGAAGAGAGCACTCATGTGTATAACGCATGTACACGACGATGTTAAAAAATTAAAAACCAAAAATGATAAAGAAGCATAACTCACCATACGCACTTCCGCGCACATGAAACCGTAGCGTATTCTGCGAACTTACAGAGCGACACGTTATACAGTTAATTTTTATATTTTACAATTTTTTATAAATAAAAAACAAAATTCTCGTCTCTCGTAGCGCTTTTTTCGCTGCTGCCGTGACCGCGCGCACCGCGGCGGGGGCGTGCTATGATGCGTCGTCGTCCGCCTTTTCGTAAAGGTTATAATTCTGTCGGAACGAGGAGGCGCATTATCAGAGCGAGAGAAAGGGAGATGGATATATAGAGACCCGCACTGCAGCCAGCATACACCACGCGCACGCACTCGTTTAATATATACATATATAAATATATATAGGTGTCGCCGCGTTGTGTTTTCCGTCCGTGTGCTTTCTTACAATTTACTGATCCCGATTCTCTGCTGCTACTTCCAATCTTCTCTCTCCCTCTTTCCCTCCAACCATCCGTTCCTCGTTGCAGTCTTGCAGTATAAGCAGCAGCGCACTCGACAGAGCATCGGGCATGCCTCTTTTCTTATTTTCTCGGCAAATGCGAGATGCGGGATAAAAACACGCGCGCGCACTATAGACTATAAGATGCGAATATCTCGCAGTCCCTCAGAGCGAGGCGGCGCAGACTTGCAACGTGCACGTTTCTTATACACTGAACACGAGAGAGAGAGAGAGAGAGAGAGAGAAAGGAGGTGGGTGACAGGCATGTGACAGAGTGACTCCCGTTGTAGCGGTAAGGACGGGGTTATAGAGGGCAAGCCCAGCGATCTAATAATAATAATAATAACAACAACAATGAAGTCGGATATTGAAGGACGGGCGAGCGGTTGACGCGGACTCCGGTGCATAAGCGAAGCCCGTCGTCGTCGGCGCGCAACGTAACGCGCTCAATCTCGTTGACCATGCTATACTGGCGGGTGCGCGTGCGTGCGCCATACGGACATAATTATAATCATCAGACTATCAGAGACTAGAGAGTCAAGCCAACCGCCATTTGCCGCCTCTCCCTCCCCCTCTCTCTATCTCTCTCTCCCTCTCTCGCTCTATATCTTCCTAAAGCATAGAGATATTAATATCTCTATCGCGCTCTCTTGATTTCATCGAATACACAAGCAAACAGATAACATAGATAAGCAGTAAGACTGCGCAGATGCTTTGTTTTTGCCTTTCTGAAAGATACTGTATTATATATATATATATACAGTATATGCATTGTCGCATTTGTATATCTGTATATCGCTGTATACAAAACGTATATACTTATATTATGCCTATGGCTGGTATATCACGTTGACATAATGTCATATGTCCTATGATAGCGTTTCTTGCGTTTTTGCGACTGGTATTTTTCGAATACATATATATATATATATATATATATATACGAGTTTTCATTACTTTCGGTTCTGGCTTATCGCTATTTAAAAATATCAAAGTCACGTGATATGTGGTGGCAACTATGAACTTGGCTTAAATACTTTAAAAATATCTTATCACCATAACCTCATTGGGTGAATATTATTAATTGATTGTTATTCATATTTACGATTGGTACTGTTATTTTTAATTTTGTATTACTTTCACCAGAAAATATATAACGATTTCTTAATTCCAGCCCTGGTTGCAGTTCAATTATATGATAAATACAGATGGGGCTGTCGATTTTATTATATAGCATATAAACGTTAGTTCAGCCTACTTTAAGATAGGCGGCGCCACGTTTGAGACTCGCGGGCCATTCAAATCTTATGAACATACTAAAGCTTCTTTTAGTGCTTTACACACCTTCAATCCAGAAAAACGAAAGGGAATAATGTTTTTTTAAGAAACCTAAAATCCACGAATATGATGGACCATACTCATACATTTTTCATGATTGCGTTAATTGATTATATTCTTTTTTGGAAACCCTTTATTTCATATATATCCTGATTTCTAATAATGCTCGTAATATTAATTCTATAATATACCAATATATTATTCATTAATAAATTAAGTAAAATAATTAATGACACACATTCGGTTCAACTCGATGGAAGCCATCAAAATTATCAATCCAATTCAATTATTTATTAAATATTATGATTCTAACAAACATAATAATTCAGCTTCAAACAATTAATATTATTAATATAGCCTAGATAATTTTCAATAAACCTTGTTTGGCATTTTGTCTATATAGAAATTCCACATGAATCATCCAATCCATTTGTTTTAACATGACAATACTATGAACAATTACTTTTTAATCGAGTTTTCATATTACTTGATAAACCAAATACAAGAATGCGAATGAATTGCCTCGTAATAATGAATAGAAAAATAATCATCATGTATGTCGCTCGCTCTCGCGAATCGAAGCACTTCCGCGCGGAATCCCCTCATACGAGAGCAACGGGTCTATGAAAAATGGTGAAACATCTAAGTTTTTTAAAATAATGATATATTGCTGTTAGAAATATTAGAATTAAACTGCTGTATTTATAGCACTCGAGCTATATAATATTGTTATTATTATTATTTTTGTTGTTGTTATGATTATTATTAAGAGGACTCAAATAACTTCATTATTTGACGGTGAGAATTTATGCTTCAAAAATTAATGTAATAAATTAATCGGTAAATCAATCGTTAAAAGTATTAAGATAATTTATTGCTCGCTATTGCAGGCATACATGCCAAGAGCACTTGGTTTCCTTTATTTTATGGTTTTTTTTTTTTATTGCTCTCAATATAACGAACGGGAAAATTAGTAAAAGACGGGTTTAAGGATTAAAAGCGGTACACCATAGGAGTGGGAAATAATGAGGGGAAAAACTGGACAATTAGTAACTTGTAGGAACGCACAATAATGGAGTATTAGGACATTTTTCGTATCATTTATTTTATTTTAAACTTTGCAAGTAGCGTTTATTATTTCTTTCGTTTCAAGACAATCTAATATTTTACTGTCAGTAGTATTGTGTAGCATATTAAAATCAATACGCTCGACTCTTTCATTTGTATTTATAATGAGCACTTTAAGCTCTTTTTATTGACCTTTTGTTATTTTAACATCAACTTTGTTTAAAATTTTATAAATATTATCATTAACAAAAGATATGTAATTCATGCAAAAAATAATGTTCAATTTTGAATCTGAACCAGAATGTAAAGATTTTACTAATGCTTCTGTACGTTGTTTGCTAACTCACGTGTTTATTATGGAGCCGTTAATTCCACTACGAATAGATAATGCACTTTGCAAAAAAAAATTTAGTCCATTTTAGTAACGTCTGGTATTCAAATGTATGGAACGGAGTCTGGGAATCATAGGATAGAATAACATAATTTAAGGAGTCACATCGCTATAAAATCATAACAGCATCAAATTATTATTTTTTTTGCTTAACAGACTTTATAAGTATTATAGAATAAGGGAAAAAATTTGTATTGCTATAAATCAAAATTTTTGCCTAGATGAATATATCTGCGTTTGTACGGAGTAAATTTTGCGATCTATTGACTTCTGCAATACTCAATGTTCAAGTAGTACAAAATCAATGGAACAGTTCGTTTATGCAGCGTTCGTGAAGAATATGACTGAGTAGGTATCTGCCTAAAACCTATAATTCTTTCCAAAAATTTTCGGAGCGTTTAACAAAAAAATGACTGAAATATTTACAGGCCATAACTGTACAAAGTTGTAAGAAAGCGGCGTCGGGTCAATGTATGGAGTAGCCGTCTGATAAATATATTTCGAACGGAAAGGATATCGGAAGGAGTGACAAACTTATAACGATGATTTAGAAATCAATTACAAATTTGACTATCGAACTGTAAATCTCTATTCTATTTTTTCAACAATTTTTGAGCAAACAAAGTGTAAAATAGCCGATTCAACTCTCGCGTTTTGTCCAAAAAAAGTCCAAGTGCATCGCATTCATCGGAAATGTTTACGAAATTATCTAATTTTAATGATGCATTGATTAAGATTTTATGAAATATGAAGAGTTCACAGATGGAAATCGATGCTTAAGCCCACAAATTTTGTCTAGAATCAGACGGTACACGGATAAAGGAGGAGGTATGTGGTTTTGCAGGTACGCTTCATCATTAGAGCCTAAAGGGGAAAAAATGAGAAGATTTATTTTAATATTAACCAGCAGCTTTATAGTCCTGGGATTGCTGAATAATATTTAAAAAAAAATTTATAGTAAATTTTTGAGTTTTTTTTACATTCGTAACACATTTAAAAACTTTGAACACGCTTTTTTCAAAACAAATTTTCTTTTAATCGTTGCATAGGTTGAATCGGCATAGGTTGAACAGTCTTAAATATTTTCATTATAGAATATTTCATCATAAACTTACAATAATATTTCAAATAGAAATACGTACATGATTCTTATTAACATAAAACTGCCTTATTTAGGCAAATTTACAAAGTTTGCATTTAAAACATTCAGAGACGAATTCATCAATGTCTTGGTTTGCAAAGTACGAAGTTAGTACGTTTGAGAAAAAGGCAAGCTATAGTAATTACTGATGCATTATAATCGTTATTCATCAATAGTTAATTCCAATCTTTACGTGTATCAGATGTAATCATGAAACCTTAATTGAGATTAAAAATAAAAGAAAAAATCCCAGAGGTTTAATAACGAAAAACACTCGTTTTCAGATAATTTCAACTACACTAATTCGCTTTATGTTTCTTCCGACTTTTTTGGAAATAAGAGGATATAATTATAGTTTATGTTTAATGAATGTTATTATATTATCGCTAGAAAGTGCGAACTTTTTAACAATGATCCACATGTTTCTGTTGTACAAAAGTAATTGTTATCAATTCATGACTACCGCGATAATAGGGAATTACCATATTTTCTAATTCCGCTTTTAAATAGGAGTTCATATCAAAAAAGAAAATTTACCGAACGGTTTTTTTCTACTACGTCTTTATTTTATAATTAATTTTTTTATCCTTTCAAAGATTAAATTTAAATTGATTCTGTCACGTCGCCCCCGTTACGTACATCTACAAAATTGTCAGAAATACCTATAATGATATACAATTAGACCATCGTGACAATAGGAAAATGTTACGAACAAATTAATGCACTCAGTTTTACCATAATACGTAAATTCAAAATTTGTATAAATTGTAATACTCAGGTAATAGTCGAACTATACACTACGCAGACGATATGATTATGAGCCCATTCCTGGCTACTTTGATGGACACTATGCAACAAGCACTCATTGTGATTGGAAGCTGCTGTAAGAAAACAGGGACCTCTAGGAAACTTTATCAGACCAATGCGCTGAACTTTACAAAAAAGTACAATTGGAAGGTTCATTAGGAAGTGATTACTAAAGGCAAAGAATTGGGTGACTCGTCGACAGGTTTGCTGTCCGTCACGAAGTAGCTGAACGATTACACAGTTAAATAATTCTATAGAACCAAGGAATGATATTACGGTGATTAAACGAAAAAAGCGTGGATTAAATAACGGAATCTGCGTTAAACGGGATATGAAGTAAATGGATGAGTTTTTGAAGCATTAGTGGTGTATACTTACGATAAAAATAATAATCCAATACAAAACTTTCTTATATATATATATATATATATATATATATATATATATATATATATATATATGTATGCATAATTATAAAGGAAAGATTCTGCCAAAAATTAAGGGATTGTCAATCCATTTATTAGTGCCAATCTCAGATTTTGTCGTCTCCTTTTTCATAATTTTAAGTAATACATCGAAGAAAAAGGAAGTTAAGCTACAAGAAATAAAACTTGTAGTTACCGAGGATGACGCAGCAATTTCCAATTCTCCTAATACTTTCCAAACTGAATCATGAGAGAAAAAAGTTCTTTTCATGAAAACTTTAAATCCTTAACTGTCTGCTTAACAAGACTTAATTTAGTATTCAGAGTGGTGTGATGACATCAATATTTTTCAAGCTCACTATTCTATCTCTCTTCCTACTCGTAATAATTATCTAAGTGTGGGAATCTGACGAACTGTGCTGAAATTGTACCCCGTTTAAGATATAAGAACTCAGAGAGTGCAGTTGAGATTAAACAACATACAGTTGTCGTCAGTATGTATTCATATCAGAGTTAATTTTAAAGTTATTTCAAGTTCAAGTTTAAAGAAAACATGAATAAAACATTAATATTCTTCTGACCTTATGGAGACAGACAAATTCGATATATGATACATTATCTAAGTTCAGAATTTTCCATTCTTTCCGATTTCGAGATCGAGTATAGGGGCTCCTATTTAAAAACAAAATTTGACCTACAAAAATAATCTCGGTTTCAAAATCAAGGCCAGTCAATTCCATTATCGAAACCCTAAAACTTTTATACGAATCATTGCCTCGAATAATTCGGCCCTTTAGAGTTATTCAGGAGTATCATTATACTTCTGACATTAATTATGTATCTGAAAAAAGGCCACTGGAACATTAGACACGTCGCACGTGTACGTAAATAATAAATTTCCATCAGCTAATTAATTGAAGAGGTTATACTGATTGAAGAAGTAATTTTGTTATTATCCAAATATCAAAGTGGTAAACTTATATATAATTTCTCTATCTATTCGGTGGTTTAATTTCTGTGAATTTAGCGATAAGTTATAACAAGATATATAAAATATTTTGGAAGCATAGCAACGCTGCCGCCCGTTAGATTTTAGTTCCGGTTAGGACGAAGAAACTTCTTTTCGTGCCGTTATATATACCTAATAACTTGCTATATAAAAAAGGTCACTATAGAAATTACATAAAGTATCAAATTATATTTAGAAATTAAATGATAGTACATTATATAGATAAATATATCATAATACCAAAAGACGGGCGATAGTCGCCTAAATCTCACACTATACATATCCAAACGAATAGTATAGAATATAATTCTGTATGGAATACATAGAAGTCGCTTTATAATGACAATTTCAATCTTATAATCTTTATTCATATTTCTCATATATGAAAACTACGAAAGTATTGCTAATAATCTAAATTTTAGGAAAGCCTGAAGCAATAATAATTATCTCTCACGTCTTATATAAGATATCTGATGCGACAGTATCTAAAATTAATTATTTTGGATCTATATTTGATAATAGTTATATGCGTAATTCAGGGTAATTTAGGTACAAAAGTAAGAATGAAATATATAATTGCTATGCTCATCGAATATTGTATTGTCATGTACGGAGTGCAACTTCTTTGAGAGAGTTTTAACTGCAATCATTCGCAACAGTACCAACTGTAACATTGAAAACAATCTATCGCGGCTTTTGCACCACAACATGCTGCCTCAGTCCGTTTATCATTACATAAAATATTTCTCATTCGACATCGAGAAGTTGTTTGATAGTATGTAAAGTTCAATTGCGTTAGTTTTTCACAAATACAGTATTTTTATTCTTCACAAATTTTTGTCTTTGACATTTTAGCCACTCTTAGTGCAGGCAATAATGACAATTGAGATTTTAAAGTATACCTATTCGAACTTTTAAATTCGTTGAATCATATTGCTTTCCTGATGAGAATTGTACCATATTTTGTTATTAGGCTCAAGTGTGGGTTTCCCCTTGCTTTACAAAAAATTACATTTTTTACTAGTTAATAAGTTTTTTATTGTCTAATATAAGTTTACACTATTTAGTTTGATTCATGTTATTTGTAGAAAACAATTTTACTCGTACACCTGTAAAATGTTCACCTGGATTTTTTTGTTCATAAATAATTTGATTAATTATTCATGACTGTAATTTCCAGAAGACATCAACGTAACTCTATGTAATCTCCTATTACTATCTTTAAAAACTAACATTGTAATATTATACATTTCCCTGAGTCTATCGCAACGTCTCGATTAAAAAAATCTTTCGATATTAATAATTTGTTATCGTATAGATCTAGCGATATAGGCCCAAGCAGTCTCTGGGATCCATCAAGTTCTGAATTTCCGATATAATATTCGACTAAATTTATATCTATTAACAATGTCTGATTAGCCTTTGCTAAAAACTACAAGGTCAGTATTGGAAACCGATATCAATGACTTTCTGTCATATATTAGTGAATTTTAGTTTTGAAAAACTTGTTTTGATAAACAATATAACACAAAGCACGCCGCGTACTGATGTAATATTCCTATGGTTATATACTGCGATTTATGTGTTATTCTAATTTATTTAAACTTTTCAATCTAGGTCTACTGTATTATGTAAGCTCGATCTTTTACTTCTTCTTCTTAATTAATATTGCTTCTATTGATTTTACCGTACGTACCTCTATTGTAATAATACCTAAGTTCATTATTTTTCTTTTGTTTCTGTTATTTTTATCAAAGAGGATCGATATCTGCACAATTTATATTGATAATATTATATTATAAACAATATTTGGCAAGAAAAATATCAGACGAGTACAAAAGTCAAAATGTGTTGCCGCAAAGGGGCACTGCAACTATAGAGAGATCCAGAAAATGCAAGAGATCCGATTGCCAGATTGAGAGAGTCAAGATAATTTATACCGCCACTTACGCATGTGAAACAGATTTTGACACTGAATAGATTTTCTGCTTCATGTATCCAGCATAGAGTATGGTTATTTAAAAAAACTTAGTAGATAGACAGAAGCGGTCTAATCAGAATAAGAACGGAAAGAAATAAAGAGACAAAACTGTTGTATAATGAACGAAAAATTCCACGTTGAATGTGCATGAGAATACAGTAAACGTTTACTGAATTATGCAGAAAAATTGAAGAGCTATGCAGATATAGCGGAGATCTTAAAAATGATTTTTTATGTTAACTAAAGAATGGAATTCCTTAAAATGGTATTTGACAAAGAACTTATAAAGATCTTTGAAACGCATTACGGCATTTAATTCTTTAATCTTAAAACTGTATTAATTTTATCTCATTATGTAGAATATAAAGTAATATATTATAACGTCGGACGCCAAAGGAGAAGTTAAATTTAAGGTGGTGGGGGCAGTCAGGCTGTCCTTTGCTAACATAAAATATAGTTTATTTTTATTACTTTTATTATTTTTATTATTTTTAATTTTTAATCTAATGTATTTTTAATAATAAGTTTTATTTCAGATTCTTCGAGGGTGATAATAAACAAGGTCAGTCTGACTGTCATTATTGTAGTTTAATATATTATATTATAAAGACTGCAAGACCGATAATAGTACATTGTGACAATTGTGACTCGCTTCGCTCGGGCGGCAAACATACCCTCGTCGGAAAACGTCTATTTTGCTCCCTTGTGTCATTAATTTAGTTCAATACAGTCGACATAAGTACAATTTTTAATTTTCATATTCATACATTATATAGAATGTATAAGGACAAAAATCAATCGAACAAACGCCACAAGTGTTTTTTCATTTTACAGATTTTTTTATTGGATCTATTATCGAATAAAAAATTATGAATTTTTGCCCATTGAGTAAATAAAAGTGCTCTGTTCTAAATATATTCAAATATAATTTTATGGTACATTATGCACCATCTATCCAAGATCTTATTCTCGAGGCGTATATACTATTTTATAGTATATAGGTAAAAAGTTTTGAATGTTTAACAAAAAAACGAAAGAAATAATAAATACTAGAAGGACGAACCAGGTCAAGGCAACATGACGATATAAATATAAGCTTAATTGTTAAACAATATTAATATTAAAAATAACAAACATAATGACTCAAACATTGAATAAATTATGATTAAAAGTAAGTTTGATAATTATTAAAAATTGTTAAAAACTTGCCCTTTTAATTTTGTCGGAGTTAATATACTATTTTACGTTCAAAAAACATTTTACCTCAGCAATCTTTCGAAAATTGTCGGATAACAGCTATTTTCGGAATCTATGATCCCGAGGATTTTTCTGGTGTTCGGACGTAAGATTGCCTAAGGTCGTGGTTAAAAAAGTAGATATGCATTATGATTCTATTAAATTTTCTAGACCTTGAAGATCTTCCCTAATTATTTGGGCTGAGTTTATCATTGGAATAGATCTACTGAGATCTAAATGAAAGATAAATTCAAAACTTCTATTAAAGAAAGTAGAATATGTAAAATATATTCAGATCATCAAGACAATATTTTTGTAAAAAGTGCATTCTCGAAATATCGATGAACTAATTTGCTGTCATAAAAATGGCAAAAAGCACAATCACTGTATGATTTGATATCTTGATTACAAGTTAGCAAGTTTTCGTATCGATACATAAACAATTCGTATATGATTGAAACCGAAGTAAGCAAGTACTAGATTGAAATTTTGAAGCGTTTTATTATAGTAATTCTTTTCTTCACAGATTGACGATACCATTCCGTAGTACGAATTAAATATTCGGTTCTCCTTACAACGGTAACGTATCTTGAAATGTTAGAGTTTATTTCTGACTTCTATCCTATATTAAAATAATATATCCACACGCATATCCTAAAGATTGAGGTAAAGTTTCTTATTTTCAAAAAAAAAAAAATTCAATGAATTCATTAATTTAATGACAATTTAAGTTGAAAAAGACATTGCAGGTTTATTGAAAGGTATTGCCAAACTGAAGGATACTTTTGGAGCTGTATTAAATTACTGTTACGTCTATTAAATCTTACTAGTCAGCACTGATAGAAAATCGACGTCCTATAATACTATTAAATTGAATGAATAATAATATAATAATAGCAATTTTTCGAAATATTTCTATAGCCTTCAGATTGCTTGTGACAATTCCTATTGCGAATGGTGAAAGCGAGAGATTATTTTCAGTGCTGAAAAGAATAAAGGATTTAAATACAGCGCATTCTGGCATGCGCGATGAAACATTATTTTCATCGGCTATTCTTATACTGTCGAAAAGTTGTTACTCGAATCGTTTTGTTTCGATATATTTAATTTACTTTAGCGAATTTATTCATATCGTATTCTGTTCATAAGTCAGTAGTTATGCGACACATAGTTCTGTCCATATATCCTAGAGTTAAAACTCCCGACTGTGCCACTACTATAGACATGTTTTCTCAGTCATTGAAAAATAATACAAGCAATCGAATTATACCCCCTCTATTTTCGATATACGGTACAGTCGGGTACAGCGCCAAAAGCATACTAGCTTACATCGGTTGTTGCTGGTAATAGCTGGTTCAATTTTTTGGTTTATTTTGGAATGTGATATTGGCAAGCAGGTGTTGCTTTATCATGATCCCGTGCTATTGTTTTATATGACGATAACCAGTGTTTTGCCGTCTCTCGGGTAGCAGGTCGCAGGTTCGCTTTTTAACAATCTTATATACGTAAAAGGCACTCTTTTAAAAAAGAGATTGCCATTTTCATCCGAGATTTTTTAAGAAATTCTAAGATACATCTGGAAACCAATGTTTGATGTTAGAAAATCATCTAACTAAACAATCTTGTTCTATTTGTTTATGTAAATCTGTAGCATCACTAGAGTTTTTACCTAATTTTAATAATTCTTTTTATGCGAATGTGTAAAATATAAAGTTGAAATATCAATTAAATGTTAAACGTATGTAACAATCTGATTCAATAACCCAAAGATCGCTATTGTACTAAATGTCTATATATTGCTAAGTATCAGTCCTAACTTATTATTTATTATTTAAAACTAAAACACAGAAGAAATAAGTATGCGGTATAAGTAAATATATCAGCGTTAAGAAGTAAACAAAGGAGTCACATCTGAACTATTTTTAAAATCTTGCAAGCACTGACATCAACGATTATACTCAATTATAATCTATAAATATTTAGCGGGCTGATTTAAATTTGTTTTTGTATAACTATTGTATAAGATAAGCGATTTTATGTATATGAATGCCAGACTTTAACATCGGCTATTTCATTTAAATCAATATACGTATGAGATCTAGAAGAAATTTACATATGAACAATTTATTATTATTGTCCAAGAGAAAATAGTTTTCAAAGACACCTCAGATTGCCAGCATCACCTGCTGGTAACGTCTGCTAAAAGCACAGTCTATTAAAATAACGAAGTAAGACTAGAATACAAAAAATATTCTTTTTACGTATTAAATTGTTCAATATCTTTTAATCGTACCTTTCATTTTCAAATTTACTTTATATTCAATATTAATGTAAAGCTTGAAAAAGTGAGAAAAACTTGTTCGTAGTTATTTTAAATGAAAATGATTGAAATCTTCTTCTTGAAAGTTAATTTAACAAATTTGATTAACATGTTCCTCGAATGTAGAATATTCATAAACAAAGAGAAGTGTTAATTACAATGCTTTTTGATTTAACAAATAGATATAGAATGTTATTCAAAAGAGCACATCTTCACTCAATTGGTAAAAATTAACATTGCTAGCACTTTACGTAATTTCACAATAATTAGACTGTCAAATGCCAATAATATATTGAATTGTATTAGATTTCTTGTTATATAATAAGTACAGTTATCAATAATATTAAATGCGTAAACACATTTTATTGCTAATTATCTATCCACATTTGTATTAGTAGCACTTTGTATGTAAAAGTCTGGGTCAGGCACGTTCGCCATTCTATTATACTTGAAATCTTACATTCACGATTTTCAATTTTTTTTTTTTTTTTTGGTAAGTTTTTTCACTGGTATTTCATGTACAATCTTTACAAATCTCGCATCCATTATCGCCAGCATCCGACTTTGTCAGACTTTGCGAGTCTATATTACATCAGTTCTAATATTTCTTCGCTGCATTGCTTATTTATAAATTTAAAAAATAATGATGGTTCTAAAGAATATATTATACTGATAATACATCTCTTATGATTTTTCTTAAGATTACACCAGTAGATTCGTCCGACCAGAATTTGTATAAATATGGTGAAAAATTGCATTATATCTTGATTTCATCGTCTCGTTTTATTTATTTTCGAAAAGGAAATCTTCTAACCAAATAAATCGGTACCAGCACGATGTTAGAATAATTGCATATCATTGACATTCTGAATCAAATTGTCTCGAAAATGACCTTCTACATCATTCTCTTCGTACGCGTATCTGTCAAAATACTTAGTGTCTAAACAGTCTCTGATCTGCAAATAAATAAATAAATAAGTACACACACATGTATGTGTATGTGTGTGTATATATATATATATATATATATATATATATATATATATATATATAACTAAGATATGCAACTTAATTATAGAATATTTTTCATTTAGACGATCATTTTTACCTTTGGCATTATCGGTGATTCCAAGGTTAAATTCCTTAATGAATTCCAATTGAATGATCCAAACCATCTGCAATAAAATAATGTTTAACATTCATGCGTTCGCAATCTTGATATCAATACTCCGCCAGCTCATTGAATCTCAATAAGTAAAAAATCCAATTATTTTCTAAGTGAAAGATCAATTATTGGACGGTAAACTTAAGTAAAAATTAATAATTTTTTAATAAATAGCTGAGCATCTCTCACGTCTCAACAAGAGAAATTTACTTCTAAGAAAGTAAAATTTTACGAGTGCAGTGTGAGAGACGTAAACATCATAAGGTAAAAATTAAGTTAATAAACGTACTATTTTCAAAGATATTCTATACCATGAGTATTCTCTACTTATTTTCAGAACTATTTCCCATTCTCCTATAAATAATTAGTAATTGAATAACGAGAATTTGCCCCTTATTCTAGTCGAATATAACGAAAGCTTGAAAGAAATTATGAATCAAGGGTACAGAGAAAACAAGGGAAAGACAAAGATTAGAATTGAAAAATGCTGATCGAAACGTTGAAAATTTAAATGATTAAAGTATGTATCGAAATAAAATGCACATTATATATATATGAATTATTTACTGGTAACTCAAATAAGAAGACAGTGAAATTTGTAACACTATATATAATTATTAATTTAATTCGCTATATAGATGATTAAAATTTTAAGTGCTCTCTGCGATAATGAAATCGACAGCTCATTTTTTAAAGTGCAAACTTTTATACATAGCTACAATACTGTGCTATTTTCATAATAAAGTATTAGTTAAATAAACATTAATTTAAGAATTTACAGACTGGAATAACTGATGTATATTACAAAATAATCTCACGAGCACACTGATGTTATATTAGAAAATTATCTTACTGAGCAATTAATAAATAAACTAAAAATGAAAAGCTTAAAAAATCTTGATTTTTTGTGTTTACAAACTAATAAATATTTTTATCGGTTTTACAATCCTATCATATATTCTATCAATAGTATAATTATAAAAATTTTAAAAATAAAAAGATAAACGTAATATAAGAAAAGTTCTCGTACATCAGATTGCATAAGTGAAATAATTTTTAGTAATTTTATTATTATATTGATAGTATATATATAATATTAAAAAAATATTAAGTTTGCAATATAGTTGAGGAAATACTTTTTATTACATATTGATTTTACAAATATTCATATTAATTAAGTATATTTTGAGTTTCTTTAACGTATTAAGCTTTCTTTTAATCTGCACAAAATTAATTATAGTAAATCAGTATAATCATATATAAAGATGAGCACTGATCAAATAAAAACTATTAAATTAGAACTAGAAAAATTATTTTGTAATAAGAAAATGAATAATATCTAAAATGAAAGTGGAACATAGCTACTAAGCTGGTTTATTTATGGTGACAGAAAATATTTTTACGTTTTTGAAACTGAATTCACATTTTTAAAAATTTAAATAGAACATTTCTTTCATATTATGTGTTTATAAGGGTTTTTAAATGGGAAATATTGTTTTTTCAACAATCTATCATTAAAACTTGTATAGAATCCTTGATCATAAGGATTTTTCAAAGTTCAATATTGTTTGAGTACTGTAATCGTTGAACGGAGGTGATAGAAACGAAAAAAGCTTCATCATTTAGATTAGTATTGTTTGTTTAAAAAATTGTCTACGAACTTCACAGTTCATATATATTTACATTGATAAAATAAAATTAAGATCATTTTTGTAAACTAAATATAAACGAACTGAAAAAATTTTACAACTAAAGTTCTAGTCTTCATTATCTTTCATCTGTAAATAGTCACTTATTTATAATTTTTCGACCTCTGGCGACTTACGTGGATTACTTCGACGAGCCTTTTTCTAACTAATAAAGTTTTAAATACCTGAGTTAGACAATTGTATTTGAAAAATTTACTCGATTCAGCTGGCATCGTACATACTATTTTATCGATAAAAAAAAAATCGATTTACTTATGCTTCCTGATAACGTCCATTCCTCCATTTGCATAGCCAAGCCTCTCAGCGGGTTCCAGTCGTAGAAGAGCGCGAATTAGGTTCTCGGCTTGTTTCTTTCCTATCCCATAGATTCCGATCTGATCGATGCCAGCTACGATTCTTTCGTACAGCGACATTCTGTCTGCATCTTGAAACGGAGGTCTGGCCAGGAGCAGTTCGTGAAGTACAATTCCGAGTGACCAGTAGTCCACAGACCTTCAATTAAAAATTTAACATGCAATGTAAGACCTTTGCTGGGCGCGTATTAAGTAATAAATGTACGATTTTTAAATAATTATCTTTTGTAAATTTATTTACTATCTGAATCTTATTCGTTTAATGTCTGTTACTACATTGGATATTAAATTTAAATAATGTTTCAATTTATAATTTTCAAAACCATGTTTAAAGTGATTGACAAAACTTCCAAATACTTAATAATAAGTTTTAAATGTTAATGTATAGTATTTTTATATTATTAAATATAATTTATATAATTATAGATCGGACATGTTGAATTATCAATTACCTATCATAGGGCTGGTTTAAAATAAGCTCAGGCGCCATGTACTCCGGTGTACCTACAAAACTTGTTGCCTTTTCGGATCCAATAATTTTACTGGATCCAAAATCGGTCTAAAATAACATTAAACATTGGGATGTGTTAATATATTCATTGTACATGCTAAAATTGAATTATATCAACAAAAGAATTTTAATCACTTAAAAGAAACTAGCAAGACTGATATTCCAAAAATTATATTAAATTACTTAAATCCTTAGGTATCCTTATATTTACAAAAGATTAATGTCTGTTCACAATATAGATTTTGTTTATGAGATAACGAATAAATTCGTTATATTTAAATCGAAAAATTGTAAAGAAATAATTCATCGTGCTTGATACACTAGTATCACGATAGAAGAAAATGTTTCTTGTATTTACATGGATAATCCAACAGGTTACTCGCACTCGCACAATGTTCAGTCAACAGATTCTAACTTTTTTTTATGAATATCATTATTTCCTTAGTAATAAAGACTCTTTTAAAGTGCCGCAAATCACGCTGAAGTATTTTATCTGATTGCATATGAATCAAATAATAAACTATAAATTAACGGTCTAATACCAAAATAATTTAACTTTAAACTTTGTACTAAAACTATGATGAATGTATTGAGAAAAAAATTTGAGATTTCAATGAAATTGATTAGTATACTTATTAATATTCTTATTTTCGATGCTCTTGAAATAGACTGAATCTACATGCAAAATAGCTTAATTCGTATTTATTAATTGCTTACAAGCTTGAGGTAGCCCCTGTTATCTATCATGAGATTATCTGGCTTTAAATCTCGAGACACTATTCCATGGCTGTGGAGATAAGCGATCGCCTCGACTGTGCATGCCATTACAAATTTTGCGGATGTATTGTCAAAGGGCCCATTTCTCATTATAAAAGTGCACAGATCACCTCCCAAACAAGCTTCCATCAAGAAGTAAATGTATTTGCTATCTTCGAGTGTTTTATACAACCTGTGAACCCATTATGAATTTATAGTATCATTCAGATGATTAATAAGTTTGATTTAATTGTTCTCTTTGTGAATTAACAATTTTATATATCATTTTATTAATAATTTATTCTAACAATTTTAAATTCTCAATATCTGATGAAATATGAAAGATTATATTATCTGATTCGACTATACTTTATAATACTTTATAGTATTTAACCAGTAAGGAATTCTGTTTGGTTAAAACATTAGTTTCATTTATATTTAGCTTAAACCTTCAATTTTTAAACAGATTACGAGTTAAACTTACTATTGATTATTGATACTTAAACAGCATCCGAAATTTCACTTTACTAACGATGAATTATTAGACTCAGGGGAATGATTGATGATGATAAGATACCGATACTAATAACCATAGACTTAAATTACTGCCTAACCGTGGATTCTAAATTCAAGTAAATAATATGAAATTCCAGTTGTTAACTATGCATTATGATAAGTAACAGACTTCTCAAAAATTTACTGTACAATAAAATTACTGGTATTTTCACAGGACAACTTAAAAATATAGCTTACTTGCAAATAAACGGAGAGTCACAAACTTCCATGATATCCTTCTCATTCAGAATGCAGTGCTCGTACTCCAAATTCGGCCCCTTGGTCGCCCCAATTCGTTTCCTGGCAAAGCTCCTTTCCGGAACGGATTTGATGGTGACGAGGTCCACCCTTCCGAAAGAGCCGGCACCTAAAATATCTCTGACGTCCATATCTGCCAATTGCAGATGTTCGAATTCATTCCACCAATTACCGATCTTTTGGGAATTTCTCCTAGCGATCAGTTCGAATTCTTTGGAAGCTTTTCGGGTCACGGCGATATTATCGAATAAATCTGAAAAAAGTCTATCGATCGGTGAGTTAATTTGCAGGAGAAATACATGCAGTTGACAAGAGTATATAAAATATATTAAGTTATATACTTTGCTTCGATCGTCCAACACTCGACGCCGGAGGCGGAAGCTATTGCTGTAATATCGTAGAAGCATTTTCCGCCACTGGCAAAAGCCTGCTCTCCAAAGTAATCGTCTCTTCTTAAGACCGTGGCTTCTCCCTCGCGTGGGCCACTTTTCGTCACGAGCACGCTTCCGCTGTTGATCAAATAGAATTTACTGGATTTTTGGTTATGACTAATGATATGCGTATTAGTTTCGAATACTTCCTGAAAGAAAATCAAAAATAGATTAAATTTTTTTTACTCGTATTTATTTAAGTTAGCGCGTGTTCATTCATGTCAAAATTTCAATGATTAATTTTTCGTTATTTTGAAAGTATATAAAGACTTAGTATCGACGTAGTTATCATCGAACTGCTTTAATTCCTATTATTTTCTATTATTAAAATCAGGTAAAAATTTTTAACTCACAACAATTTTCAACATTGTAAATATAATTCGTATCAGAGGACGTCGTTTATTATAAATCGTCATTTGTTATATAACCCTGTTTCAAATCATTACTATATAATTCATTGTGCATCTGAAAATATGTGACAAACAAAGTATTTTTGTAGGGAGTCTTGAGAGACGTTTATTCACGTGCAAACTGCTACTTAAATGCCAGATAAGAACAGATTTTTTTACATCTACTTCTTATCGGTAACGAAAAGTGGATGTATTATTAAAGTGAACCATCCACACCTAGTGGCAAAGCTTAAACACTAAGGATAGCAGCTCCTATTCTGTAAATCTGACGGGATCAAGGTCGAGTAATTTATTACGGATTGGTAAAACGGCATAAAACCGTTGCTGGAGATATCTACCGAATACAATTGATGCACGATAAAATACTCGTAAATCTTTAAACGAGAAGTTCTGTAATACCTGCCATCTTCTTCTTCAGATTCTGTTTCTAAAGATTACTGCTTCAAGTATTATGAAAATTGTAAAAAAATTGATCGATTCGTGATTTTCATCTGAATCCAAACAGTTCTTCAGATTCGTTGTTTATTCACTACACAATAGACGACCAGAAGTGGTAGAAAGCAGTGGGAAATACTTTAATTATTGTATTTTTTATATTCATTTAAAAGAAATAATATCGCTTCATTAAAAAATTTTAGAAATTAAATATAATACCTATTGCCACCAAATACTTTTGTAAAATTCCAAAAATTTCTTTATTGTATAACGACAGTACTTTATGGTTTAATAATGTCAAAAGAGGAAGTTTCGATAAGAGAGATAAAGAAAAAATGAAGCAACTGGAAAATTTTGAAGTTAGTAAATTGCAAACATCTGTGTATAACGACGATCAAATGCAACGAGAACATATTGAATTAAAAATAATATAAGAAGTCATCAATATTTTGCTGAAAACTATAAGAAAAATTTGAAGGATAAAAAATATTTGTTTGACATGAACTGAATAAAAAAAGAGCATAGAGAACCAAATATTGTCAGAATAATAAGTATAAGTGTAAAAGACTCACGTCTAACTCCAGATAAACTTCTGGCACCGATTACAGATAAACTAATGAACTAACGGCAGACTTCTATGAAAAAAGGCCAATACTGCTTTGTGGAATGAGAAAGGTACGACTTATATCATCTGTTAAAACTCGTAATAAAAGCTATGTATATATTGAAAGCTACCGATAGGAAATGATCGATTCGAATCAGTATATTTTCGAATCATCTATACAAAGGAATTGTGCTTTGCGCGCGCTAGAATTCGCAATTGTACGTACAGAAAAACCAATGCAGCGCATAAAACGATCCAGGCGATCTGTCGGCAACGCGCATCTGTTCGCACGCCGCTTACTCAACAGATTCAACTCTAAACTGGCTATCAGTTATTTGCATCGATGAGACAGGCTAATTGGCGCTTTCGTTCGATGAGGAAAATTTCATAAAACGTACGAGACGTGAAAAATGTAAACATGACGGTGATAAATATAATATATCCAATAAAAAGTCTTTTTTTTCATCGTTTTAATTATATACAATATACGTGTTTTTAAATTCCGGTTTCATACTCATACACGCGGCTATGAATTTCTCATAGAGTTGGAATCCAGCTTTGCACACACATACTTATATGTTATTTTTAATGTTTTAAAACTGAAATTGACTCGCCGAAATAAATAATATTTATTTACTTACACGTTTCATTAATTGACAAATTTTTCCGAGCGTGTGGTTCGGCAAATTCTTGAAAATTGAAATTCGTCGCAAACGTTCTATTTTATCAGGTGTGCTCTGCTTGTTCTCGTGTAATGTACTTTGTTTGCTAACTCTCGGCTCTAAAATTAGACTTCACAGCAAGTAGTAAGTAAATATATACATTTTATATAGTTGCTAATAAAACGTCAATAAATATTAAAATAATATCTTCAATATTAAAGAAAATTTGCGCTTACAGAAATAATAACACTTTATATGTTCAAGCCAATGTTTATTATATTAATAGTCCACGTTTCGACCTTTTTAAGGCTCGACAAAATGTTAAGATTATTTATTAAATTCATTTTTATTCTTTAAATGTTAAGATTATTCGTTAAATTAATTAATAATGTATTACGAGATAAGATTTTTTTTCGAATAAATTGAAAAAAACGAGTTCAATAAATCATTCTCATAAATTACATATGATTTTAATAAACATTTCAATAAACATTGATTATGTAAATATAACGATCTGAAAGCTTAATTCGTCAGCTGTGTATTTGATCTGCGCACATGTTGCAAATATAAAATACTCATAAATTTATTATCCGATGATAAAACGGAAATGAAATGCAAAAACAAATTATAATAGGGATCTTATATCTATTACTAATAACTACTTACATATAGTTTATTTTTCTTCATTTTTTAATTTAATTTAATTAAGATCTGTATGAAAGTGACACGGTAAAACAAAGAAAAAGCCTTCATGAAGTCATTTGCACGACAACAATGCAATTTACATTATCATCGCAATTAATCAGCTCAATAAACGCAAAAGCTCTTACGCGGAGTCCTCGTGCTCTTTGACAGCTGTCACAGCTTCTGATGGCGCTGCCGTCGCTGCGGCACTGCCGCATCCGTCGTCCGCGCTCGGGAGCCCCCTCGCTCGTGCTGTCCGCGTCAATTTCCTGCGATAGACCTGCGCCTCGGGAGTCGGCGGCCGCTCGCCGAAATCGTGGCTGACGCGCGGCGCTAGCAGGCTCTTGCAGAAAAAGAACTTCATTATCCGGTCGATGTAATTTTACGCTCGCCGAGCGGCCTGTAATAATAATCGCGCGCGCGTGTATGCGCGCGAGCGCGTAACGCACTTCTGCATCGCGCTGCTGTTTCCGAGCCTCTCGGGGCGACTGATGCGCGCGCCGGCGACTTTATCAAAAGCGACCGCGCGGCGAGTCGGAATAATATGTAATTTCGCTTCGAACGATCGTTGTATTACACGCGGATTAAACTTGCTTGAATGCGGCTTTGGATATTTTGTTTTTTCATCCTCTATTACCGACGATCGAAGTTCTGCTCGCTGCTTGAAGATCGGCGATATATATATATATATATATATATATATATATATATATATATATATAGTGGCGCCTCCGAAACGTCTATCAGGAATAATATATAGAATACGATGGATCAGAAGTATAAGGCATTTGGCTAAAATGATTTTTTTATCTTATCTGCCGTAGCGGAGCAAACTTGGAAATTATAAATGGTATCGTGTGAGCGCTTCTTATACGAGTAACTTGAGAGAGATAGATAGATAGATAGTTAGATAGAAAGAGAGAGATGTAAATGAAGGCGGGCATAAATAATATATATATATAATATGAGTATAGTACTTACATGATCAAATTCAATTTCTATAATTTTAATTTAGAAAGAGTATTAGAAATAAATAAAACAGCACACCTCGTCTTCCCACGAAATCGGTATAATAACATTAATTTTTAAAATAAAACAAAATATGTTTATGAAAACGTTGAAAATTGATATACTCGTAATGTCATGATTTTCTAATTCTTGAAAGTATATAATATTGTTAAACGTATTTTTATCTTTTGGTATAAAATAAACTCATTCTCTGCCTTATCATTTTGAAAAATTCTGACATATAGCTGATCATGTGAAAAACAGTCTGATCGTCAATGGAACTCCTGACGTACATGTTTAAATTTTTATGAATGATAAATGATAATAGCAAAAGAAGGTTTTAGAGGAAATTACGATCGTTTAAAGTTACAGGGTTTATCTGTAACATAATGGGAATCATAGGAATACGTGAAATCCTGGAGTCAATGCAATTTTACCTTTTACTGAAATTGGCGTGTACAAGAAGCTGTAAAACACTATTTTCTCAAATTTTTATTTGTATTCTTTGTACAATTACAGAAATTAGGAGGATTAAGATTTTTTAATGAAATAAAAATGTTCCTATTTTGACAAAAAAAAAAACGGAATGGTGAAAATCCTGTAGACTATATAGGCGATAGGCATACTAGCACATTCCCACTCCTAAGAATTATACCAGAATATCAACTGAACTGTAACTGAAGCTATTGGAAGAAAGCATCCACACCGTATAGGAGTCTGGCACTGTACCAAAGCACAAGCGGTAATCGTGGGTGTTGAGTTAGTAAACGATGTATGTGGGTAAACTGGGTTTTTAATTTAACAAAACGGGTGTTTATGCTTAAAATATTTCTTTAAATATTATAATATATTTTATAATCCCATAACCTATGAAAATAACAGAATAAATGTGATATAATTGGTTTCTTTACATTTTAATTAAACACATAATGTAACCAAAAAGACATGAAATAAAAATCATTGTTGCAATAAATGTATTTCTCTTGATAATTGTGATACGTATGTTTATTGTAGAGACATAACTATCATTGTAGCCGTAAATGATGTTTTCTTATGCAATTGAATTTTTAGTATTTTGTGCCACTCTTTATGATTATTCGCCATTTCAATATCATAAAATAAATTTTAGCAGCTTCAGGGTCCGGCATGCAATAAAAATTTAAAGTAACATTAATATTTTTATAAAAACTAAATTGTTTGCTGCAATCTCCCACTGTAAAACTCTTTCCATGATAGAGAAAGACATAAAATGAAGGTGGATACTTTTCAGAATAGTGGCAAGAGCATCAGCAACGGAAAGCGGATGCCACCGTTACGGCAGAAGCTGCTGAGTAATAGATCTAGTTCTTATTAACTAATCTATACTATTTTATATAAAAATAAATGTAAAAATTACTGAATAATATAACAAACAGCAATTAAATGGATTATAATTGTGATTGACGCAAAATTACGGAACCGCATTACACTTAAACGTTTCTCACATACTGCGGAAATTCAATATAGTTAAAACTTTTTTAAAAAAACAGTTGAAGATCCTTGGCCTTCTGGCACAATTTTTAGAAGATGGAGTGTGCCAGTATGCCTATAGTCTATCTATTCTGCGTGGTAAAGAGGATTTACAAATTCTCATAGATACTATAATCAATCGTCCGTTTTGACTTGCACTAGTTTCCTTTTTTTAATTTTTCGTAACTTAAGAATTCGCTCTCCTCCTGAAGAATAATATCTATAGTAAATTAAAATGATATACCACGTTTTATCCGAATCTCCAGTTCTCCGTTCGTTTAGTCCTTGTGTATAGTATTGGGAAGTAAAACGGAGACGTTGAAAGCCAAAAATAGGTTTGAAAGCCAAACATGACAGAACAACGCCCAGAGCTTCATAATGTTTATATGGAGCGTTTGTATTTTTTTAACTTCAGATAACATATGTAACAAAATTACTTGAAAAGACATCCTTATAGTGTACCCCGAAACCTAAGAAATGTTCAAGATTGAAAGAAAAACTGACAGATTACTGTCTGTTTATGATTTACTTTCACAATTACTAACTGTAGAGTAAACATTATTAGAACTTTTTTTTACGTTCTGCAAATTCTGCAACCTCTCTAACAATTAGTTTATAATCGTAAATAAATAAATAATATGAAAACTGCTATGCTTCGAAGGTAACTTATTGGTGTTCCGTTAGTGAAAAATCTGTTCACCAGAGGTCGTATAAAGGACTAGACCTCCGAATAGCAAGAATATTTTTTTCATTGGTATGTAATAATTTACACCCCGGCGATAACGCACGCTCGCAATTACATGTATGCATGGATGTGCAAGTATGCATCCACATACACGAACACACGCACACACTACTCGCGTATGCCCCTATGCATGCATGTATTCATATATAGGCACAGCAAAGAAAATTTACTTTGTGTGTGCATATGTTTGTTTGTTTGTTTTTTGTTGCTTACCGATCAGCCCGGTGGATTACCTAGGATGAAACGTTCGCTCTTATTATTTTTTTATTTGCTTTTCGGATTCCTTTGTATATTCCACTGAATTATATTATAATATTTGGTCTATTAATATAAATTCAATACAATGATTCTTCTAATTGTTTCTGGACCATAAGATTCTTTATCAAGTTTCTCGTAATGATTGGATTGTCACGAAATAATATTAGTTTCAAAATTTTTAAAATCTGAAATATTCGCCTTGTTTTATTCATTAGGTACACTTACAATTTAGTTTGATATTAATTTCTCCGCGATAACTGTAATAATGCATAATTCCGATATTCATTATTTCTGCTCTTATGAAGAAGATTTTACTGTCGTTTAATTCCATAACTTACAAGTTTTTCTTCTATTAGTACACGAGGAACTTCTGGACAGATATTCGAAAGTATGACTCTTTTCGATCGGTTGACAAGGGACTACATTTATATTTTTTCGTTATCAATTACAATTTTTTGATCATTTTGTGCAAGATTTTTTTACTCATTTCAGTTTGATGTTCTATGTTCGTAAATTTTGCTCAATCTAGCTTTAACTATAGCTTTAACATTGGCATCGTAAATATATTGCTCGCTTTGTGTTATTGTTTACTTAGACTCGCGGATCTGCGATACGTGTTGTAATAACAATATAATGTCGTAATTTTATGAACGCATATTTAATAGAGTACTGGCAGGGGTTGGAAATAAACATTTTTCTATTGAAATTAATTGATGGTTCAATATACAATTGGTGAAATATAGTTTATAATAAATGTGTACAATTAATATCATGTACTTATATAAATCGGTATGCAAATAACACACTTGATTAGTTTCACTATGATTTCTTCAGTTTTGCCATTATCAAAGAAGAATAAAAAATGTTCGTATGTTTAACGAAGTACTGGTACGCTATGAAAATGGAAACGTGTGTATTCTTCGTGACAAATGCGGGCGCGATATTTCAGACTCTTCTATTTAATATTCACTAGTTTAATATTCATTTGCAATTATTTATCCTTATTTAAGCTAAACTATGTATGTTTCTTATACCGCATTCATTGCTCTTTTCTAATATTCTACGATTTTCAAAATACGATAAATATTTTCAGATCGTTTGAAAATCTGTATCTGAAGGTTGCATAATAGCAAAATTATTATTCGGAAAGCAATGCATTTTTTTTGACACCTTTCGCGATCGGTTTCTCAAACTCTTTGATAATCGACAAATATTAAAACGTTTAACTTAGCGATTACGATTTCACGAACTTTAACGTAACGGGCCTATTATTTTGCCCCGAGCCTAGGGCACTGAAGCTCTGGCCCGCACCGCCACGGTCCGCGATCGCGTTTCCGTTCCGTGCACGGACTCAAAGCGCCGACCGAAGCTTACTCAAGTCGCCGCCGTTATCCCGCACTCGTGCATTTTCGGCGCGACCGAGCGATCGCGCCGACTTTCGGCTGGCGCGCTTACCTGCGGATACATGCGATTCGTGGTATATATACCACGTCCTCATTCGTACGCGTTTATCGGCGGCGAACACTTGCATACATATATGTAAATCATTTTAACCCATCAATATTTACACGCATGTATCGAAATTAAGCGTATTTATAAGTTATTTCTAAATTTCATGATTTTAATACATGTAGATATTTAATTATTGATTAAATCATGCTGATTTCCAAAGACAAAGAGTTTTTTTGTTTGTACAGGTTAATCAAAAAAAAAAAAAAAAAATACTGAACTGGTTACACTGAAATTCGAAATCATCGGAATGACACGGGCTAGATTTTTTTTCCAATTCAACAAAACAGAAAGATGGAAAAAAGAAGTTACTTTACTAACAATTCTATAATCATATATATATATTACTTGCGACTTCTACGGGACAATATTATAGTTTCGTTTTTTTTTGTTCGAAAGGTAGAACACGATGTCGAGGTGTTGTTGCAACCGGTTGGAACGAATTCTACAGGGAATTTCGTGCTCTTAAATGTCAGTTAATTTCGCGTTCCCAAGTAAAAATGGAGAAAAAAAAATGATCTGCGACATAGCAACTTTTTGAAGCGGACTCGGAGATACTACCACATAGATTACTATTGTAGTAATAGTGTAGTAACAATGTAGTAATAATGTAGTAAGAGAGAGTGCTGGGTTGTATTGATAAAAGAAGTTCCAAAACTTATTAATTGATTCCAATGAAGCATTCTCTCTTTATCCAGCACTTTCTCTTTATAATATTAGCACAGATATAGATATATATGTCTCTCTCTCTCTCTCTCTCTCTCTCTCTCTCTCTCTCTCTCTCTCTCTCTCTTATATGTGGCTCCCATATATCTCACTGAAAATCTCTCTGTCTATCGGTCCTTCGTATGTATCGTATATCTGTACTACTGAAGTTATCGTTCTCCGCCATTTTATTTACTACAGCCGAGCCATCGAGACTGTGGCCTCTCCAGTTTTCTAAAATTTGGAAATTGTTTCTCCGCGTTGAAAGTCACGGAGAATGAAGAAGTAAAAGATATGTTTCCTCACAAAACAGTCCGTATCTAGTACGAAAAGGCTTCTTTATGAAACTCGTTACAACCCTCGGCTTTACCTCAGATCACAAACCTCTCGTTTCTTAAATAAAGTACTTAAATAAAGCTTAAATAAAGCCTTTCCGTATCTGGTAAAAAATGTACTATTCCCGCATTTAGGACCTAAAATACTATTTTCTACAGCTGTCTGCAGGGAACAAAATAGTACTTTTCCTCCCTAGGAAGTAAAATAATTTATAACTCACTTTCGACCAATTAGAAAGCAGAATTTTACTTTTTCTCCAGACAATGTTAAAGCGAATGAACGAAATCGCGTTTTCGAATAGAAAGATCAGTTTTGAAATTAATTTTTGAAAACTAAATTAATATGCTATGGGAATTTTTATAAAAATTATTTGAATGTTATTTCAAGTATTATAAAAAAAGTAAACATAAAACCTATAATATTATTGTTTTTCAAGTCCAACGAATTACATTTTATAATAGGGCAACAGATATCGAAGCGAGAGTCTGGACCAGTAGATATTGTACCTGTTCGCTCTATACAAACACAACTAATACATGAAAAAAAAATTTGACATTTTTTCATTTCGAGTTTTCCAATTTTTTACACACCTCTTTGAATTAGAGAATTTGTCCTTCTATGGGAAAATAGTATGTGGTATACGGGATCAAAGATGTTTTCGGACTCTGGTAATTTGACACCCTAGCTACGCTCGGGCGGCAAGCGTACCCACGTCAGACAACGCTCATTTTCTTTCCTTGTATTACAATGTATTATTTACAAAGATTTGAGGTTTTAAGTTAATAGTTTCGATGGCCAGTTGAATACAATCTTCATATTAAAATGAAATTGCACAATGATATTCTGTAAATTTTTAAAGGCATTCAAATGTAAAGAATTCATAACAAAATGTCATCCCAAGTTATTGTTTACTAACAATGTTTGCTTCCTAATAGTTGTATAAATTAAATTACTTCGAGGCTAATTGATAGAATCGCGCGCTTGTCTTTGAGTATCAAAACAAACGTACATTCGAAGTTCAAATTCGTTGAAAAATTTATTTTAAACGATTTTAAAAATGGCATTTAAATTTAATAAAGATTATTTAAATTTTAATTTTAGATAAAACACACATTCAAATGCTACATATATCTTTTTGCTCCAGATGTCTTCACTTTCTTCGATTAATTTTTAATCAAAAAGATTATTTCGACTAGAAAAATCCTTTAAAAAATCTTGGCACATTTGTAAAATAGGGCTTTATTATGTCTTGTAAATGTCATGCAAATGATATTTCATTATTGAACGGAATGTTTCTGTTTTTTCCATGTAAAATTTAATAAGATGTTTAATTTTCAAAATATTCAAGAGAATAGGCAGCCGTACATATTTAAACAGTAGAGATATAAAATAAGATTAGGAAAGATTGCGAATAGGACGAGTGCTTATGCAGTTTTTCCTTGATTCCAGGAGCAGAAAAGGCGGATCTGCAGGTCTCCGTTGCCCCGGAACCCTGCGCATACAGGCGAACCGAGATCGTGTCGCAGGCACTAGTCGTCGCCATATTCGTTGGAATTTGATCCCCAACCTGGTCGTGCATCGTCGCCATTCCGCGTAAACAAGCAAGATGCGCCACATTAGATTAATCGACTGCTTCGTTGGTCATGTAATAACGCGCTTCTATCCGCATACAATAATGGGGAAAGTCCCCCCGTCCCTATCTATTAGCCGCGAGGCTAGGCTAAAAAAGGAGTCATCTCCTATGAGCACGCGTGGCATTTCATCGACGACGTCACAGTTACAACAATGGACCGCAGATCAAAATGGCATCTACCAAAATCCAATCGCCTTTCAGAAAGATTGATTTATAAACAATATATTTGATCTGGCAGTAACGATTCAAAGTGGTCGAGTCGGTCAAACAGTAAGTTATATCAATTTTCCTAGACGCGGAAATAGATTATAATAATGTAAGCACTTCTCTTTACTTGTTATTCCTTTTCTAACAAACGAAAGAATGACTACTATTGATACTCAGATTGACACGCACGCCGGAGATTATCGATGCGTATGTAATGGTGTCCCTCCGTGTTCTGAGAACTGCAATAGTATCATTATATGCGGATAATATTACCGTTTAATTTTGATTTCAAACCACAGAAAGAGGTAAAAAAGACATTGAGAAATCTATCACGGCTATTCCAGTTAAATCTACAACATTTATAACTAGATCTAGCTCTACAAAAATTCTTTTTATCATTTTTTATCTAAATATAATTTTCGCCTATCATCTTACCTTTGAGACACATGCAGCATATTATTTTAAATTAATTAAATTATATAGAATTAAAAAACAAATACTATCGATAAATGTACCATTCTCAAAAGTAGACACTTAAGATAAATACGACCAAGCAAGCGTTAGCGAGTCAGTAGGCCACTGCTAGTATTTATATAGTAATTTAGAAAAGATTTTCAGAACCATCATATAAATACATATATAAATGTAAACATAGTTTAGTTCGCTTTTTTATATTGAATAATTCAGCCTCGTTCTTCATTGTCTTATAACTTAATAATATTTATGTATATGAATATAATATAAAGACTTCTCTGTAAATTGGGAATAAAATAGCAAAAAATAATATTACGCACCAAGGGCTGAATGTTGAGCATTTTGGAACGTGTGGATATTAATTAAAGCTGAGTATTAACAGTATAGTTCTGTTTTAAGTTTAATTATTCTCTCTTTTATTGTTGAACTAAGTAATTATAAAATTCATATAATAGCCTCAATAAGATTTATTTATCTTCACTAATTAATCTTCTTTTAATTATTCCATCGTCTGGCGTAAAACTGTAAAATAAGACAGAGAAGTTCTCAGGACCTAAAAAAAATTTCCGTACTTGTAGTTTAAATCATGTGATTAGAAAAACGTGTTATTATTAATTTGTTTGTGATATTTTATGTAATTTTCTTTTCGCGAATAAAATACCGATGCAAAAGTATCCAAGGACAAGGGACAAAATTTGCCCACGGTCAATATGCAGGGTCTCGTTGCTCGTCGCATTACGATCTGCAGCAGCAGTGCAAAGTCTTTCCGTACATCCTGGTGAGTTACGCTACTCCATTTCGAAAAGTAAATAGACTCGGAAACGTTTTGGCTCTCGAGAAATATTTCATGAGACGAGTAACAGTAGAAGTAAAGCTGCAAGATGCTTCCCAAGAACAATTCCAAGCTTAAAACCAGTCTCAGCGGAGACGTTTTCATAGTATTGAACTTGAATGTATTTAAAAAATATTTCTATTTAAAAAGGTATATAGAAGAAAAATTCTATAGATATTTTATTAAAATATTTAGAAATAAGAGGTTGTGCGTCTAATCTTATATGAAATTTCGAGATTCTTGCATTCTGTATAGGTGCTTCATGTTTCTTTTTGTGAATAATATAAATTACAATTCTACATTGATTGACTTGAAAACTCACCAGTAATATTTGAAATCCCGAGAAACAGATTTGCGTGACCGATCCAAACATCTGACCCAGCATCACGTAAGAATAAAGATTTTCTATCTCGCCCGTGAACTTGATGAGCATCTGATGTTTACGAATGCACTCCTTTATGTTTTTCTGAACTTGCCTGTGAAAAGCAATTCTCTCCTCGTTATCCTCGATTTTGATTTTCTCGCAGATAAGCTGAAGATGCGCGTTCAGTATTCTGAATTGAGCCGCGGTGAACATGTTTACGTCGAAGAGATAGGTCGCGAAGGTCGTCGAACAAGTACACACGGAGAACGTGCCCATGCACTGAAATTTGGACAAAGAAAGCTGACGATCAGAAACGAATAAATGTCGTTCTAGAATTGGTTTACAATTAAAATGAAACAAAATGGTAGACTCGTACCTGAATCACATACATTAATTCGTAATACGGAGTTTCGTTAGTCGGAAAACTAGCATAAATGGGAAAGGGTAATACTCTCTCCGAAGCATTTTTACCTATGGATTCTATAAATATTATTTATTACATATGTATTACAGTTGCCCATATTGCACTGATTCAATTAGTTATTTTAAAGTTTTAGTGCAAGAAAACGACTGGAAAGAAACATTTTATAATTTTCTAGATTTTACAATATATATATATATATATATATATATATATATATATATATATATATATATATATATATAGAAATCGGCTTATAGTTGATCGTGCGTTGTATCAGGTCTTAAGTATGAAATTCGTACTCTGATAATAAATAATACTTTAGCAACTTATTTTTGATATTGCTAATATTGATATTAAATCATTTAGATTATTGAAAATGAAGTAGTTAAATTTATATTATTATGAAAAAATAGGAGTTGTTACGTGGCAACTGACCGTCTACATTATGCAGCATTGAACAGGTACACAAACCAAGAGTTGTCTCACTCCAACATCAGACCATGTTGATATTATGTTTTCGAAATGCTGACGAATCCAAATCAGGTTTTCTTTTTAACGTCAAAAATTCTGCACAGTAGAAAAAATAGACCTCTTTGCTCGTACAAAAATAGATGCCATAATTAATAACGTTCATTGGAATGCTAAATATGTATATACTATTCATCAAATTTTATTTTCATTTTTCATCTGGAACTTTTAAATGCGACGTTAAACTCTAAATTAGCAGGTGAGCTGGCTAAAATGATCAGTGATCATCTTTTTCTGCTTATAATGTAAAAAATAACCTAAATTTCAATAAAGATTACTCTTAAACCATTAGTTGACTTACCGAATCAGAATATGGAGCTTATTTCAATCAAATTAGATTAAAAATCGTCATCAAATATATTTTATACTATAGCTCAAGCATCTATTTTTTCTGATAGTGTATTTTCGAACTTTCTAAAATAATCTTAAGACCAGATAAGTGAAAAAGTATTTAATTTTTCTTTTATTTATATATAACGCAGTGACGTTTTGTCAGTAAGGTCTTGAAGAATATTTTATTTTAGTGACTACCTTTTTACAAATTTCATACTTGAAGACTTGGCAAAGCTTATTTATAATATAATCTATTGTTTGTAACATTTTATAAATGAAACATTACTTAATTTTATTAGTTTGTTTATCGTCCATCCGCTTTATGAAGGTTATTACATCAGAATATAAGCTATTATATAATTAATATTGTACGTTAGATTTAAGACGTATATTCGCTTTTTTCAATTTACTGATGAAAACGGAAGTTCTTTTTATGTGTTTTTTATAAAGTTTTAATATATTAAAAAAAATTTAATTTCATATTATTCAAAACTAAAAGATTATAAAGTGAACTAACTAGAATAATTCTGCTAACCGTAAAAAGGAATTAGAAGATAATGCCAGCATACACCTTGGAGACATATTACGTAAGCTGTTATTATTTTGAAGCATAACCGATCGCATTGGTTAAAGATTTCCGTGTCTTGTTGATTGTACTGGACATTCCAGAATTGCTCTTCCACAAATTTATTCAAATTTATGATTCTTTTACGATTTGCTAAGTATACTGTTAACTTGGTAAACTCCGAGGCGACTATGGACGCGCAGGGTGCATAGTAGCATAAAACCTGGGCGTTAAAAGAAAAGAATGAGCAGCAAAAATCTATCAAGATTACAATTATGTTAAAAAGATTGAAATTGACGTATAAGTACGTATATATGTGCTACAGTAGTTCAATGTTCACCTCGAATGTTTGAGAATAAGTGAAATTCTGTGTACGTGATTTGTACCTTTTTTACGTAAAATTTAATTTGAACAAAGTGCAGTATAAACACCAGCAATGTAGCTAATTATTTAGTTAAAAATACATATCTGTCATCAGGTTATAATAGACATGTAATTTGCGATTAGCGTAATCAATCACAGGGGTATATTAGTGAATGATAGTATTGAATAATTAATAAATATTCATGATCTACAATGTATATCGATAATTTCATTTATCTACATTTTTTCATTCATTTCATCAAAACTATATATAAAAATGGTTAGTATGCTTACTTATTTGATTATTATGCCTACTGTTCTTCAAAATACCAAATTAATTATTGCTATTATTATTACTTACATAGAGTGTCTTAAATTTGAGTTACATATTTATATATACAATAAATGAAGCAATATACACACTAATAGATAACGAGATAAAAATTGAATCTTTACTTTGTAATTAATATTGGTTTGTGCCTATCTCTTAAATAAGCATATGCTGCTAATAAATATTTAATGGTACATGATATCCTAACTTTATAATTAGAAGATTAAAGGTACATTTCTCTCAAATATTCAACTTATTTATATTTTTTTTAGTTTGTTGAATGTGTCTGCATTCATCACATCAAGAAAGAAATTAATGTAGTTATGCGCTATTCTGAAAAAATGTGTGTATAATATCAAATTCATAATAGCATCGATAAAGAATTTTTAATCGTCAGGATTCTTTCTCATCTTTATTATCAATTGAAACATGAAGAATTTAGATGAATAATTAGAATTGTTGGATGGATGGTTGATTTACAAGAGTAGATCTTAATGCTTGTATTAGCCCTTTGTATTTCCTTGGTTCATCTTCAGAGTTGAATCTAATCCCAGAGTCCAACATGGTCTGGCTCGTAAGGATAGAATCTCCATAAATCTCGTACATCGAAAAACTTGTCGAACTATAGAGGGCGTCTTTGAAAGACAATCCCTCCTGGCTCCTAACACTAGCCAATCGCAGAGAATAAAAAAGATTGCGAGGTTTGTGGAGATAACTTACAGTTGGGATCAGATTCAACGTCGAATTTATCCATATGCTCCCGCAGTCTGCCCTGGTCAATTACGATCCTCGTAGTTAGCTGATTTTTTGATCATTTACGGTTTAAATGTATACTCTTTGGTGACTTGGCCTGATGTTAGCCAATAAAACCATACCACAAGTACTGATGCTTAATAAGCTCCCTGATAAGCTAGGCACACTTCTTACAAGTTTGGACGTGTCGTAAAGCATTAAGAAC
The DNA here is from genome assembly GCA_018907035.1 of Sycobia sp. Sy_11. Taxonomy (NCBI): domain Eukaryota; kingdom Metazoa; phylum Arthropoda; class Insecta; order Hymenoptera; family Epichrysomallidae; genus Sycobia; species Sycobia sp. Sy_11. The sequence continues at coordinate 4,781,297 of JACCIC010000015.1, read as the reverse complement.
TAGTGTTGAAATAGTAAAAAATTTTCGGAAAAATTATTTTCAAAATAGATTTATAATAATTCGTAAATCTTTTATTCATAATACTTTTATCTTTATTATTAAAAAAGGATTTTCATTTGGCAGATAGCGACAACCATTTTAGCTGTGTTCTGGCAACTTTGATTGCATCTTCTGGAGTTTTTGAAGGGCTTATAAAAAAAGTGTTTCAATAATTATTAAATACACTAATAAAGATAATTAATAAAAAAGATTTTCGGATCTTTCAATTGACATATATTGTAAAATAACTTGATCTATAAAAAATTTTGTTTTGAACTTTCGTTTGAATATAATTGATATTGCGTAAAGAATATGATTGATAACATAGGATAGATTATGTGTATATTAATATTTCGTGCAGTAATATAAATTTATATCGGATCATCGGCAAGCGTCAGAAAATATTACCGATAGCCAATCGGAATCTATGGATTTTCTGAACAATCTATAAATTTCGTATGAAATGATATTACTTCTAATTAACGTAAATTACCAACAGATCTCCTCTTGCATAGTAGATTTCGTCACTCATGGTAATTACCGAAATTATAATCGATATCGTAATCACGACCAGTACCGTATTTGCGAGCAGCTTCTCCTTTGGACTGGCCACGCTGCACATGCCAATAATGCGCATCATAATGATTGTCAAGCGTACCGACATGGTGCTCTTCTTGTGGACATCTTCGTTGATCATTGCTTTTTTGTTGTTTTGTTTTGTTTTGTTTTTTTTTTTTTTTTTTTTGAAATCTAAGTGAAAAGAGGGCTTACTTTACTTCTTATGAACACGAGCGTGAGACCCGCGAGCAAGCGAGAAGAAAGAACAAACTGTCCACGTTGATATCGGTTACCACGTATGTACAAAGCGTAAATAAGTATATGTGTATGACACGACAATGACTTCCCTCCAATCTGATCCGGCGCTCGGGATTCGAAGAAAAGTACATAGCGCGACGATCATTTAATGGGCGGTTTTCGCGTTTTAAAGCGTCTGTTATTATCACGCCCGTCGCTCGATATCGAGCGCCGATCGACGCGCGTAGCTATTTAAACTCGCAATTTTGCGACATACGCATCAACTATAATTAGAGGTTTACGCACGATCGCCGAGGAGTCCTGCTTCGCATGAATATTGAAATTTAAACTGTGTGTATGCCGCTGTTGCCATGGCTGGGATAATGCCATTTTATCGTAGGCCGTATATATTCGGCCCGTGTTTTTGAAACGGCGTGGCTTTGCGCCTGAAATTCTATATATACACACTTGTCCCCCTTTTACACTGTGTGTTTATTGTAACCTGTGATTATCGCATACGATGCCTTTGAATTGCATTGAGCGAAGGTACGAACAAAAAACAATTGTAAATTATAGTGTAACATTCAAGTTGTGAAACACTTTAGAATCGACGGCCTCCCTCCTATGTTGCCGGCATTAAATTCTAAATTTATAATCTTGCTCTCGTTTCTGCAAGTTTGCAATTTTTCTTAGATATAGACTCGCCAAGTAAACGTCCTCTGCTGTTTTTCCCATTTCCCGCGGCGCAAAAAACGTCACTGGCAAGGGAGAATATACGCACTCTCGTTTCGTTCTGCATTAGACGTGTAACAGGTAAGAGGATTAAAATAATATTATAATTTTCTATGGAACATATATTTCGGCGATTTCTAAATCAATTTTATATACATAGTTTTGCTTTATCAAGCTGGACCATGACAATAAAATGAACGGGGTAAATATATTATGGCTTACATATATCATTAGTAAAGAATTGGGTAATCAAGCGTACAATTAAAATTTTTTCTCCTTTTATTATAATTTTTTAAAATTAATTAATTATAAGTACATTACAAAATATTCTAACCATTCGAAAAAAAAAATCAATTAATATTGTCACTATTATCAATTATAAAATCGTCGTTTTCGGCTCGCTCAAAACTTTTGTACAATTTTAAGTAAAAGAAATTTCGAACAGCTCGCCGACTTTAATAAAATCAAAGGAACAAAAATTGGTTGGCCATCCCACGCAACGCAAATTCTTCCAAAATTCGATGCAGAAAACTTTCATTCTTAAAAACATTTCATCGTCCTTTCTTCTACTCGTAGTTTGAAATGAAATCGAAAAATGGTCCTTCATACAAATCCGACAACTGTTCAAAAACTACATTGTGCCCACAAAATTTTTCTCCTCTAGGCTTTAACTTTTTAAAAAAATATATTTTTCATGTACTTATTTCCTCTCATTTTCGGTCCTTAATACATGCAATCTTGTAATTCAATATTATTTACAATATGATATAATAGTAATCTTATAGTAATAATAATATTAATAGTATGTAATTAATAATTAATAAGTAAGTAGTAATTAAAAATAACAAGAATAATAAATAATTTTTTTATCATTTAAATTTTTGTACACTATCTTCTTCATTATTTTTTTAAATTGTTTGACAAGTTAGAAACGTGAATCTACAGAGCTTACAAATAATTGTTTTTAAATTTCTTTATTCCTCGAATATATTCTCTCAATTTTATTTATTATTGAAGATTCTGTATTTTTATTATTGATAAATGAATTTAAAATCTTCATTTGATTTGTTACACATTGACTTGGATGTTTTTATTCGTAGAGTCCGATTAACATTTTTTTATCTTGTAGAAGGTATATTTATTTAAAAGGAGATTTTTGTAAAAATTATGTAGAACGTTCTGTGAAATCCTTATCTTATAATTATTTTTATTTATTTATTTTTTAAATTTTTTTAAATTCCATGACTGTATCAGTAAAGAAGAAAAAACAAAATTAAGAAATTTAAAGATATAAAGAAATAACGTAAAGAAGAAATAAATCCTCGAAAAACATAATAATCGAAAAGAAAATAATAAAAATATCTCATACTTGATCTAAGACTGTCAAATCCCTTGATGAAATATAAAAAAAAATATTAATTAATTAAAACATAACAAAAAAAGGACTGTTTCTATAGTCCTGCCATTACCAGCGCACACAATAAACTCAAGACATATTTATATCTGCCTATATATACTGTTAGCGCAAATATTTTTTCAGTTTATTGTAAACTCTGATGATGATTCGACTGCCAAAACAGATGTTGATATCAGAATCAAATCATATGTGAAAGAAGCCTCGTATTTTTGATTACTTTATCATTTGGAAAAAATCTTAAATTAAATATAGGAAAAGAAAAAGAGAGAAAGGTTGACACTATATGTGTGTAATGTTTCATGATAAATAGTTATTCAAAAGTCCAGCATATTTGCTTGAAACTGCCCAACTAACTGCTTATCTAATGTTATCTTTACATTGGTTGATTTTTCTACAAGTAATTACAACAGAAAAGATTATGTTATAGTAAAATTTAAATTATTTTTAGTAAATATGTAAGTAAAATTAAGGCTTGACAATACCAAGAAAATGTCATATATTAATTAATAATATTGCGTTTGGTATTGAAAAGTCTATTCTTACTGAACCCTAAAATCTTAAATTGATATTCATATTGTCTTGTTCTTTACAAGAAAGTATCTGCTAATGGTGTAGAATACATTATTCTGTACAAGAAGTTTGATCATTTTTCGCCTTTCTCTGTAGAAGTACATTGATATAGTCGAAAACTACAAAATTTGAAGATAATAACTGAACTATTCTGTTATATAATGCTTTTATACTCTAATTCAATCTGATATTTATTAAACAAAAATCTGCATTTAAAGTGATATAAACATTCCTTTAAGATCTTATACAGAAAATCTTGACCGTACAATATATAATAATAAGACTCTTGCCTATATTAATATATTGATCTTGTTTCGAAATTTTTCATTTACAGTATTATTATGGCATTGCATTCAATTTCGAGAGAAAACCAAACAAGACCGATGCTGATCTTGAATCTTGGTGAAGTCCTATACTTAATCTACTGAAGAGTACAGTATCGAAAATTATCATAATATACGAGCGAGGATCCAAAAGTAATGAGATTTTCATTATAAATTTTTTATCAATCGTCGTTACCATTTCAAATTTTTAGTTTACTCTAAAGTAATTTTCATTGAATGTAATATAATTTTCCGATCTTTTTTATTATATTGTCTTATCTTTCGATTATTTAAAACAGTTTTTAGATCCACTTTCTTTTATATTCTTCACCCTTTACACCGATTTTTATTTCACCTATAGTTCACAGACTAGACACCGTTTCCTTCATACTTTTTTTGAGTCACACAGAAAATAAAACCAGAAAGGCCAGATAAATAAGGGAACAATGGGTGCCATTCCTGTTCGTATCAGATATGGAGCCGTACGTTATTCTTGCGATGAAAATTCCAATCCCCTGCACGTCCAAAGATCAGCCCTTTCACTTCGGATGCTAGCCAACAACATCGTTAAAATTCTCTTGGCATTGGTATTTTTGGACGGTGTCATCCGTTCTTGAGATTGAGGGGCGTGAAGAATAAGATTGTTCTTCAGTTCATGTATTTATTTCTAATTTAAAAACTGAAGAGCCAGTCATACACACGATTTTTACTCGCGAATATAGTTCCTACAGAGAAAATCGCTCGGGACGGTAGAAGTGTAACAGATGGAGAAGATAAGTCTCGTTCACGACCACACGAAGGGTGGGAAGAAGTAGAACGATGACTTAGGTTGCCATCTGTACCTCTTTTTTGGTAAGGTCTGCGTTTGCGAAGATGCTCGTCCGTGCAACATTGGCCTTGCATTGGTAGAATAAGTCCATTGTCGCTGTTTGGACTTGTTACAACACAATTACAATGATGCATTATACGTCACATCATACAAACGGAGGGATAGCATCTTAACTCATCCGTTCTGTTTATTCATATCCTTCTTGCGTCTTTACTTAAATAAGAAGGACCGAAATCTTGTTTCTTCTATCAGTAATATATCTATATTCAGAACCCCCTCATTGAACAACCTGATTCTCCACTCTGTCGTACACCATACATATATTCCCGTTAGTTTTGGGTTCCCCCTCGTATTATAGTTAAATTTCAACAGCTTCTTAACTATCCGTACAAAAATGCACTGAAGTATTTGAGAAACTTCTGTAAAGGAAGTTATGTGTTAATATGCATTAGTATTTGTTAATTTGAAATAAGTTCAAGAGTCCTGTTGATGCGGACGCTTCTTTGATAGCCAGGCAATAGATTGGTCAGCCCTTCATACCGTTATCGTTATCAATGCGGAAAAGTAGTAAATTAGTAGTAGTAGCAGTAGTAGTAGTAGTAGCAGTTGTAGTAGTAGTAGTAGTAGTAGTAGTAGTGATGATGTATATAAGTAGTATTGATTAGTACTTTTAGTCAAACATATTTCTCTCTCTTTTTCGTTCTATTTGTATTCGACGCCTTTGAATACATGACGCGTCATTCTTTTAGTCACTCTTCGTCGCGGTTTCGTGAGCGAGTTGGCCTTTTTTAGGTGCTCTCGGCATCCTCGTCGCTTGCTGTAACAATAAATACGCGGATCGTCAGAACAGAGAAAGGCAGCACGACTATTATGTTATAAACACATAGAAAAAAGGGTAATAGAAAAACAGACATTTAAGATCTCTTCCATCGGCTGTTGATCCTCTCCAGAACGCTTCAAGCTGCGGTACCTTTTAATCGGCGTTCCAGGCTAAATTGAACAAGGTGAGTAATAAGAAATAAGGATGCTATAAAGTAAAATATAAAAAGACTCGCCAATCTGTCTTTTCTTATACAGCCTATATTAACAGATAACATCAATACATTTACAGGATGTCAGGGAACAGCAAGAAGGAAGAAATGCATATTTATCATAGTAAAAGATGTCTAATTAGGAGAAGGGCTGGGTGATGGATTACAAAAATAAACCAGTCAATTTCCTATTCCTCATCACGTATATTTTCCCATTTCACATTTTCTCTTATATTTATACACTGTGTTGGAATAAAAAATAAACAAATTGACTCTCATCAGATGTTTACAATCGTCTCGGTTGTTACTTTCCTTTCGCAACATTTTCTCTATTCTCTTTCCCCCCTCTCTCTCCCACCAACATTTTCTATATTAGTATCGTAGTATTTTGTTAACATTTTTTTTTGACTAATTTTCCTCGGGTTTTCCATCCTTTCCCGATGCGAGGATGAGAGCACAGACTGCGCTGGCCCTTATTGCTCGCACATTTATATATATATATATATATATATATATATATATATATATATATACACGTATATATTAGATAATAGATCATTTACACGAGTTTCGCCTGGTCTCACATTCTTCCTCCTCGCTCCGGACCGCGGGGCGAAGAGGAAGACGTTGAAGCTCAGCGCGTTCCTACGTCTTTATTTTTCTGTCGTCTTACGTACTATCAAAAAAAAGGAAATGAAATAATAACAAATAAATTAAGGTAAAGAACATAGGTAAAATTATTCTCACAGTTAAAGAGACATCTAGATCGAACGAAAAAAGAATAAAATAAAAAAAAGAGAAAAAAAAGAATTGATATACACGATGTCAATGTACAGAATGTCCCTGCATGCGCGCGAGAGTAAGCGCGTACAGCCATTGCTTATATATATATATATATATATATATATATATATATATATATATATATATATATATATATACTTATAGTGAATGAGACCATTCTGTTCTCCGTCGCGTCCAGCGACGACGACGCCCCCGAGGTTTTAAAGATTATATCTATAAGGAGCGCGCCGGGGTACAAAGCGAAAAAGAAGAAGATCCAATTATTTCTTCTCCCCATTCTCTCCCCGGCGAGCGTCGGCCTCGTTGACGATGGCGATGACGATGATTCGTTTGCACGACCCGCTGGGCGGCCTCCACGTCTTTTGCCCGCGGGTCAATGTCTTTGTCCTCCGTCTCCTTCTCCTCCTCTGCGGTGGACCGGTGGATGCGGGCGGGGATCCCGCGCGTCTGACCGGGCCCCGACTCGCACTACTCGACTAGGTTATCGTACTCGTATGATTTGTCTCTTTCTCTCTCTCTCTCTCTCTCTCTCTCTTTCTCACTTTCGCGCTCGCACGCGCACGGACACGCGTGGTTTTTTGTTTCTTTTTACCGAAAAGAAAGGGGCAAGGACCGCAATGAATTATTTCCGCATACATATATGAATCGCATGTATGTGTGTGTGCCCGCCTCCATCGTGCGCGCCTGATAATTTCTCCGGGTGTTTTCGATATTTTCCTATCATTCTCTCTCACTCTCTCTCTTTTTCTCCTACAGCGTCCTTGCAGTTGCAGGCCTCACGTCCTTACTGGGGGATCGGCTTCACCTCGGGCGCCACTGGAAAATACAGAAAAGGAAGGGGGCTTTTTAACGCACTGCTTTCTATCGTACTGTATTCGACTCCTCTCGGCTGATGCGGTATTGCGGTAAAAGCTTCCACAGCTGGCTTTTGGCGGCTTTCGTATAGGCTCGCTTCCTCGCTCGCGCTGTGTTGGCGACAAGCTGCGAAACTGGGAAAATGGATGCGGACGCGCAAAGCTGAAAGGGGAGGAGTCGCGGAGCTGCGAATGGGAAATTCAAAGAATAAAAGACAGCGATTGGAGGTTCTTTTTCTTTTTTTTTTTAAAGCGATAGGGAACGTTGCGAATGCGAAAAAGCGGGATTTTTGAGGTATAAGACGCTAAAAACAGATTGCAGTAAGAATAAACTTTTGTAAATTCTGTTAAACTCCAGTTCAATTAATGTTTTATATACATGGCTTTTATTTTTTACTATCAGGAGACATAGTTTAGCTCCTATCATAAATTTAAAAAGTTAATTTATTACTATTTATAATACCAAATTCAAAGCTGCAGTTTTTCAAATGTTTTCAATCTTTTTTTTCATACGGTAACATATTATTCATAAATAAAATTGTGCAATAAGAGATACCAATTTTCTACTCTGTAATAAGATAAGGGAATAATAAAAATAGTGTCAAATTTATTAATAATTAATTAATTGAGAAAAAGTAGTATTAAAAGTAATTCCTATACATATATATTTATATACTGGATAAAAATATTAATAAGATTTTCTAATAATATAATAACATATAAATGAAACAAGAACTAAAAAATTAATAAGAAAAAGAACAATTTATAAGCTATAAGCTGTGAACAAAAATTTTTGTTAGTCTGGACGAAGCGGCGTCTCTGGCAAAACTTAATCAGCTGTATTATCTATGTATAGAAATCTTTAAAAACGAATTCTGTCGCAAGCTGGAAGGAAAAAAGTGCCACGTCTCGGCAGTCGTCATGTTGCTGCCGTCGTGGTCGTTGCTGCCGCTGCTGCTACACTAATGTAGAAGAACGTCAGAAAAAGCGCCAACTCAAACGAATCTCGCAGGTCTGGTCTAAGCGTTATTTACCGTCCCCTTTTACATGGATAGAAAAACGTATGTTCTCTTTGAATTTAAATTTCAATTGAAAATTTATAGCCTCGTTGAATTTTAGAAGTCGGTGTTAATGCAATAATTATAAACTGGAATGATAGTTGTGAAAGCAAGATGCTGATGTTGGTAACATCGATGGAATTCACGCTTCGAGTCTCGAGCCGTTCGGCAATGATAACAACCGGCGTCAAATAAATGAAACGAAGTAAGTCAAAATCAATAGCGTATTCCATATTTCTAATTGTGCTTCTGCTATCTCTTTTGAATTTTGTTTTTTAATATTTCAGAGACTCGAAGGATTAAAAGGTATATTTAAAAATATACATTCAATAATACTGTACCTTGTGCATTGATTCATCACAGAATTCTCGTAGATAAATCCTGTAGTCGCAGTTGAATATCCTCGAAGATTTTAATTATTTTTAAACCACTCAGCAGGCAAAGATTAGGTGAAAAAGGGGGAGGAGGAAAAGTCGGCTTTCTAAAGTCCACTTGGTAAAATGAGGATTGAAAAACAAAAAGTATTTCCAGCTGTGAATATAAACATTTGTACATTGCTGCTTTAATCATTCCGGATGGTCCGAATGATCTGACACGAGCATACGTTGGCGTTTCGTTCAAGGAAGATCGCATGCTCAAGGAATTTCTCTGATTGAAGGTCGGAGATATAAGTTTGTCAGATTACATTCAGCTTTACAATAACAGTCGTGTATAAACGTTAATAAAAAGAAAATGCCAAAAAGAAATGAACAGGTTAGAGATAGACGTGTACTAAAGAAACTTTATTATCCGATACCAAATAATTTATAAAGTATATATACGAGCAGTGCTGTACAATTGATCTCGTAATATCTCGATAAATATATCTACATTGAAATATCGGCAATAAAATGACGGATAAGTTGAACGGTAAAAATCGTTAGTTAAGAATCGTCGAAGTTATATACTCTCCTGAGCATTTGCTTTAATGTTTCCGCTCTCGCTATGCTTTAGTTTAATCTAATTTTTCACGTAACATAACAATTATGAACAGCCACGACAGCTTAGATTATACAAGAGCAATAGTGGTCTGGGTGGTTAAGGAAAACGGGACAGATGGATAAGGGTTGGAGGAGAACAATTAGTAAGAAAAACAGTTAAGGGAGTACACGCATATACACAGAAATTAGTATACAAACGAAATCTATTGTCCAGTCAGCAAAGGCAAGGCTGCGTGTCCCAGAGTACATGAACCAACCGCGTTTTTTAATTGCCTATCAAAACTGATGCCTAGATTTTCATATATCCATACTGATAGAAATCGATATTAAATCCAGAAAGTATCAACAAAATTCCATGTGGATTTCGATCGAGATTCAATAGAATTCAACTGGGTTCCGCGTAAATTTCAATGGGATTTTATTAAAATGAAAATAAAAAAAAATTAGCTTGATTCTATATGGAAACCCACGTAAAATTCAGAAAGAATCAATAGGATTCTATATGTATTTACATGAAGATTCAGTCGTATTCGGTTGGATTATTCATGAATTTCAATAGAATTTTTTTACTGAATTGTAAGTATGACTGCGAAATCCATATGAGATCCAGACAAAGTCAAATTAAATCTTCATGGCTTCGCATGGAGATTCAGTCTAAGCTAGCTTCATCATATGGATCTGGACTCGATTTTTTTAAATGTTATTCCACATGTCATTCTCACAATGATTAGCAATCTAGGATGAAAATCTTGGTATCCTTTTTGATAGGTTTAGCTTGAGAAAAAAATCGCGTGGTCTTTTGGTATGCCAATACAACTTGTTCAAGAAGAGAACCAATTCAAATAAAACTTGTTCAAACTTGTTGAAAAGCCGATTCATACAATTACACGCGAAAAATGTTCTTGCTAAGCATTATATTGGAAATAATTTTGAAGTTTTTTTTTCCGAATCAGAACACCCTGCCAGTCGCGAAAATATATTTGCTCAGCTGTAATTACTTAACCAATGCGATATTTCGGTATAATCGTCGAACACATCCTGCCGCCGGGCGTCATGTGACTCTGACATTAGATCGGCGGGTAATACAGCTCGACACCTCGTGTGTATATATATATAGTGTTGTATCGCTATTTCTATATTTTTGTTTATATATAGTTATAGGCCGGTCGCTGTGTTTTTTTTCGAGAAACGATAATGATAGAAAAATGGGGAGAAAGAGCTTGAAAGCTCAGGTATTACAATGTCACCTTCTGCTCTCACTCTTATATTTTTTTCAATTTATTTATTATAACAAGTCTATAGTTTATTAATAACTGCTTTTCTATGTATATAGCTCTTTCACCCGGTTTTTCGCGTTTATGTATATTAGATAACTTGACCAGACGAAACGCGGTATCATAAGCTTTATACTCGTTATAATATCTCGCAAAAAACAGACAAAGACGGCAAGTTCCTGTGATCGATAATCGGCATAATATTCATATATGCATGTGAACGTCTATTCATATATCATATATATGTATATATAAAAATTCGAATACTCTTATATATTTAACTTTTTCTCAATGATCTTTCATAGTCAACTTCCTCGACATATTAATCTACAATAGTAAGCTACAATAATAATAATAGTAATAATAATCGTAATAATAATTATAATAATAATAATAATAATGATAATAATAATAATAATTGATAGTCATAATGTTCTCGCTAAATAGATTCGAACATTTCTTAATTAAATTAAACAATTTCGCTAGTTCGAAGGAGAATTGGAATAAGTACGGGATAAGGAATGAGAATAAAAGGATGTCCCCGTTTCATATCTTTTTGCACGTACGTGCTTCCGCGATACCTCGCGCATCTCGGCTCATCTGCAATCAGGCCAAATGCTACTGTAATTATATGTATATATATAAATAAAATACGCGGCTACGATAGACGGGCGAAGTGTTATTCGCGCGGCCCAGGACCTGAGCATCGACGCTGCTTCTATTCTTTAAAATTCCCGAATACGTTATTGATTGAAAATTGGTTGATTTTATAATGCGCGCGAAGCTATTTCACATTCTCTCTTAAGCCATCCAATGTTTCTCCCTTACGTATCTAATAACCTCAATATAAATATATATATACACATATATATATATATATACACACACATATATATATATATATATATATATATATATATATATATATATTCGATAAAAATTCGAAACAAATAATGTATAAGATGTTTTATAAAATTTGGGCTAGAATTTATATCTTATATATACAATGTGTATCATTTGATTGCCGGCCATAAAATTTTTCGTGAAACTCATGATCTGTTTAAATGTATAGGATTATGATCTCAAAGTCATTATCCAGTTTAAATCTGTTCTAATAATTTTTGATTACGTATATAAAAAAGTAAGTAGGATTAACTATGTATATAGATATGTTAATCACTCTATATATATACACATATACATATATATACATATATATATATATATATATATATATATATATATATATATATATATATTTATGTATATACACACACTTATGTAAAGATGAAACCTGTCAGTCGTATTACATCGTCCGAGGTAGTTCATGCGCGAATCCATGCTGCTAATAAAATGCTACCAATAGAGTTTTCTTGTTAATATATGAGAAATTATTTAACAATTTTTTTAATTATTCGCAAATAGTTTAACTTGTACCGAAAACTGTACAGAAATTGAATGTCATTTATAATAAAAAAAAAAACAAAAAACCACGCATTCTTTATATATACTAGTCATGTAAAATGCCTATTTTCATATGTATAATAATGAATTAAAAGTGTCGATTATGATTTTACTGGTTTTCATTTGTCAAAAAATCCAACTTGATGAAAACATGGAAAACTGGTTCCACGACGTTTTGTACAATGTTTGAACTCGCGCATGAATTGCCTCGACAACTGTCTCAAAGTAACCACCGTACTGACTAAAAATCTTTAAATTTCTAAATCTTAAAAATGTTATTAATACATACATATTATATATATATATATATATATATATATATATATATATATATATATATATATATTAAATAGTATCTGAATGTATCGTACTGTAGTATAAATGTATAATAAGTATAACTGTAAAGAAGAAGCTTCCCTTTAATTCATATACGTTACATAAAGTGCGTTAATTTTATATCTTAAATGTAAAAAAGATTCTTAGAACGCTACAACTTACTTGAGAGAATGAAACAGTCATCATTATATAATACATATTCATGCGACCGTATAAGTTTTTAATCGAAAACCGATTAATTCAATTATTGTTTTCGGCAGTTAACTGTGTAAATTTGATCGTATAAAAACGAAGCTAGGAGAGAAAAACAAAACAAAAATCCCTCCCGTCAAGTCCTGGACTTTCTGGAATCTATAATCTATAGAGTTTGCGAGTTTCCTGGTTAAATGCCACGCGCGGTAACATAAAGTTAAGGAGAGTAAAACAGTAAGCATGAACTGTAACAAAATGTCCCGCGCGTGTTTCCGACTTAATTTAAGAAAGTCGTTTATTAATAATTAATATATGCGCGCCCTTATATTAAGGATTTACAACAGATAATCGCAACTATAACGCTCCTTGCCTGTAAGGATCTCTCTTTTCTCGTGCCATTCCTCGTTATCGTTTCTCATTCTTTTTCTTGTGTGCTTCTCAACTTTTTTTTTATTCTCGCTTCGCTCGGTGATGGCACACTCCATCATTTCAATATATATCTCTTGTGACTCGCTCTGGACAAACCACTATCAACTCACAATTGTTTTTGTATCTATATATTAGTCTACACTTACATCTATATAAATCCAAGTTTTAAGAAGGAAAAAAAGACAAATTCGTGCTTTAATGTTACACATGAACGTTCACTTGTAAAAACAAAGTTTTTTTTCTTCTTCAAGGGTTATACAATCAATTACAGTTATAGGATCAGGAAAAACAAATGTGTACACACAGAAAAGAAAAATCTAACGATGTCGCACACTTATAGATCGCAACTTGTATGTCCAATACTTACAGTTCAAATTGGCAGCGGATCTAAACTATTAACCAGTGGCTGCCTAAGACTACGCTGGTTTCGCTGCATTTCATTAACTATTTATATATATATATATATATATATATATATATATATATATATATATATATATATATATGTATATATATATGAATCGATAAGTTACCAACATTCATTCAACTAAAGACTTTTCCAAATAGTGCATTCAATTCAATGGAATTTTATATAATAGACAAAATTTTTTGTACGATAAATTTAAATTCATATATATGTCAAAAAATGATTTTTTTTTCATCCAAAATTTTTAAAACAGTTAATCAAAAAGAAAGATACTTATAAACGTAGCTACTTTTATTATATAAAAGCAGCCTAATCATAATAGTAAGATGATGATTAAATTACCATTTAATCAATGCATCTATATTGTACAATTTTTCTAACAATTTAATCTATCAAAAAAGGGTAACAACATTAAATATTCTTTTATTAATCTAAGTTTAGTTGATTGAATTTAAGATTTTTTTTATGTTACTCGTGCTCAGTCAATACGTTCTTTCTCTCTCAATGAAAGCCTTTCGGTATTTCGCTGTTCAAAAATCGCATAAAAAACAGTCACATATTAGATATTACTAATTGTCTACAAGAAATAAAAACCAAACTAATATAACACAATTACAATGATTTATTTTCAATATAACTATATATTTTTATATAGTCTTTCAATCTGATTGGAGGCTGCATAAAAATAAACACACAGGGAAATAGATAGTAAAAGTGCTGTTTGAGTGTACAAAGAGTAGATACAGACGCCTATTTTATAATAAAAATTTCTGAGTAATTACGTTACAAAATTTAACAAAAAGAAAGGATTTTTCTTTTTATGAAAAAGAAAAAAAATTTCATTTGGTTCAAATTAAAGGTGTCTATATCTGAGAAAGTGCTGTGGCTTAGGCATTGCAGGGACGTGGAAGTGTTTATAAAAAAGGAAGACGCATGCAAATACATTTCTTTGTTTTAATCTATATATAGCAAAAAGAAATCTTATTCTTCGACATTAGATTATAATATCGCATTCAGTGCAGCATAGCAGATTTCTTCGCTCTCAGCTATCACGCGCAATCACACTTAATGAAGCTAGTCTTTTGAAAAGACAAATATTTACGTTGAGAACAAAAAAGATAAAGGTAATATACAGAGCTGAGGTTTAGCAAGGTGGTGCAGATATTTCGAAAGTGTACTTTAGTATAATAAATATCAGGCGAATAACATCCATAATTAGAAAGGTACATCACAAAGATACGAGTCTAAAATATATTATAAAGTGATTGCATTAGAAGTCGAATGAATCTTTATAATAATTTTTTATGAATGGAGGCTAGGTTACTCGTATTACATTTCTGGTTTAGCTTTCAATTAAAGTACTTCCATGTATCTTAGTCAGTTCACCGACGAATTGGGGACGCGATCAATGTATAAATTCATTTCTGCACGACGAGCAAATAAGTTTATTATCTTATTAAGCTTAAATTTACAGCAATATGTTATCCCTACGTCATTATGTACATTTGAATATTATTTTAAAAAATTCTAGTTATATCTCCCTCCTTAAACTCGTATGATGATATAAATTAGCTCTATCGAACCGCTTCTGCGAATGACGAATTCTAAATATTACTGAATATATTCTATAAGTCCGTATCGCAAAACGTGTGTGCCCACATACATAATGAACTATTATGCAATCAGGTGCAAATGATACTTTCGATTATCACTAAATTCGTAAAAAGAGATGCATTCTTTTCAAAACCACCACCGCACGATATATTATAAATTAAAAAGAAAACTACTAAGGGTCAGACAAAGTAATGTGAATGCATAAATTAAAATTGCATTCAAAATGTATGTATGATCCCTGTGTTGATCAAACAACAAAGAGGCTAGAGATTTTCATTAGTGCAGAATACGTACATATGCAAATATATATAAATATATAGATATATAGTTATTGTAATTTATAGCCTGCACAAAGCATTTTATAGGAAAAAGAATTAAGCTTGCGGATGAAGAATTAAAGCCAGCATTAATGAAGGAAAATTGGTATTTGGAAAAGTCGGTTATTGCCTCGCAGAAAGAACGTTAATATTAAAAGGCACTTGTACGAAACAATATGATCGTAAGTTCTCATCTTCTTGTTTACGTCAGAAAAATTAAACCCAAAGAAAAAACATCACTGCGTTAATCTAATATTACATAAGCGTCACTAAAATCAATTCAGCGATGTTTTCTTTTTTTTTTTTTTTTAAGTGCGGTGCGGTGCAGATACGGTCGACCTTCAACTACAAAACGTAATTTTTGTTTTTCTGTTTCTGTTTTCTCTACTTGCCCCGACTAACACCATGCGGAACAGTCAAAGTAATTAAAATCTCACTTGGACACACTTTTCGTTAATTCAAGTCATAATCCCCTCGTAGAGGGGAAGCTATGCTTATTAATATTTTTTTTGCTCTTTTTTTGTTAAATGCAACTGCAAGTCCAAGGCGGCGAGCTTGGCTTCCATAAGAAAGGCATCTTTCATTTATGCTAATATTACACCCAATGGATTATCTATATGGGGCCGATAATAAGCAGTCCAAAAAACACAGCCCACATTAGAACAATCCAATGTATGGTGTAAAGTGGATTCTCACCATCTGCGATCTTTCTGGCAATGAACTTCAGGGTTTCGTCGAGAAGTACCACCGGAATTGAGAATTTCATAACTGTAATCCATTCTTCCACAGTCAGAGGAGTGACTTGGAATACGGTCTAGAACATTTAAAACAAATTTTTTAAAGAAATAGTTGCAAATAATCATTTAGCTTCTATCCTATTTATTCAAGTTGATTTATTTAATTGTAATCCAGTGAATTAAATAATAAAATATCATATTTATAATAGAAGTATTAAATAATAAAATAAGAAGATTACTTCACTTACCGAAAGAACGTCAATGTGAAGAATGACGAAGTGGAGTGTGAAAGAAAGTGCCATTGAAGCGATGAGCCATAAGTTGGACCATGGTGGCATGGCAACAAGAGACTGATTTTCAGACAAGCTTTAAAGAATTATTTAAAATACTTAGATTAGTAGATATTCATTCCATTTGTATACGTTTTAGGTAAAAAACAGTATTCTAGAAACCTGTTCATAGCGTTCAACATCTCAATAGTGACAAGAACAGAGAGCGCCATCGTCATGGGATGAGGATCGCTGAATACTTTGCAGTCGAGACCTTTGAATTCTTCACCACCACCGATGCAAGCCAAGTGATGAGTCTAAAAGCGCATGAATTGGTTTATTGTTATTTATAAATATTGTGCTCTTTTAAAATATAAATCTTAAATATATTTACAACAAAAATACTTTGTGCGACTGCTTTTCGTAACTAATATGAATTATTGATTTGAAAGAAATAAAATAAATTTATAAATTTATAAAAAATCATATATGTGTTAATTAATATTAATTAATACATATTAAAATTATTTTCATTGTAACTGTATCATGATAGAATTAAGCATTTAGTGGTTCTTTTCTTTTCATGTCTACGTTTCGTTTTGTTTTATTTCAATAGAATATTATACCAATTGGTAGTAGTTCATTTGAGGTCCGTTGGGACTGTACAAGAACCACCATGCAGCAGATCCAACTGTAGCAGCACCGACGTATCCACCAATAGCCAAATAACGGAAGAAGAGCCATCCAGAAATAAGAGATTCGTCTGCTTTACGAGGTGGCTATAAATGAAAATAATTATACAATATAAATTTCAGCTAGATACAACTACGTAGAAAAATTCAAATATAAAATTGTGCATTTGTAAAATAAGTATCACGAACCTTTTGCATAATATCCAAGTCGGGTGGATTGAAACCAAGAGCAGTAGCTGGAAGACCGTCAGTAACAAGATTGACCCACAACAGCTGAACAGGAATCAAAGCTTCAGGAAGACCAAGTGCAGCAGTCAGGAAAATACTATAATTATAATAGAACATGTATATGAAATCAGAAATTAATTATGTATAATAAACGTTTCAATTTTTAAGATAAAATAATTGATTTGAATAAAATCACTTGGCAGTATAATTTTTATTTTTATTACTATTCAAAGTATACTAACGTTATGTATTTATAAAACTATATATGTGGTTTGATCTTATACCTGACAACTTCACCAATGTTGGAAGAGATAAGGTAACGGATGAACTGTTTCATGTTGTTATAGATAGCTCGACCTTCTTCAACAGCAGCTACGATTGATGAGAAGTTGTCGTCAGCCAACACCATCTCAGCGGCAGATTTCGCCACAGCGGTACCCGATCCCATAGCAATACCAATTTCGGCTTTTTTCAAAGCCGGCGCATCGTTTACACCATCACCAGTCTGCATAATAAAGTATTAATCGATGAATTTTCAATATACATAATCATGAATTATAGCGATACTTTAGTATCGAATAAAAAACAAAATTATTGACTAAGACATTGACAAAGTTATTTATATTTTTATCTAGCGACAACCTACCATAGCAGAGATCTCGTTCATGCTCTGCAAGAATTCGACGATCTTGGATTTGTGAGCGGGCTCCACACGTGAGAACAGCCTGGCTCTAGCACAGGCGGCCCTCTGTTCGGCAATCGACAGATCGTCGAACTCTCGTCCGGAGTATGATTTTCCAGTCGTGTCCTCGTCCTCACCGAAAACACCGATTCGCCTGCAGATGGCCTCGGCAGTGGCCTTGTTGTCGCCAGTGATGACGATGACGCGGATACCGGCGGCGCGGCACCTTACAATCGAGTCGAAGACCTCCTTACGCGGGGGGTCCAACATACCAACGACACCAATGAAGGTCAGGTCTTTCTCGTAGGTGTAGAACTTGGTGGAGTCGCCGAGGTCCATGTCGTCGGGCTTCATCGGATGATCGGCGGTGGCGAGGGCCAGGCAACGAAGAGTGTCACGACCAGTACCGTATTGGCGGGTGAGGTCGAGAATTCGGTTCTTGAGGGTGGCGGTAAGGGGGAATTTCTGGGAGCCGACACGTGCGTGCGTGCACCTGAAATTTCACGGTTGTATATGTATATATTCATATAAACTTTCTAGTTTTTGTCGATACTCGTATTGATTTGAGGTCTCTCATCAGTATATTCAAATGAAGGTGATTTTTTTAATCATAAGGAGGTTATTAATAAAGTTAAAACAACATACACTCTCACGGGAGATCGACTAAAAATGAAATTTTTTTTCTTAATTACTCTGAGCCAACACAGAAGATTCTAGTTTTAATGAAACTGTATATTCATTATTTCTTCAGGATCATCATGTAATATGAAACTTAATTGAGAAAGTGAATGTTAAACTGATATTTCGTTGAAGATGGTCATACCGTCGAATCGAATTTATCAATACTAAGTACTAAGATGGTCACAACGCCCAATCGAATTATAACTACTATTGCTAGATTAGAAACTAATTATTAATAAAAATTATCTCTAAAAATATAATATTAATTCATATTGAGTTTCTTAAAATAACGACCGGACTATTATAATTTTGACTATACATGTATCTTGCTAACATTACTAATGAATGACCTCAAATGTTTTTCTTCTATTGTAGAGTATAATTAATCTTTTTCATTACATTCTCGTGAATGATTAAAAAGGAAGAATTTGGATAACCAACCTTTCCAGAACACCTTCGGGTGCACCTTTGCAGAAGAGCTTGGGTCCAGTTCCTAATTTCGTTGGTTTCAATGGGATACAGTAGGATGACATGGATTTACGGTCACGGGAGAACTCGAGCGTGAATTCCTTCTTCCATTTGGTCTCGATGTCCTGTCTGACGACAATGGCGGTTCCACGGCGGTCAAGGCCGGTCTTGCTCACGCCGTAGGGGTTGATTTTCTCGGCGAGGACGATAAGCGCGGTCTCGGTGGCCTCGCCGACCTTCTCGAACGCCTGCTTGAACTCGTTGAAGTCAATGGCGGAGTCGTTACACATTATGCAAATCGTTCCGAGCTCGTGGAGGGTCTCGTACTCGTTGCCGCGAACCTTCTGGCCTTTGAGGAACACCTCGCCAATGGGCTCGTACGTTGATCCGGTGATTTCGAATTCGTGGAAGGAACTGTCGTTGCCCTCGATTCTCTCGAATACAAACATCCTGCGTGCAAAACGTTCATTAATCCGAATTTCTTATTGGCTGCTCGAATTTTGATTAAAATATGTATAAAAAAAAAAAAACAAACAAAAAACTCGCAGCGACATAACGCACCTGCTGACGGACATCTGGTTGGTGGTGAGAGTACCGGTCTTGTCGGAGCAGATGACGGACGTGCAACCAAGAGTCTCGACGGACGGGAGGGACCTGACGATAGCATTCTTCTTGGCCATACGCCTCGTACCAAGGGCGAGACAAGTGGTGATGACAGCGGGCAGACCCTCGGGGATGGCGGCGACGGCCAGGGCGACGGCGATCTTGAAGTAGTAGATCGCGCCCTTGATCCAGGAGCCACCGTGGGCGGGGTCGTTGAAGTGGCCGATGTTGATGGCCCAGACGGCGACGCAGATCACGGAGATGACCTTGGAGAGCTGCTCGCCGAACTCGTCGAGCTTCTGCTGCAGGGGCGTCTTGATCTCCTCGGTCTCGGACATCTCGGTACGGATCTTACCGATGGCGGTGTTGAGGCCGGTTCCGATCACGACACCACGGGCTTTGCCGGCGGCCACGTTTGTACCGGAGAACAGGATGTTCTTTTTGTCCTGCGAAACGAGAGATAGAAGTTTTTTTATTAATGCGGCAAAATTACGTAACAATATCATACTTTGTTACTCTATATAACGTACTATATTTTTATAATTTTGCATACTTCTATCGTTTATGCAGCTGTATTGATTTTTTTTAAAACAAAGTTATGTAGATAAAAGAGAAGGTTTTTCTTTTTATAATAAAAGAGGTCGATTTTTCTATTCCTAGCAAAATATGCTTTTTTCTACCATATTTTTATTCAATATGAACGAACCTTTGATTATAATCAATAAATAATTTCTTATATAAAGCTATTTCATAAAATGTTTACGTAGAAACATAACAAAAATATATTCTTCAATTCACGGCAAATAGAATTTATTATGAATTTTATATTTACAGAAATATTTGATACTGAAATGAACTTTTTATGTGAAACATAGAGTCTAACTCTGAATTTAAACATCTGTCACGTGCCATTGACGTTAGTGTACTACAAAAAAGTTAATCTATTTAAATATAAGTATGATGATAATTATAACAAAAAAATGTATTTTTGTGAGAAAACACGTGGAACAAGTGAATTTAGTATGCTAAGCACTGATCCGGAAGTACGTGCAACTACACATGGAGGTGTATTAAATTGTAATGCGTACTTTTGATTTTTTATTGACATAATGCTCGTTATAATTATATTAAAATATACTTTTTTTGCAGTGCACTGACGTCATAATTGCGCATTGAAATCAATAAAAGATTTTAATTCAGGATTAGATTTTAGTAAATTTTAATATTTTAGAATTACTTTATAATGTAATTAAAATTTCTTATTTTCATGTAAATTATCGATAGTTTGTTGTGAATTATTACAAAAAAAAAAAAAATGTTGAATAACTTGAATCCGATCAGTATCAGTCATCCATTACTACAGTTCAGTAATTTTTTCAGTAACTTAATGTTTAAAGATTTAATTAGCCTTTTCATTTTCGTCGCGGCAAATCGAAACATTCAATCAACGTTCATAATGAATTATTGTAAATATTGATATATTCGAATTATCATGCGACATTAACGATTATTTAAAGAACTAAATAATATAGCCGTAAAAGCTCGGATAAAACGGCAGTGTTGACATAGGAATTTTACTTGCTTGTAAACATAAATCATAAACGAAAATTAAGATTTTTTTTATTTAATATTAAAATCGAAATATAGTAAATGTTGACAAAGCATAATTTTCTCATATCTGTCGATAAAATTAAAAAAAAAAGAGAAAAAAAAGCATGGAAACATTGCAACGTAATCATCGATCAATAACATGTCCAGAAATAAAAAAAACTCCACCCAACTCATGTAACGATAAAAATTCAAAACTGCAGTGTTTATTATTAAACTGAAGGGGAATTTTACTCGCTGTTATATAGTGCGCACAGATACTCATTGTGCAGTTGCTCAAAATGTAACAGCAAAATTCCGCATTTTACAGAAAAGAATTGAGAAGGCAGCTTGCGGGCGTAAGCATTCGCGTAGGTGACGATTCAGTAAGTAGGAGCCATTGCGAAACCCACCTGGTTGACGGCTCGGGGGTCCGGCACGGGATCCGTGTGCTTGATCACCGAGACCGACTCGCCGGTCAGGATGGACTGGTCGATCCTGAGGGTCGTCGAGAAGATCTTGGTGAGACGAATGTCGGCCGGGATCTTGTCACCTACGGAGATCTCGACGACGTCGCCGGGCACGATCTCCTTGGCCCTGATCCGCTGCACGCCGGACTTGTCGCCCCGGACTACCTTGCCCATCTCGGGCTCGTACTCCTTCAGGGCCTCGATCGCGGACTCGGCGTTGCGCTCCTGCCAGACACCGACCACGGCGTTGGCGATGAGGATGAGGAGAATGACGAAGGGCTCGACGAACGCGGTAAAGGCATCCTCGTGCTCCTCAAATAAAGCTAGTACCTGGAAAGGGGTAGCATTGGATTAGTTAAGATTTATGCAGGATTCTTGTATTAGGGTTCGTAAAATAACAAAAAGAAAATACGACGACAATAATCATTTGCTTCGTGCATCCTGTTGGAGGATAAAGCAATCCGAGGATGAGCTTATGGTGATGTAAAAGTGCTATTTTTTCAAACCGTCTTCTATTAGCCGACGGAAAATCATGTTGATTAGATGTAATAGAATATTCTGTCCTCGGGAAATCAACAAACAGTATACACACGAATAGAATTGTCTTTAATTGAAGTAAGTATGTAATTTGATTTGTTCGTTAATTGTTTACTTGAATCTCATATGAAAATTAATGTAATATTCCGCAGACTTTTGTATTTTTACAAACCACTAGATGTCATTACCGAAAATTATACACGAACTGAATGGAGAAATAAAAGGAGTCTTTAATCTAATTTTGTATTAAGACAAAATTTACATTTTGATTTTTCGGACGTGTATATTACTTTTTGTGCACCGTTAAATAAAATCCTCGATGTAGACCCGATGGCACGTGAAAAAGATTTGACGTGTTCTCGTTGTACACGAATGTACAGTGGTGTAGGTATTTTTCTTTAAATAAAATGACAGTTATAGAGCTATTGCGGGTCGATTGAGTACCGCTGTATAGGACGAAAATGCACGAACAAGTTAAATGCATCCAAAATTTGGGATAAAAATGAAGCTAAAGCGGAATACTATTGTTTATTATTTAAACATCCTTACGGTTGTTTTTATATTTAATGAGATATCTACTATAAATTTTATATACTATTTTAGAGATGTTTCATATGACTTGAGTAAAATTTTTAAAAAATAATACATTTCTATGACTTAGTAAAATTTAGGTACATAATAAACTTATGTAAATTTTTTGGTACAACTTGTTGACTTAGTATTTTTTTCTATTTTGTACTATTAACTAATTTCTACCCTATTTCAACTAAATTGCATGATAAACAGATATTGATTTTTCTAATTTTGAATTTTAACAATAACTTATACAAAATTTTATAAATTTTTCTTTAAATAAATAGTCTTTCAAACGCGCACATTTGTATAATGATATTATGACACGGTTGTTTTATCGTACATGTGAATTAAATACGTTCAAAGTCGATATATTATTTCACCGATAAATGTATAACTTTGAACAGTATTAATTTCCGGGATGTCTATATTTGTAAAATTAAAATAAAACATCTATACTTACAAAAGAAATAATAGCGGCTAGTAAAAGAATCTTAACTAAGAGGTCATCGAATTGCTCCAGAACAAGCTGCCAGATGGATTTTCCTGCAAAAATCAAGATAGTGCAAATGTTAATCTTTTGTTCAAATATACTTTCACTTTTTTTCTTTAAAATACACGTGTAAATTATTCTAAGACCCAATAGATATATGTATTCCATTGAAACTAATGCGTTATGTAAACGAGCTTGTTAATTTTACCTTTGGCATTGTGTATACAGATATCAAAATTCGTAAATTGCGAATGACAAGCCTATACATTTTTTTCTATCCTTCCCAGTAGTAATTAATATAAGTCTGTTAACACACTTGGTAAAACGTGTATCATAAAATACGATATTAAATAATATTAAACAATACAAAATCCGTATTATGAAAGTATCCTAGTGTTCTTATTATTTTATTACATTATTCTAAAGAATTTTTGTATTTCATTCCCGATTTATGACATCTTAATGTAATGAAATTTCCTTATTCATCGAGGGGAAAAAAAAATCAAACGCCATGCCTTCAAAGTTATTTTTAAATTTTAAATAGCTTTTGTTCGTTCTGCATACATAAAGAGGTCCTATATGTATATATATCGATAAAATTAACCCGCTGTACGCCAACGACGCAAGCACGACAACCATTTAGCGCTTATACAGCTCTCATTAGTGTATCTAATAGAGCCTATTAAAGATATTTTGCCCATTACAAACTATATTGTTACCAACAAATTAATCAGCGAATAAGAAGAAGAGGGGGGGGGGTATTTCAGCCTCGTAGCTTTTTAAGAATGAAAACAGCCAGTGGAATATGGAAGCGATATATATTTTTTAAAATCGACGTAAAAATTTTTTCATTTCAATTGCATGTACAACAGCCAAAGTTTTCAGAAGCAGATCTATTAGGCCCCATTTTTGTTCTCTAATGTATAAACAGTATGGATATAACACGACTTCCAATCCATTACGTCAAAATTTGAAAAGAGAAATACAAGCTTCCATAGGTAGTACGTATATAAAACAGGCGCGCGCGCGCACACACAACACACACACACGCACCTAGGCCTTTCTTTGTCAGGATAACTATTTTTTATTTTCATTATCTATTAATACAAATTGGATATACGTCATTCACTGAACAGATGTGCTTTTTATATAACTGTCAACTTTCAATTCTTATACCATCCCAAACGCACTTATCCAAGTCCTCACCCGCATATTCGTACACTATATATATACATACATACATACATACATACATACATACATACATACATACATACATACATACATACATACATACATAAAAATTATATATGTATCAACAAGCTGTACGATCAAGTTCGCAAAACAATCTATTTAGTTCGGACTACAGTAGGGGTTCAGTATCGAATTCAAGGTCCCCTCAGTAACTCGATGTTACTGTATGTTTTTCGGTGCGCTGAATCGATTTTACCCAGGTTTTAAAAATCTGATCGTGTCCGAGATACAGCCCATTTTTTGGCTGAAAAAGATTGTTATTATTCGGGAAATTTAAATAAAGTTTGCAATGTAATCCAGTCGCTTAGATGAATAATTACACTTTCAAGCTTTCTTTATCTCTCGCGTATTTTTCGTAAAATCGATCGAGAAGAAATGTAAGCGGGACACATTGCCACAGCAATAAAGCTAATAAAACTTTACGATACACATAAAATTGTTCGTTATGCAACGACGATTAAATCCATGTGCTTTCCTTTACTTGGAAAGTGAAAGCGTCAGAATTTGTTATAAAACTATAATAATAAAAATATAATAATCAAAATATCAGTCGTTTTTGCGGTTTCTTTTTAAAATATAGATTTTATGAAAAATTAGCAGGTGATAAAAAATCGTTCGAAGGTAATTATTTAACAGAGTAATTTAGTTACGAAAGCTTTGTGGACCCTGTGTATGATGAAGTATGATCAGCAATGCAGTGCAGAAAATAAAAGCGAAGCTACTTGTATCTTGATCACGCGAGATGCAGCTATGTCTCTCTCTCTCTCTCTCTCTCTCTCTCTCTCTCTCTCTCTTCGCCCCCTCCCTTTCTCTCATCGATCGTCGCCTCTCTGAGCGATGATGAAAATCGAGTAAGCTATATATCCCAAGCCTGAAGCGCATATATCAAAGTGATGGAATCGCTCAGCAAGCTTGCGCTACTTTACGCCGATAAAGCGCCCGCTGCACGGGAGCTTCGGATTTTCTTCTAACCCACCCCCCTCCCGCTCACACTTTCTCCCTTTCTCTCTGATCTGGCGCGCGTATTATCTCTGTATAACCCCGCTGACCCTCCCCCCTCCCACGCAAGTGCTAATTTAGGGGCGAAAACTGCTTCCACCCTCCCCCCTTCCTCTCTTACTTTCTTACTTCGTCTCTACGCAGGTTCGAAACAGCAATTCAGAAATATTTACATTCTTGAAAGCGACTAATCATTTCCCGTCATTATCAATGTAATTTATTTATATTTAACGTGGTTTTTATATATATGAGCGTTTAAATATTTAAATGACTGCGATTAGTTGTTGTATGTCACCGACTGATAATAAACATGTATTAAATGAATTTTTTTTTCAAATATATCATATTTTCTTTTATTTTAATAAACATCATTTTGTATCTGTGACTTATTTTGACATGGACTTACCGAGATTAATTCTAAATATTATCCTTCTTTTTATGATGAACATTCAGCTGACAATACATCATATTATTATTTTTATCTTAATACATTTAATCTCCCAAATGAATGTGTATAGCAATTTCTCTATATCATGTTGTATCTGAAATGTTTGCATTACGCGATATCTTTATTTCTTATATGTATTTTTGTAAAAATTCATTGTTACGTTAGTCTTCTACATTATT
The DNA here is from genome assembly GCA_018907035.1 of Sycobia sp. Sy_11. NCBI lineage: Eukaryota > Metazoa > Arthropoda > Insecta > Hymenoptera > Epichrysomallidae > Sycobia > Sycobia sp. Sy_11. Next base: position 4,754,912 of record JACCIC010000015.1, on the reverse strand, counting down.
GTACTGATATAGAAATAAACATTCATCTATGTGTTTATCTATTTTTTTTCTGCCCTCGATAATTGATTGCGTTCTTCGCGGCTTTGGATTGACGTGCAAGGGCTTTCTGAGAGACAGATTGAGAAAGAGACAGAGAGAGAGAGAGAGAGAGAGAGAGAGAGAGAGAGAGAGAGAGAGAGAGAGAGAGGAGAGAGATATCGAGTAGTACGCCCCTTCGTAGAAGAGAAGCTTCTGTGAAATAGATTCGGCAAGGATTTTAAAAATAGAGAAAGAGAGAGGGAGCGCGGGAAGCGCGGCTTGCGCAATTAAAGCTCGCGCGGCGTCGGCTGCGCGGAGCGACGGCCCGATGTCCGTTTTTAACTTTTTACATACGACCGCGCGTCGCGGCGCCCCGAGATTTTCCCAATAGCATAAAGAACGACGACTGACCGACTGTAATACATTTCTAACTTAAGATTCAAAAGTATATATGACGCGCCCGAGACTCGGATGGTGCTTCGAAAATATTGCGAGCCGGTAGTTCTATATATATATATATATATATATATATATATATATATATATATATATATATATATGTATATATATGTATATATATGCTAAGCGTGGGAAAAATGCTTAAACTTACAATAATTCAATTTCCGCGGACTAATATAATCAAACTGATAAATATTAATAATGGCTCTCCTTGATCAGAATCGCCCCCATAGAATCATAAGTAAAGAAAGTCTACAAAATATATAAAAATGAAACTGAAATTTCTTTCAGAGGAGAGAAGGGGCGGCAGTCAGATTGTCTTTTACTAACGAAGTTCATTTTTTCTTAGTAATGATGACTATATTAATTTTCACAATGTAGCAAATGATATTACATGGTTCAACAAGAATTATCGAATACCAATTTTTGAAATTAATTTTAATTTTACTATGTTATGGTTTACATTTCAGATTCCACGTGGTTAATTAGAAACAAAGAAAATCTGATTGCCCTCATAACTAGACTGTATTACTTTATTAAAAAAACTGTAAGATCTATAATAGTATTTATAATTTTAATATAAGAGCTTGAAATGGCTACGAACGATTTACAAATTTTAATAAGCGCGCTCTCAAGATACGAATATTTTTGGAAAAAGGGTTATTGCCGGAGTGACGAGCGCCGCCAACGGTTTCGTTTTTAATTGTTTTTGTTTCGGTTTTATTAATTTTCTGTCACGAGTCAATTGAAATATTGAACGAGATGAACGAAAAAGAATTGTAGAGGAACTGCATGCGCAAATAACCTGGTTTGTGAAAAAAAAATTTACGATAAATAAGTTGAAATCACTACGAAATCATAGCTATCGAATTCGACACATCGATATAATGTTAGCACTGGTTTTCGAAATTTCGAAATCTGCGCCAACAAAAGTTGCCTGATGACATTTCGTTTTTAGTTTATTGTCACATTTTCTTTATTTTTCGATTATTTACGAAATCGGAATTTTTCCTACTTTAAAAATTTCAACGGGCGAGAGTATTTGTCATCGAAGGAGCTTCGGCAAATAAAAAAAAAAAACAACTAGAACGTGAGTGACGAAGTCGATGAGCGATTTAACGCGCCGATGGCATCAGTTTTGCGAGTATTCTTACAGGATCCATGAATGAGCGCTCACAGCTGTCCGCGAGGGCTTTTTTTCTTGTTGCTTTGTTATTATGTCCGATATACCAGAATGCGACCGTTAAAAGGTGAATGTACAAGGAATAAGGGGCTGTCAAAAAACGTCGTAAAATGTATCTTAATAAAAGCGAAATTATCTTTTTATCAGACTAAAACGACTATTGGAATCTGGCGTATACCAGTGTTATGGTTTAATCAGTGTGGCGCCCAAAAATAATATTTTTCATGGGATTAAACATATATCAGAACCAAATACATTTCTATAACTGCGTCGATCTTTATTTGGAAATTTCAACTAATTGCGCCTAGCAAATCAATAAGAAAAGTATAATTATTTAGAGCAATTTCTAATTATAAAAGCGTATCCATTATTCCTACAGATATTTTGTATTCTACGCGATTTTACATTCGTACATTTTACATCCAACATTTTTGTATTTAAGGACATCATTATCACGAAATATGATATCTTTTATCTGATATTACGGAAAATGATATCCTGCTTGCTCCTGTACACTACATTGCTGCTGCTTTGATTAGTTGTGCTTTTTGCCACTAACGCGGCACTGCTGAAAACGTGTCAAATCCAAACGGAAACCGTAGATCATGAAATACGGTTCACTTAAATTTTATAGCGATTATTTATTACGAATAATTATTCTGCGAATTTGATATTATTTGATCTTATTTTAACAATGTGTAAAATGTTTTTTGGACGAGAACCAGACTTTAGGGACTTTTTAATCAAGAATCCGTCCTCAGGTCTAATTTAGCCAAGTGCATGCAGAATGTAGATCTTTTAAATATCCAGAGCACTCAAAGTAAATTCTAAGCTGAGTGTAGAGCGATAATCGAAAAAAGCCGCCTCTCTCACCAGGATCGTCATCAGAATTAGCCTAACGGTGGATATGAATTCTATCTTGTGCGATCTTGTTTTCAAAATTCAATGAATGAATTGAAAGGACATGGAAATTGGAAATTCCGAAATTGTGCCCTCCTGGAACAGCACTTCTCGCTTATCACCTACATTAAGCGGCACTCCTTTATACATGTATACGTATGCACGGACACAGAACAACCACATCCCAGTCCCTGAGCGATTCGACGCAAATCCCCGGCTCGCAAGCCAGAAGTCCTGTATCGTATAGCTATATACGAAAACTCATTCTTCGTCTCTTCTTCTCTCATCGGGTGGGATGGCGGAGTGATGGGCTGTGCCACACACACACTGCAGGACAAGGCACATTAGCAGCATCAGCAGTGCCGTGCACACTGCTCAAGCCACGGGCCAAATCTACTAATATGTATTATATGTATACGCGCACGCAGCGATAGGCCTATACAGCTGCGGATGTGGTGGCCAGAGCAGTTGGCTGTTGACCCACTTCGCGCGAGGGATATATAGACATACGCCTACAGCGCGATGCAGGGGCTCGAAAATGCGCAACAGGCGAACAGAGGTACTGAAGAAGAAAAAAAGAGCGAAGCCTACCTACGTGGTCGAAGAGATAACCGCGGACAGAGGGAGTGTATACGAAAGGTGTCAACGGGAGAGAAATAAGCCTGTGTCGTTATGTCACCGTAGCGATAACTCATACAGTAACGTGCCATAACGTAACACACACACACACACACACACACACACACACACACACACACACAATGTACACCGGGCGGGCGCGTGTAAAGAGCGCGACCATTATCGATCAGCCGCGAACAACGCGTTTGTGTGCATGTACGCGCCGTGCATGCGTCTGATGTAAATGTGTGTATGTGTGTGTGTGTGCTGCAAAAGATACGATATGTCGTTCGTTATTCGGAAAATCCGACGCCGTGCGAACCGACAAATGGCAGTAACGGGCGAGATTTTAATAGTCCACCTGGCCCCTAATATTATTTATACGCCAGAACTTATCGGATCTGAATATGTTTTTTCCATTGAATAAAAAGAAGACAAAAACGTGTATTTTGCAGTAAATAAATCACCACGAAGTGCGTGTAAAATACTTTTTATTTATTTCACAAAGGTAGGAAAATATACTGAAGGTAAAAATAGCACTTTGGCTCACATCAACAGAGCCTTTGAAGAAGAAAAAAAAGAAGAAAAAGAAATACTTGGAAAAACGCGCGCATCAAAATTGCGCGTGACTCCAAGCTCGAGAAATAGAACTCAAGAGAGCGGGATACGCAAGTTTGGAGTTGATGTCTGTAGAGAGAAGGATAGAGAGAGAGAGAGGGGGGGGGGTCGACCTATAGCAAACATTTAAGATCAAGACAGGTTGTCAAAGCGAGTAATAGACACATCAAAAGTGAGGCCTAGACATATATAGGAAAAACAGCGTCGCCGAAGACGAACCGAGAAATATATATATATATATATATATATGTATATATATGTGTGTGTGCGTGTGTGTATGTAGGAGCCATGTATAGAAGGGGAAGACGTTGAAGAACTGACAAAGTGGATATATCTTGGCGCGGAATACCAACCCCTGGCGATATAGAACGAATCCGATCTCGTATATATAGTAAACAGTACATCAGCGCACATTGATTCCGAATCAGGAACTTTCAGAATATTCATTTATCAAATACGATCACGGAAAATAATTCTTCTTGTTCTTTTCTTCGTAATCTTCATCCCATGAATGTGACTCGAAGTCTTAAAATATCGTCATAATATACTAAATAAATGTTTCAGTTTTTTCATCAGTGATCTGGAACATCAATTTTAATTGTGTCGTGGTAACATAAATATTTATGAAATTTATAGCCCCATTCAATATTTCCCTTAAAGTGTCTATCCAATTTGTTATGAAACATTATTTTCCTTGAATATAGAGTCTCAAAGACATTGACAGAAATTAAACGTTCGCAAGATTTGCTCGTCTTGCTCTCTCACGGTCTGTTTATATTACGTTAGGATTACCCCTAACGCGCATTCGCGTTTGAATACCGGAAATCGACGAACCCTTTGTTAATTATGAAATTATCTCTGACGTCGGTAGCTATTATATACGAGACATTAGCGGGCGAGGAGCATACAAAGCTGACTTTACTGCACGGAGGTAGATAATATGAATTCGTTGCGTTGAAAATAATCGAATTTTCCAGGTATCGCTAGATCTTAGGAGAATAAGCATTTCTGGTTTTTTTGATCCAAAAACGTGTCGCCTTCCTGGGATCGTCTGTTAAAATTGACCAAAGAATGCTGCCGAATCAATTGCCCTTGAAGTTCGAGGTACGTGTTCTTATATATAGTAAAAATCGGAATTTCAGATCTACAAATTTTTGAAAATCAAAATTGAATTTACTTATTTCTCTTGTGAGAAGAATCAAACACCCAAGAGAATCGAATGAGGTAACCAACTCAGATTTTAAATGGCGTTGATCTCAACCCCTCTTTTTACAAATATAAGATTTCAACTGAAAATTTCAAGTAGCATAATGCAGCTTGAATTTACAATTGAAATCGTCACCATTCCAAATTTCAGTTGAAATCTTTTACGTGAAAAAAGGAGTTGAAGTCGTATGCTATTTGAAGAGCCGTTTGTAACAGAAATAGTATATATATATTGCCCGAATAATTTTTTATTGATTAGTTAAATATACACAAAAGTATAATGACGAAAAAAAACCCCCAAGTGAGTATATAAAATTTGCGTCCCCCGAATAAAAGTCTCTCAAACAGAAAAACTTACAAAAACCGAATGAGACGACCTGCTTACACCTCTCTCCTTCTACTCTTTATCGCCTGGCAATCGTGTATTGTGACACTTATAGGCACATCCAGTGATCAAACAAACTTCCCGAAATGTACGCGTAAGAGCAAAGGCACACGGTAAACAAGCCAGTTATACATACATATATATATATATATACATACATACATACATACATACATACATACATACATACATATATATATATATATATATATATATATATATATATATATATAGAGAGAGAGAGAGAGAGAGAGAGAGAGAGAGAGAGAGAGAGAAGCCCCGCCGAGGTAGAATAGAGCACGCGACCACGCATATATGTATATATAGAATAGATCGCGCTGATGTGGACTTGTGCCAAAGGCCCACATTAAATAACTAGTGCGAGTCCACCCCTGATGGGATGCGTGCGAGCACCTTTTCGTATGATCATTTGTGTGCTGACTGTAATATTGAAGAGAAAAAAATTGAGACAGGAGATAAAGGTCGAAATTTTCATCCCTTTGACCAATCGCGTGAGATCGATATGTCTAACAATGTGCTGACCTTTTGAGAATAAATTTTTAACCGCGATACAATTTAAGAAAGTAAATAACATAACCGTAATCTCGGACAAACGTCAGTGTTGTCAAACGAATTTTACCTGTTGTAAACAAAAATCATAAACGTAAATCTATGTTTTCGCAGGTTATGCTGCAAATTCCATACAGTCGATAATAACCTTCTGGAATTCGCGCGTATTTCACAATATTGCAGTTGCTGCTATACATCTTCCAAATTCCTCTGGCATTACTATCAACATTTTTTGATTTCACCGGCATCATTTTAATTAAAATTTTCCTATAGCTTTTATTTTATTACTCATTAAGATGTCATCGCGAGTCTAAAAAAAGTCACTTTCGAAAACCAGCCTATAATACGAAATTATTGTCTTTCATTCGCATAGGAGGAATAGCTAAGTTATAAAATATGGCAAAACAAGCTCATATAATAAATTTCTAACTTCTTTAATCCTATAATATTTTTTGAGGTAATCTGTCATCTTTGCAAAAGTGTACAATATCAGATATAATTTTGCATATTCAAGATTTATGTGATTCTTTTAGCGCTCTATTTGAAATCCAAAGCACTGTTCAATATGCTAATTATATGCCAATGACCCGAGTTCTAATAAATGGATTTAATAATTGATTTAATAATTAATCACGAAAAGAGGACCAGTGTAAGATTATTCCAAAACATCACCTGGAGAGAATCTAATTTTTTACCGCGACCTATTCCCACCAATGATTCCATTTATCAAATTGGTCAGATTCACGCAAATCTGGCCCCATGAATCGCGGATATCTTTCGTAAGAAATTTTTTCAGCAAATGATTTCACTTACCCTCCTCGGCTGGCAGTTCTGAAACATAAGGAAAAAAACGTACATTTAGTATATTTATATATTATGTACATGTAGATATATACAAATTTTCTTATAGAAAATTTTAAATAAATATAGAAAAATTTAAATAAATAAATATAGGCTTAGTTGATAATAATTTATATATTATAACTCAGGTTGAATATTTTCAACTGAGTTCTAATAAAAAGGTATTTTATTATTTTTTATAACAATTTATTATTGTCATTATATCGTGATTATCATGTAGAACGTCTTTTTTCTTCTCCCAGTTTTTATATCTATAATAAACCGCACTTTGAGAAAAGTAGTATAGCATTTACTTGTCATCGAGATCAAAATTTCTGGCACGTCTTTCATCGTTCAAGGCCTTAATCTCCATATTGTTTCATGAATGTCAGGTCTATTTTGGTAACAGACAACATTAGAAATAGCACATATTTTTTCGAATTTTTCTCGAACTATGGTTTTTAATAATCTTAACAAGAATTGTAAACCTTAGCAAATATGTTTTATAAGAATATATGCGGTATATCTTGATGTAAGTCATGTATGATAAAAATATTGTATAGAAAACAAATCAGAAAAACACGAAATTTCACATTAATTATTGTTAACGAAATATAATTTAAAGCATTAATATCTACAAAACAATAAATCTTACTCGATAAAAATAATTGAGTTTTAAATCACAGCCTCGGTCTATATATTCATCTCATATATATATATATATATATATATATATATATATATATATATATATATATATATATATACACATAGAAAGTGAGAAATTTTTAAAAAAAATTATTCGGGAAGTAAACACCAATGCCGAGCGTTAACCCTTTGGCGATAGACTTTTTATCAAATTAAACGCGACTGCAGTCGGTATATTTAATAATAAACAGGGTCACCTAATTCTCGTAATCTCAATCTAAAATTAAGCGTGTCTTTATGAGAGATACGCGCGCGCGAGCGTGCGGTCTGTTTCGTTCTCAACGGCCCAGAGCTCATGCGCTGGCGCCCGAAGTCCAAGAGCACATATATACACATAAATACATGCATACGTACATACATACGCGCGCGCACACACACACACACAAACATTGTGCGCACAAAAAGTGCACTGAATCCGTGACATACTCTTCTCGTTTTCCATGCGAAATAAAACAAGGAGTAATAACTGTTTTATAAATGCATATCGAGCTGATTATGCGACGTTTGGGATTAATAACAATCATACACGATTCATATTCGACGGAATTGGCAACCTCCCCCCTCCCCCCAACGACGTCCGACGCAGCTTCTAAAATCATCCTATCTAGGTAAAAAAAAAAAAACAACCGTGAGTTAAGCGACACAATCGCGCATTACTACCGATCTTTTGAACGATTTCCGCCTTCTCTTTCGTTCGATAAAGCCGAACCGCGTATATGTACATATATATAATAAATTCGCGCGATACGTGTGTACGTATAAAGTATCTAGAGGCGCTTCATGATGAAATATGCGCGCAGCGATAGCCGTTACGGGTCGGCTATTTTCTGGCGACAAAACGCGTGCTGTAACGTCAACGATAATATCGTGCATTTGGTTATAATATTATAAAATTCAAAGAACCGCCGCGTAATAATGAATAAAATATTCGGCATGACGGCCAGTCGCGACGTCTCGTTTATTTTTCATTTCCTTATTTCTCGCCCACACGGCTGTTTAGGCACTTATCTTATCGCTTTTTCTTCCGTGGCTTATAGCCCAGCGTTTCTCTTAATGAACAATTGTTATGGATATTTATGGCAATTTTATGAGTTATCTATTGCCATAACTATTTATACCTACACACACGCGCACGAATGCTATTTCTATGAGTCTGATTTACCTTGTTATCGCAAACAGTTCAATACGCTTTAATTCAATTTCCGCATCTTTTAACCAATGCACACGATTAAATAGAATAAGTTTCGTTAAAACTTGTTCTATGCTATATCCTATTCGAATTCTTTTTATCTTCATACATGCTTGTGAAAAACGAAAGAAATTGTAAACATTTAAATATCATCTATGCATAAAAATCGTAGTTATAAAAAGGCCTGAAACTATTTAAAAACAAAAAATTGTATCGCAAAAAAATGACAATATTATCCAGTTAAGTATACGCTTTTATGATATCCAGTTTATAGTTGAGGAGCTAGAGTAAGAATAAAATTATGGTAAAACATTATAATGTATCGACAAATTATAAAAATAGTGCCTGGCGGTAAGGCTAAGTAGATAATTTATCTCGCGAACGCTGCAACGGATCCTATATACAATAACGTTGGTAATACATTAGAAGAGAATCATAGACATATATACATGCATATTACATAGTTAGCGCAAAGTTTAATCAATTATATATATATATATATATATATATATATATATATATATATATATATATATATATATATATATATATATATATATATATATATATGGTTAAAGAAAAGTTTTGCTTGCGCTGGTGAGTAAATGTGTAGTATAGCGTTGTATCTAAACAGACCGTCGAGTCTATTATAGAAAAAGAGTTAAAACTATATATATATATATATAAATTTAACGTAATTTCTTACATGAAATATACATACATACTCATGATCGCTAGATAATTCTGCCAGCGTTCACGATATACATTATACATTTTTTAAATGCTATATATAAAGCTTCTTTCTGCCATATTGTCTCTTTCCAATATATATTTGATGCAAAGTTACTATAAAGTTTATACGAAGCTAATCAGCTGTTTACATGCAATTTTCGATTGGCATTCGTTAGGTCGATGCGCGAACACTCTGCACAAGTGTCCGGCGCATTTTATGAGCAAACAACTATTTATTTTCAAGGTGTATATATATATATATATATATATATATATATATATATATATATACACGTGCATTTTATCAGCGAGTATGCGTGACGTTGCGAAATTGCAGACGATTAAGTGAATTACCAGGATAATGCGATAGAAAACTACATTTTTTGTTTCTTGTTGCTTGTTATTTTTTTTAAACTTGTCTAATATTTTTCTCGGTATAGACAAATGGCGATGAGAAATCACATGTTTTATATTCGTATACAAATGTAGAAGCCCAACTAGAATCTTGTGACTGCAGTCAGATTTAGAAATTTTTGTTTTATAAAAATATAGAAATATCAAATCCATATTAATTAATTACTCAAAAAATCCTTAGTATAAAATGTTAATAGTTCCTCGAAAATTTAAATAAAAAAAAAAACAAAGACTGTGCAAAAAGAACGCCAGCTTATGCTCGCCTTGTGACAACTTATTGACATTACCCCCCTCCCCCCGCCGACCCCGTTGAATAATAATCATGGAAGGGTGATTTTACGCGTGTATACATAGTAGTGAACTGAAGCCCCTCCTACCCGTTTCATTGTTTATACAGATGTGTATCTTATACCTATTATTTTTAGATCGATATCAAAATCAATCATTACTTTTACCATTATTATATATTAGATGATTTCAAAGTGATCGAGAAGCAGGATTATTTTTTTTATAGAAAAGCGTGCAAAAATTGTAATCTTTTAATTTAATGTACTCTTGCGGTTGAAAACCCTTGAAAAATGTTTGAACGATTAAACGGGATTAATGTTATACTTATATCTTTCTGGTAAATTTTCGAAAAACAGCAAAACTGTGCAAAAACTACAAGTGCGTTATAAATTCGATAAAAAAACAAAACAAACAAACTAATTCAATAAATTTCATTTTGTCAATATATGATATGCATATGTAACTCGTCGATGTAAATATTAAATTTATAAGAGTACCCGATAGCGTGTGCAATCGCACTTCGTGTCGTTTATTCAATTTATATATATATATATATATATATATATATATATATATATATATATATATACTCGTTTAATATAAAGATAACGACTGCACACGTTATAATATACATTTCACGCAAATGCGAAATATCGACAGCTCAATAGTATGTAAACCTTAATATGTATATCGATATATTTGAAAAGTTGACAGGGTATAGAGAATTTGATCATTAATAATTTCACGGGAAAGGTATATAATCATTCTGCAACTATATATATATATATATATATATATATATATATTTATTTAACACACTTATTTTCCTACATATATTAATAGCTCTCCCGATGATAAATCGATAAGCAAACTTTAATATACAATAGATGTCGCGCAATTAATCGACCCGATGTTACATTTATAACCGCACTAACTTACAAAATAGTCAATTTCGAACTGTGTACATGGTCTCTTACACAAGTGGGCAAGTCGCGTTATCGGAGACGTAATTACCTCGAGTCATGAGTGAATTACATATTACGTATATGCTTTCAGATACACTTATTAAATCAAGAGCAGGGGAAGGCGAGAGGGATGACAAAAAACCACGATGTCATTGACTTCTGAAATTTCTATTCTGCTAGGCGTGACCACAATTCACGATTGTTCTCTGATGTATCAATTAAGGAATTTAATCTTTTAATTTTTATTGAAAAATAATTTTCCATTGCGAAGAAAAGAAAAAAACAAATACTAGTCATTACGAAGTTCACAATTATACACTTCGAAGATGATCGATCAAATTAGCGCATTGGAATTGATTAAAAACTGTTGTTAGTAAAAGTTAATAATATATGCAGGTTCTTCCCAAATATATTCCATTGTTCGCCATTTAGCCAATCGTGATGACGAAAATTTTCTGGACCAGGATATCGAGTTAAAGAAGGTGAAGATTTTTATGCAGTATTATATATTATATAGAAAACAGGCGAAGACTTTTATGCAGTACGTTCGTGGCAATCCATCTGCATTGTTATAGTCTTTTCCTTTCCGCTGTTTATCAAAGATGAGTCAAAATCTTCATCCAGATTCTCAATTATTTCCAAGCCCACGAATGATGACTAAATGGATGTGCGTTCCGGTTCTCCATCAGGAATACTGGCATTTATGGCGCGCGAAAACGATTCGCAAACGGCCAAAATTCATATTAACTTTCATGTACAACTTCGTCTGCTTCCCAATTCCAAGTGAAAATGTTCATCAATCACCTCGGAGACATCGCGATGTACACTGTTAGTTTTGGTTTTGAAAAAAAAAAAAAAAACAAAGCCGTGGGTCTTTTGACAAGTAATAGTGCATTGTGCAACCAGCATGCGAGATGGAGGCTATTCCAGGAATGTCAATTTTGCAACATGAGATGGAGGTCAGTACGTGTCGGCCGTATGTTGAGCTCGAGCATTGCAAGCTTTACAAAAGCGGTTTAGCTTCAACTCTCTCAGGCACCAGTAGCACACACGATACTGTTTTTGCCATATATTTCAATGTACATTTGAGAATTCAGATACATTAAAATTATCCATAACCAGCAACAAAACTAGTATGTGCATCGAACAAAAATTTTATATACAAATAATCACAATGAAGCTGGAAGCAGTTTGATCTACCATCTTAAAAAAATTGTCATCATCGCGCACAGTCCGAGAAATAATTATTCCGCAAGGATAAGCGGAGTCACTCTGGGTATACTTCTCACAAATTTCTTAATTTGTATAGGGATATATCAGTATTAGCGTGAAAGTTAATTAGGCAACAGTAGATGACTCCTTGAAATAAAATTATATTTTTTTTAGTCATAAACTTATATTTATTTATAAATTACAAACTGAAATTTTTCTATTTTATGGAATTTAATTCTTTTTACATAGTCTTGAAGTTATTTTTTTTTGTTATAGAATCATCAGAATATCATTTTTACACAAAGTCATAGGAATATATAATCAATTTCATCAGGAAATGAAAGCTGGGAATACAGGATTTAAAAGTATTCTCTAATCACGGAAGCAAATTTAATCAAAATGATTAGACCATTACTCCCTATTTTTCATCAAGGCTACCTCGATATTCCAATTACGGATGTGACTGAATTAATGAGAAATTAAGATCGTCTTTCCCAGAAATTCGGTACAAGAAAGTGGTATCTTCAAGCAAATGTTAAAAAAAATAAATATTTACATTCTAAACAACGACGATATGAGCTAAGACTAAAAATTAAAATCTAAACTTTAAAACACTTCTTCTCTATAATTTTATTCTCGATATTAATATATATTATACCGATAATTTTAAATTTTACTCTAAATCATTGGAAATATTTCAGAAAGAAAAATTGCACAAAAAAACTGTGATAAGAGATTATTTGTCGCCTCTCAGAGTGGATTTACACCAAAATCACCCTTTCACTCGCTCCTCTTTCTCTCTCTCTCTCTCTCTCTCTCTCTCTCTCTCCCTCTCTCCAGTGCCCTACAAACGAGAACGCGCGCATCACCTAAGCGATCCGATGGTCGGTAATAAAAGCGTCGGGTAAGGGGGTTGAGTGAAATAAAAAGGGAAAGGTAGCGAGAGGGGCAACGGAGACTGCGCCCCCTCCCCCGTCAACCCCTCGTGTACGCGAGGCAGCATCGATCCGACAGACGCGGTCATTATATAAGCACGCATGCATGCGAAGTGTGTATTATATCTTTACACGAACCATAACATGTGATGTTATAGCAAGAGAAAAAATAGAGGGGAGGGGGACTTCTGTCGCATCGCGCGAGGCTATACACCGCGACGCAGACACTTTTTTTATTTAGGTCCGTCCACATATTAATGGCGCTACGCAAGCTATACGCTTCGCCATATCGCTCTGCATGTGTATACACCAAAGCTTATATGTTTGCAGTATACACCAATAAAATAACGCAGTTGCTCAACACTCAGGTCCTATCCCTTGGAATATTGCTCGCAGGTAAAGCCCACAAGGTTTTAGGCAAAAGCTAGAATCAACGAGACCGGTACACAAACACGTACGTACATAAACGAGAAGAGAAATTAAGAGTGCCATAAAACACAACTATTTTGTATTTTTCTGCGAGATTATAGCTGTGTAATACGAAAACCAAAATTATATATATATATATATATATATATATATATATATATATATATATATATAAAGGGGAGAAAAGAGGACGCGCGATAAAATAAAGTAATACGCTCCAGATGAAATAATATTGTAATGTAAAAAACAAGGAAATAAATAACCTAAGTAAGATTGGAAAATAATAATGTGGTAAAGTACAGAAGCAGTTGGGATTGGTCAGAAAATTAAATATTTATAGGGAGAGTAAGAAAATATCATAATTACTATATAAAATAAAAAACGAACACGAAGAGTGAAATTATGGAGGGGCGATGAAATAATAATATATAAGCGAATGCTAAATGAGGCAAATCGATAAGATAGTAAGAAGCGAAGAAGAAGAATCGAAAAAGTTTTACGCGAAGCAATTGCAAGCAAAAAGGAAAGTAGAAGAAGAATTGAAATTGACGGAACTAAACAGGTAGAGAAGGAGAGAAGAGTAAGAATTATCCTAAGCCGGGTCCTGGTAGCGAGGAAACTGATTCTCATTGAAGTTATTGATATATAAATTAAAATGATACATACATACATACATACATATATACATACATACATACATAAATATATATATATATACATATATATATATATATATATATAATTTGGCGTCAGACAATGTATACGTACATCTCTGATAGCCCCTCCTTGTAAAATGATTCTGTGGAATAGCTCAACCAGTGGGACATACTGATAATGAGAATGCGACAACATTTGTCATTTGTCTTAAAAGAGTAAGGTGCGCAGTACTAACGAAATAGGTTGTTCCCACAAGAACAATTGCTAATCTTGATACTATTCTAGCAGCAAAAAAGGAGTTTTCTGGTTATAAAAGTTAAGGTTATAAATTCTTGCTATAAATTTTTCATCATGAACATCAGATTATCACAACACTGAAATTGACTTAGCAAAAGATAAGCAAAAGTAATTTCATAAAATTAACCCTACATTTGTTGAGCAATTATGGACAATGCATATATATCGTATAAGTTTTAAATTAATCAATCGTCTCTTGAGTTGATTGTTATTAATTATCTCAAGTCCGAAGATGGGACGAAAATAACTGTCATTGCCATTTTTAAAAATTAATCATAAATTAAATTAAAATTAAAAATTAATCCTGTTATTCTGCATTGTATTCAAACATTTGATCAAATCGCTACTTTATCGAACGAACATGTTTCCGAACAAAAATACTTTCCATGGAATGACGATATACACAAGGCCGTATTAAACTATCAATGTTTATGGTTAAAATCCTTTCGACCAAGTCTTTTTGGGGTGAAATCCCTTCTACTAATATCTTTCTCGGTCTTGCCAGTCATAAGTCCATTCGCTAAAGTACAGTAATGATCAATTTATTCTCTGTTCAGTGAATTATCAATTAAGTATAAAGCGTCTTTTCGTCATATTTCCGGTCAAATGATTATGAGCAAATGTCCTTCGGTTAAATGAATTGCGGTCAAGTGTCTGTAAACAGTTTAACGTCCCTCGAATGTCTCGTTTCATAATTGAGCAAAATTCGTCTATGAGGCAAAATCTCTTGACCCTAAAAATCCGACTGATAAATCGGAAATGTATATCGGTTAAAACCACGCGAACGTTATCACAATTCTTTAAACGAATTCTACACGAGACAGGATTTACGATTTTATGGAACGCAAGAGGCGTTTTGCCACCTGGCAAGGTAACGCAATGGACGCTAGCGATGGGACAGATGGGATGAGTTTTTTTTTATTTGTATAAATAGGAGGGGAAACACAGAGGAGCAGTGATAATGCAGCGCCCTATAATCCGCAAGTGAATGTCGACTTAATCGAACAGCAGACCGTGAGCGGGTGCGCGGGGCGGTGTACGATAAAATCACTATTTTTATACCGGCGCTATATTTGTACGTAGAAGCATGGGCGCGATTATTGTCGAGTCGCAGCGACCTGGTCGGGAAAGTAAGCAAGGATGCGCCGTTGCTGCACCATAGATGCATATATGTACTGTAACAAGTCACTACGGGAGGAGCACGAGCAATTTACATAGCCGTGATAATTACAAAAAAAAAGGAAAACTGTTCTATTTACATACTCGTAGTTTTATTGTCTTTTGTGTATATTGTATGTGTATGTATATTTTGTGTGTGGGTATGTATGTGTTTATTATTTTGCATCCTTGCAACTGCAGCTCGTTCAAGGTAGTCGATTTCTCAGAAATATTAATCTCTCTCTCTCTCTCTCTCTCTCTCTCTCTCTCCTTCCCGATATTTTATACACATATATTTATATCTTAAATTTAAAACGCCTGAGAATTCGTATTATATCAAATAAAACCAATCTCTAAAATTCTGTCTCAATTCGCAACCTTTATTGGTCGTATATTAAGTCTAAATGAAGAGGCATCTTTCAGTAATTGAATACCTACTGTAAAAATTTAGAGCCATCTGTCATTATCTTGAAGACATTTTTTTTATTTCATAATTTTATTTTGATTTCAATTCCTCATTGCGAATAATTGCTTTTACAAATATAGGGAGAAAAATTTTCTACCAAACATTACAATATTATTCAGTCATTGGATTACAAACGGAAGAAATTTCAAAAAAAATTTTGAAAAATTAAGTATTTACCACTGATTTGTTGAAATTGATTAGAAATACGGTATTATTTTTAAACTTTTTATAGTCAGTGATCAAATTACTGAACAGCATTGTCAGTTTTACTAGAAATTTTTCTACGCGTACGTATTTTAAATATAGAAAAAAGAGTATTGTATTGCGACTGTTTTAGTTGCCTGTGACTTTCATTGAAATTCTTAGTTTTATAGTCTATAAATTATATTATACGGTTAGAGTTTTATTGTTAGAATGTCATTATTTTATTCTTCTATCATACACACAGTCCGACGATAATTGCATTTAAAATTTATCGATAAGTTACAGAGTAATTTTTGATTTATTTAGAATTTGGTTAAGGATTTATCCACTATTAACTTGATAATCTAGATAATCTATTAATTATAACATTTGATTTTTTACTTGTATTATGAAATGCCTATATAATTTTATTTCAGTCAATTTTACATCTCGGGACTCACGTATAATTGTTCTTAATTACGATTTACCAATGAGTTGGAAACCGCAGTCATTTCATTAGAACGTTTATATTCGTCATCATGAATGGCCTACTCGCGATTAATAAAATTAGCTATGAATTTATTCGATTTAAACGATTCCAAACTGTTTCACGTATCCTAAAATAATAAAGCAGTGATAAAATTAAGTAATAGCCCTTTCAGTTTCAGCGCTCGCACTTAGATGAAAATTGCGCGCGATTACAATTCTGAAACGCACGCGGGAGCGAGCATGATTAATTATTCTGCTATTGTGTTATAATATCGATGCACTTTGAGGTTCTGCGAGCACTGCGACTAACAATGTATGTCTGCACGAAATCTGATTGGCAACCGGTACGCGACAACAACATATCCCAAGCACTCGAGTATCAATGAAATTCTTTTGTTTCATAATATATAGTTGATATTCTGTATATAGTGGATTATGTATGTTGATAAAAAATTTCATGCATGTAGGGAAAATTTATAAATACTAATAGACAAGGCTAAAAGGGTTCTTTTGATATTAAACGTTGTTCTAATATTTTTTTTTTTTACATTTCTATTCAATTTTCATTTGGGATTCAAATTAACTTTCACGAATTCAATTTCTACAAAAAAAAATTAAAAGTTTCTAACGCTCTATGTGGGTATATATATAAACTTTCTATAAATCAGGTAGCTTTTGTCCTACGCCCATTTCGATAGGAGCCACGTTTGTGGGAATAAGTAATAAGCTAATGCGAATTAATAAATTCCCTCGTCCTTCGCTACTACACACACATGCGCGCGCTCACACACACACACACAGAGAGAGAGAGAGAGAGAGAGAGAGAGAGAGAGAGAGAGAGAGATAGAGAGAGAGAGAGCATTCTCTCGCACAAAATGAAAAGCAACGATGTAACATTTGAATCGCAAATCACGTGCGAAACGTCGCTGTGGATGTCCAAGTGATTTTACAAAGCTATATAGCGCTCTTCCACCTTCCTAGCTTATATATATATATATATATATATATATATATATATATATATATATATATATATATATATATATATAGATATAAATATATAAAGGTAAAAGTCGAACAAAAGTCTTGCTTCTAAAACTGTGCGTGATCACGCGCTTCAAGTAACACATACGCTTATTCGGTAGTGTGTGTTCGCAATATATATTATGTCGCACTTTTTTCTCTTTTGTCTACTTATTTTTCTTGTGTATATGTACATATCAAAATCAGACAAATGAGAAAGAGTACGAGAGAGACAGAGACAGAGACAGAGAGAGAGAGAGAGAGAGAGAGAGAGAGAGACAGTCAGCCAGAGAAGGGGTCAGAGAGGGTTGGTAGTAGGGGAAGGAGGAACGCGGATGTCGCAAAAGTTGGCGCACGGCGTGGCTACTACTGCACAATCAGCGCCGCGCGCGCGGCAGCGGCAGCATCAGAAGCTATATATACATACGCGTGTGCAAATTATAGACTTGCTGTATGCGTGCGCGGGGGGAGGCGCTGGGGGATGTTTGAAAAATTGCGCAATATATATATATATATATATATATATATATATATGTATATATATATATATATATATATATATGTATATGCACACACACATGTGAGGAGATCACTAGCGGTATACGCGTGATGACGTCTGCATATATCGGCGATTAACGTCATCAGCGGCGGCTCCTCTTTCTCTCTTTTTGCATCTCTCGAGGCCTCTCGAGACTCGAGCGTTCTTTCCCCACCCTTCTCCTTTTCCTCCTCCTCCTTCTTCTCCTCCAACACACACACACACACACACACACACACACACACACACACACACACACACACACACACACACACACACACACACACACACACACACACACACACACACACACACACACACACACCTCTTTTTGCTCCTGATCTCACCGCATCTACACATATATAGCACTGTATAATCGTTTTCGAATAGTCTTTTTTTTATAATATATTGCACTGACGTTCATCATTCTATGATCTCCCTTGAGATTTGGATTCCCGCCCGCGAGTTGGACATCGCAGGCGAGGAATCGTCTGCATGGTAGGGGAGTTTTTCGAGAACGTTCGACATTTATCTTAATTAAAACGTTCGCGGTGAGAGGAAGAGAGAGGGAGAGAGAGAGAGAATCTTCTTTTCACTATACTCTGAAGATGTATCTTTGTTGGTTCGCGGGGGCATTATTTTATGTATATATATATATATATATATATATATATATATATATATATATATAGATTTTTTTTGCTGATTGCTGAGTAATGCGATGGAGATTGTGTGGGTGATGCCAAGAAGTTCGGTTTTCATTTTATATCAAATGACAGGTTGTTTCGGCAAGATATGAATACGAGTATAATCAATGCTCATAATACTGACATCAAAAAATTTGATATAACTTTCTGTCTAATATCAAGACGAAAGAATTGTGTCGATAGCAGCACACGATAAATGTAATTAGTAATGTTTTGATTGATAAACTTTTCTGTCTCAGCTTATCAAAGACGAAAGAATATCGGGGACTAATCGTTTCGTGGATGGAGCTTAAAGCACTACGTATTTTAAATTATGTTGGGGGTGAGTTATTTTTATAGCCAATCTCATATATATTTTTTTTAACAATAGGGGATTATATAGGATCAAATTGCAAATTACATAGAAAAATTGAAAAATATTGATAATCTCGTACCTAAATTGGGAAAATTAATGAAGTAAAATATTTTTTGTTTGGCAACAAGGAAATATTTATTTAAATTAAGAAAATATTTTCTTGACTTAACTATA
Organism: Sycobia sp. Sy_11; assembly: GCA_018907035.1. Taxonomy (NCBI): domain Eukaryota; kingdom Metazoa; phylum Arthropoda; class Insecta; order Hymenoptera; family Epichrysomallidae; genus Sycobia; species Sycobia sp. Sy_11. The sequence continues at coordinate 4,735,196 of JACCIC010000015.1, read as the reverse complement.
AAATAATCTCTGACATAATATTAAAAATATTATTTATAGATATAAGATGTATCAATTTGATGTAAATCAGCAGATTATTTTTATTAATTGAATGAAAAGGAATTGGTGGCTACAAAACAAAAAAATATTTACTTGATAATAAACAATATATTCTTTAGTGTAAGAAAAAAAAAAATTTCCATTTTCATCTAGATATTATAGGCTATTGACGATAATCCAAGCAATAAAAAAATATTTACTGCAAAAGTACATAATCTTTAAGGTTATTTCACGCATTATCTTATTTGAGTCTACGCAGATCTACGAGAGTTTAAAACATAAACAGTTTCAGAAAAATTACTGCAATGGTTCTTAAAACCAAGGATTTTGTTTTATAAGCAATGGCTGAAATTTATCTTTACCTGATCTCAGAAACAGATTTTTTTTTTGCTGCACTGTAGTACTTTTTTTTAGCAGCCAACTCAATGGCGCCGACGTTGCGATATAGATATATTAACTCTAGAGAATTCGATTCGCGCACGAGACCCTGCCACTTCTATGTCTGAGAGGCACACAGCTCTCTCTCTCTCTCTCTCTCTCTCTCTCTCTCTCTCTCTCTCTCTCTCTCTCTCTCTCTCTCTGATGGTATACATATAGTTAATCGCGCGTCATCCACGCCCGTTCGCCAGAGCTCGCGTGCCTGTTCCACGTGTCCGCCGGACATCAGCGAACGCAGCGAAAACCTGAGCACGGGAAGAGAGAGAGAGAGAGAGAGAGAGAGAGGAGAGAGAGAGAGAGCTGGCAGGTTATACACGCAGGTAGATAGGATATATATATATATATATATATATGTATATATATATGCGTGCGTGGATGGTTCACCTGAGAGAGTTTATGCCGGTGGAGGGAGTAGGGGACATCCATAGGGGCCAAATGACAAGGTGGAACATGTGTGATGTGCGTTAGTATGTGTGTGTCTGTGTGATTGCGCGCGCACTGGTTTCTACTTGACGACGAAAAGGATATTAAGGATGTATTCGATCGCGATCGACCGACGTCATATAGTGCGCCTATATAATATAAAAAGGCGAGGGAAGGAAGCGCACGATGTGCGCGCGCATTAGCAGCAGCAGGTGGAATTTCGAACGCGCGCGCGGCCGTTTCTCATTGATATTTCCGAGGAATCGAATAAAAATCTATATATAATAAATAATCAATGCTATGTATACCGGTATTCTGTCTACTTTTTGCATACTTTTTTGTTTATTTGCTTGTTGGTTTCCTCTTTTTTTTGGAATCCTCATATTTAATCGAACGGGTTAAGAGGAGAGAGCGAGAGTGTGGAAAATACATCAATGATATAGTTTTATATACGCGTATTCTATCTCTGCACCAACAACCTTTTTTATAATAATCCTTTATATATACATTTGGATACAATTGTGTACACGTCCAAAGGCTCGCGAAAAATCGTATCTTACTTTCATACTTAACGTTAAGCATTTAGAGTACTCGGTCGAAATTTATAATCTTTTTTTTCTGGAAAACGTGTTTTCTAAAGAAAAAGAATAGTTTTGTTAATCGACCATTATTATGAGAAATGAAAGTTCCTTACGAATTTCGAAAATTTGAAAAAGAGAAAAAACAAGGATTTGTAAAATTGGTATATTGCAAGAATGTTATTAAGTTGTTTTGATTTCAATTCAATTTAATTATTCAAAAATAAAAATGCACATAAAATTCTAAGTTTGGATACCATTTATTATATACTTTTATGAAATAACAAAGCGATTTTAAAGTAATATGAATCAAAATGCCAAAATATATGCAAAATTTCTGATCCTAGGACAGTTATCTCACATTTATCATAATAAAATTCATTATATTATTTTTTTTTCCTTAAAACATGGAATGTTTCAGATAAAACAGTTCGTGGTTAGTTGAGCCGCGATTCAGTTCAATCTTTACATCACTAAATCATATTGCCGTATCTTGGCTTAATTAAAATTAAAAAGAACAAAAATGGAACTGCTAGAAACTCGAGATTATCTCCCACAGATTGCAATATAGCTTGTATATTATACGGTAGAAGGTCAAGGCGGAATAAAACAACGTGCCGGCTGGATGAAAATTTTTTCGCCGTTCCCCTCTCTACCCCACCAATCGTCGATTTGCTCCGATCGCCTTCGCGGACTCATTGGCAAAATTCTGCAAATCGGCATGAGAAATAGGGTCTCCACAACAAACAAAATATATAAAAAAAAAAAAGGCACTAAAAATGATCCGATCGCATTTCGGAACAGAGGGCCTACCCAGTTTTTAATATAGTTTTTGACGCCCAATCACAATCGTGAATTCGCCACAAATGCATACCTGCCGGGGGCGCTGCGCTATAAAATACGCTGATGACGTATATATTGCACCGCGTCGAACCGAATTGTTACAGTTGCGGTTGCCTCGTTATAAAGATCGTTCCGCGCGACGGGACGCCTCTAATTAAATTCTTATTGCTGTTATAATGATATGCGTGACAATATATATATATATATATATATATATATATATATATATATATATATATATATAATCCTATTTTGTGTCGCATTATTCTCTCCGCAATTATATGGCCAATCGACATATAAGTATATAATTTTGTATATTATCAGCGGGCTGTCAGGGCCACGCCGCGTTTTTCATATACGCGTGTCGCTCGTGTTTATCGTTGACGACGATGGGAGAACGAGATCTCGTGAAATTTTTCAATCGACAGTGATCATAAAAGTAAATCCTCCCCCTTCCCCTCTCACTCTCTTTCGTATTCCATTTACTTTTTATAAAAGTAATTTCTATTAAATTTATTAATTGCGACTCGTACAACTTACGCAGTTGTTGTTGTCGTTGTCCCTGCTATCATTATTGTTTATTATTATTATTGCGGACCTCATTACATCGAGCAGAGAATGTATTTTCAATTTTATAAAAATTTCTTTAATGCTACAATTTTTATTTACTTAAACAGCGATTCGGTTTCTCCATGAATTTAGTTTTGCTTTAGCTCGATTTATTTTTATCTATACAAGGAAAATCGATTGCGTTCGCGATGTTTTCTCATAAATATGAACGAGAGGCGGTGGCGGTCATGGCGAGGCGCAATCGTGAAAAAGTCTCGTGTATAATCGAGTTTGTACGATTTTAGTTGAAATAATGTGTGTGTGTATTATATATACACGTGTGTGTGTGTGTGTGTGTGTGTGTGTGTGTGTGTGTGTGTGTGTGTGTGTGTGTGTGTGTGTGCCATGTCTTTTGAGTATAAAAGGCTTCGATGGAAATTTTTATTTGAATTTAAAAAATAAACTGGTCAAAGTTGAAAACAAATTAGTATACAAATATATACATACACACACATGCACGCGCGCGCACATACATATAGATGTATATGTATAGATATAAAAATGAAGTTATTATATTGATTAAAATGACGCTACGAATCTAATGAATAATGAATATGTATGATGTGTCGTGATATCGTAAGTACCACCGAGTGCTTTACTAATATAAAACTGTTAGTATTTTTAAATTTTTGTATAAACAATCAGATGAATTAAATACGTAAAAAAATGAATATATAGGATTATTATGTCCTCAATTTCAGAAATTCTAGCTTCTTCGGAAAATAATGTTACTAAGAGGTTCGACAATATTTTAAATACTTCGGTACGAACATACGAATGACAAATACACAATAATTAGATGTAAGAAAGTTTTATGTATTTCAAGAACTAAAAAATGAATTTTACACACGAGTAAAATTATATATACTGTCTCAAATATGTAAAATTCCTGAAAAAATACGTGAATTAATTACATAAAATTTTTAATAAGTTCCAAAATACATCGGTAAGTAGACAAGACACATATACATATTCATAGTAACTAAAAAAAAAATTAAAGTAAAAAAATAACCTATTATAGTTGAAAGCAATAATACTATTTAATTATGTTCTAAAAGCACAAGAAATTAGAACTAGTTGATATGCATTCGACAGAACGTAATCGATGTCCTCGTTAAACCTTGTCAATTCATTATAATTCTAGAATCATTCTTACATAGTCGCCATTTCGCTTCGGCAATATTGTAAAATAAGAACCTTAACAAAAAAAAAGTTTCCAATATCAATTTTCTTCTATGCATCGTTAATATATTTAGTGCGCAAATGGATACATCTCTATAGGCTTCTGATTTTGTGGTTAAATATTCCATATATTTCAATTAGTACTTTTGTTTGCTACCACTCTAAATTAAATTAATCACAATTAATATTCCGTTCAACATTCGAGAAAAAAAATTGAATTTCGTTATGTTATCTTGGAATAGACTATATGATGATAATCATTAACTTGAAATTTAAGTTAGATGGTGAAGATGAAGTGGAAATAATCAAGGCTAAAACGTTCATCAAGAATACGAATATTCTAAGGCCTTATCACATACAATTGGATAAAAAATATTATTTCCTTTCCTCTTTGATTTCAAGTGTGTAGAAAATAGAGTGATATTATATGAATTTTTAAGCAAGATAAAATTAATTTTTGTACATCAATAAGAATTTATATTATATTGTATCGAACAAAATTTTTCAATGCGTTATAAAAAAAAAAGATTCCCTTTCGAGAACTGTTCCAGAAAAAAGGAAGAACCCTCCCCCACAGAACAATAATGAGTGAAATGCAACGTCAGCACTCTATGGATACTTAGTAATAAATGAGAGAGAAAAACTAGAGAGAATCCAACTTAGGCGCAGCCGCGGCTAGCTCAAAATCTAAACTTAGCGTTAAGCGGAAAAGTTTTGAAATTCCCCGCACGAGGAAAGCGTCTCGTTCGATCGGCCGTAATATTAGGAGCATCGCTGCTCCGCTGCAGTCCAACAAGGCGACTGCATACTACAATTGTGTGCGCGCGCGTGTGTGTTATTTTAACCATCGAGGCATTTTATGTACTAATGATAATTTACACACGTGTGAATGTGTTTACATATATGTATGCACACAGGGCATATATAAACAACAATGCACAGTGTATAATATTATAACAACATCAGTATACGAGCAAAAAAAAAATATATATATGTATATATATATATATATATATATATATATATATATATATATATATATTGTAAAAATATTAATAAAGACCGGTAGTATATATATATAGTTTCGACCAAGGATTTGGGAATGTAAATGTGTATTGTAAAAAAAGAGTCAGGGTGAAATAATGCATTCTCAAGCTTTTGAGGGAGGCGTAATTTCGCGAATTTATGATGAATCTTATTACCACTTGCTCATGTTATATATATATATATATATATATATATATATATATATATATATATATATATATAATAAGAGTAAATTAATATTTTGGCTTATACTTAATGCAATTAAATAGTTATTAATAAAATAGCTAACTAATAAAATAAGCAACTAATAAAATCCTCTTTAAAATTGGACATCGGAGGAAATTCTTATCCTTGCAATAATTTTTTTTAACTGACTAAGACCTTGTAACAAAAAAATTGTGCTACTGATTAAATGATTAATGAAATCTTATTGAATAAATTGTACAATGTCAAAAAGAAAATTGTTAGATAACATATTTTAATTTAAAATATATACAGAAAAACTATAAATTCATGAACAATAATTAAAGGAATGTGACATTTTATTATCTCTACAAAAATTAATTTATTTCTCACATGAATGTAATTTGAATTTTTTTCTTTTCAGTATCTGATGTAAATGCTATTATTAAGTAATTCGAGTATTTAGTAAAGAATATATTTTATGCTAAAATTGGATAATTACTACATAGTATTAATATTCGCTGAATCATGTTTCAGTGAACAGTAATGGAACAAGTGGAAGAAAACTTACAAATAAGCAAATTTACTTACCATTGAGACCATATTTTTCTTGATTCCTCCTCACTTGGTCTGTTGAAAGACCTTTTTCGGAATCGACATTGAAATAGTTAAGGACTTCGTCCACAGTTTTACAATGGGCGTCCTCCATGTTTGCTTTTGCTCCAAAACTTATTAATCACTATTAATGTTCATTCACCCAATTAGTTTCTGCAACAGATAGTAAATAAGTAATTAGGAGGGTGTTTTCAGTTAATTTATCATAAAATACAATAAACAGTTTCCGAAGTAAAAGTTATCGAACTTAAAATTCTTTATAATATGTAGTCAAACTAAACATTTGCATTGTAATTTTCATACTCATATATATAATCAAAATACTGATTAATACTTGTATAAAACTAACCTAACCTGAACATACACAAGATCTTAGTCTTAATGTATAAATAATGTACGATAAGATTATTCGATAAGATTACTACCAATTCTTTTACCTACATAAGCGTAATAGGTTATAAACAGTCTTAAATGATAAAGTATTAGCTAGAAATTACTTAGAGATTCAATTCTTTATTTGATTCTTTCAGACAGATAGAATTATTGTTTAAATTTTAAACGAAATAAAAAGCACAAAATGGACTTTCTTTAGTCAAGATGGTATCTGTAAATATTCAAATGTTGTTTAAATTCGATACTATAGACTCATCGTTCGAGTTTAATACATTCATTTCTACAGGGGAACGTTAGGTTACAATTGAAAAAATAAAAATATTATCAAAATTACGAATAAAAAATAAAAAATCCGCGTCAAAATTTTTTTACAAGCACGATCGGGACCCATGCGGTTACTCCGTTTATTCCTCTTCTCTTCATGCCGTTTTTCGAGAATACACTTGCCGTCGCGACCGAACGACTATACATATATACACATTCCGCGCGCACCTATAATCTGCAGTCGTCATCAAACTCTCGTGCACGTTTATGATCCACCCTCTTTTGCACTGTAATCTACTACTTATATGCTTGGGATACGATTCTATGAAGAAAATCCTGACCTATAGAACGAAGCTAAAAAATCGGAGCAGGGACCCCTTCGTGTTATATACATACATATATATATATATATATATATATATATATATATATATATATATATATATATTTATAGTTTTCCAGACGAAATTTGATCGACTGCCGGTTCCGAAAGTATCGCTATAATAAATATATTACACATATAATATACATGTAGTTGCGTGTATCTTAAAAAAGACGTGGTTATGTATATAGGGATTATAAGAGGGGTTCTTACTCCGATTTTTCCCTTCCTTCTATAGGTCTGAATTATCTGGATTACATTATATATATATATATATATATATATATATATATATATATATATATATATATATATATAGAGAGAGAGAGAGAGAGAGAGAGAGAGAGAGAGAGAGAGAGAAATGTAAATGAGCCGCAGGAGCACGGGACGGGTCGAGTTTGGTGTACAGGTCTCAGCAGGAATTCATTACCTGCGCGAGTACATTATAAGCGTACGAGTGAAAAGAAAGCAAAAGGAGAGAACGAAGAAGAGAATAGGGAAGGACATATTCTACGTGGTGTTCTCTCCCGCGCGATTTTCTCTCTTTCTTTTCCCGTCGATGCTGCTACGTTACTCTCTTCCTGAGCTCCCGGCGACCGCCCAAATGATACGCGAAGGGAAAAAGGGAGCAGCGACTAAAAATGATCGCCGATGATACTGCGCCCAGCGGTGCAGCAATCCTACAGAGTAGATATAATTTGCTTCTCCTTTCGATGCATACTTTTATCGGCGTGGTGTTCGCGCGTGTAGCTGCTTAAGTGCGTGTTTCTAATTACGTGCATATATGTGTGGCGTTTGCTTCTTTCGAGGTTAGGATTCCCTCTCTATCGCGCGCAATAAATTATTATCCTTGCATTCTCGTATAAAATCACGTGTACCTGCGACGTGTCGCACAGCCCTTATATTTAATTCGTATAAAGATTTAATGTAACGTGGTACCAGTACCTATATTATATATATACGCGGCGGTTGTACACTTGTAAAAGGAGAGGGAGAGAGAGAGAGAGAGAGTTAGCGAGATCGAGTGCGGGACAGAGATATATATGCAAAAAGAGTGTTCTTTAGGGAAACATTGCACGAGCCCTCCTCGTCTCTTTCTTCTCGCCAGCAGCAGTGCCAAGTGTTCTCCGTCGCGCGCGCACACGTCCCTCGTCACCGACTCTCCTCTTCATCCGTGGCTCGACGTCATGCCAGTATTATAGTGCCTCTCCGTGCAGTTGGAAACCCCCCCGGATGGCGCGGATAATAGCGACGCGCACTCCTCTATCCTATTTTATATTCAGTATTTACTGGGTTCTCGTACAAATTACGGATGTATATATCGATAATCACCGACGGCGACGGCGATGTCGTCCAGCAGAGAGTTCAAACACACACACATACACACGCGCGCGCGCACTCTCTAACCAAACCTCTGCCACTCTTCGCGACTGACTGACTGAGTGACTGACTGACTTGGAAATTACACTGCTGCAGCAGCAGCAGCGCCACGACACTAGTAGCGAGCGCTGGAGGCGCAGGGCTGCGATCGCACGCACACGTATACAAAATGCACCACCCCGCATATAGAAGCCTTTGGTCTCTTCAAATGCATTGATGTATATATATTTCTGCACACGCGCTTTGATAACGCTCTCTTTCATCTTTTCCGTTACATCCATATCTTTCTCACACAGCGCGGGATAAAAAATTATTTTGCGAGCGAGACAAGAAGATAAGGAGAAGAGGAGGAATAGGGCGCAGTTATCGCTTTTTATAACTTACAAACTGCAGCTGATGCAGCCTGCAGTCCATGGAGATTCCCTTTATATTTGCCTTACGAACATTATGCGTTAATTAACCCGATACAAAAAAAATGACCTACTATAGTGATACTATTTACATTACAACGGCGTTACGTTTGTTTTATAAGCAGGCGGGTTTATGTTTACGAATAGAATATCGCGGGGGTGGCATTCGAATTTGGCGCCCATGGCGCGAATGAAGCTATCACGGGAGCATGTGGAGCCAGCTGATTGGCGTGTGTATGCTTGGAGCAGCTTGGAGATTGGAGGGTAGTTTTGTTGCGCTTTCTCCCCCTCTTACACTCGCTCGCGCTCTCTCTCTCTCTCTCTCTCTCTCTCTCTCTCTCTCGCTCTTCCGCAATATACACAGGTGCGCGCGCGTACGGCGTTTTCTCCTTCCTGCTCTCCCTCTCTCTCTCTCTCTTTATTTCTTTTTTTCTGCCGCCATATAGCGCACTCTGTCGGTGCCGCCCGAATACAGGCGTATAGATGCGATCGAGCATATGACGCACAGCTCTCCGCTCCCTCACCACACTATACCAGACCTGACCAGACTATACTCTGCGTCTGCCGCGCTCAACACGTTCTGTTTTATTTTAAGGCTTTCTGCTAGGCTATTTCCTTGGCGCGTATTTTAAGACGCGCTTTTGAAAAGGACAAGCGCGCGCGCAAGCGGGCGCATTGTCGGCTCTTACGTAACCGCCGTGAGCGCACGGCCCGGGAACTTTTCGCCCCACCCCTGCCTGATCACAATGGGGCGTTGGGACTGTCGGCGAGGGGTGAAGGGAACGATCCATACATTCCCTTCCGCGGTATAAATTTTTTTCTTGCGCAAAGATATTCGCCTAATATCACGTTGGTTGATAAAATAATAACGCGAATTTCTTTCTGTTGGCCTGATATACATATTATATATATATATATATATATATTTGGCAAATTTGGCAAGCGGATCTTTGTTGAAACATTGTTTTTCTTTTAGTCACCCACCATTATCGAGGTTGCAGATTCGCGGAGCAAGAAATTGTAGATTTAAGCTTTGAAACTTCAACGGCTTGTACTACAGGCCGGTTTAAAAATAACAAAATTACTTATATGTATAAACCTATATATATCATATATAAGATGCACTTGTACCAGACGAATTTAGATTAATAATTGTTACAATGCTCGTGCGCAAGGCACTAAAAATAAAGTTTAACATTGTTAGTGTCAGTTTTAGCTGTAATGTATTTATTATTCTAAACTGACTGTTACAGTTAACATCGATTATTGTGATAATTAATGCGGTTTAACCGAATTTTAATCGAAATTCGAATTATGTGAACAATCTGCTCACGTATATTATTTAAACTTATCTGGTGTTGAAATTAAACGATTTATGTGTTTAATTTAATACTTTAATACTCCAAATAATTTTAATAAAGTATTCTTAACTGTAACGAGCTTTTTAACATGTGTAGCTCTTCTATATTGACTATATATTCATATTTAATTATTTTTTAAAGAGATATATTAAAAATTTGGTTTTACGTATCACACGAAAGTTTGTAGAAAAACATTTTAATTTTTATAATGGCATTATATTCAGAGCTTTGATCTCACAATTTCAATATGTCGTAAATGATTTAACATTTGTAGAATTTATTTTTATATCATAGATAAGACTTTTTCTAAACAATATTTTAAATGTTATGAATAATTAAACATATTATTTTATTTAATATTTACATATGATTTAACATATAAATTATTTTCAAAAACTTAATAGAAATTAAGTAAGTCATACAAAACAAGAAATAAAAATAGTGTTTATTAATAATACAAATATAATGTAAATGATACAAATAATATAAAGAATTTATTAATATATTTATTAATATATTTCTATATTGTGAAATTTTTAATTTTAAGTCTTTAATTAAGTAATAAATATCATGTTAAATGAAGCATATTTAAAAATATCAATGAATTTAATCGTTAAAATTTAAATAATAAGAATTCAATGACTTTTAATAATTTTTCTGAAAACTAACGGAAACAATAATTTTTTAGAATTATTGTAATTAAAAATGTTCGAAAAATGTAGGTCGCCGTCTAGTGATTGACGATAGAACTACCTGTGAATAGTTATAGTTTTTAGGTTAATATTTGAAAATTTATTACTAAAAGAAACTTTTTTAACATTTTTTTAATATTTATAATATACCATAAAATATTTTTCAGATCATGTATCCATTCTCGTAAGAAATTTTCTATAGGGAATTAATACTTTTTTTTAACACTTATAGAGAAATTTTAACATTAAATTATTTCAGACGTCACTTCATTTTCGAGAACCGCTTTTTTGAAAACGTTGGCTTGCGTAAGTAAAGCCATATTTTCGAAAATGTTTATTCCAAATTTATTTCAATCTTGAGTAGTATCTCCCCACCCCATAATATTAACATCCCCACAACATCCCTTTAAGAATTCCACCGCCGAACGCGACCGGCTCGCCCTTAAACTTGACTTATCTCAAGGGGTCACTCCCCTATACCCCTACCCCTTGGGACCGACCGATCCAAGTTCGCGCAAAAATAAAAATAGAAGGGAGCGCTTTCGAGAAGACGGAAATTGTGTGCGTGTATGGTAAAGGATAAAAGGAGCACAAATGCTAAACAAATACAACGCAAGAAGCTGTCCTAAAAATCCAGTTTCCACTAGGCGTTTGCAGGCGAGCCGATTGAAAGGGTGTATCTTAAGCATGTATATATGTAATACACACTTACGTAATACCGCGACAAGCTTCCACCCTCCCTCTGTCTATTTTACTCTCTCTCTCTCTCTCTCTCTCTCTCTCTCTCTCTTACTTTCTCTCTCCCACTCTATTAGGCTATATATAAAAGCGACACGCACTCAATAGATCGGCTGAGGCCGCTGATGCTGGGCCCAAAGGACGATCGATAGTCGGCAGAAAATGGCGCCGCCTCCTTTTGATCGGCCCCCTCTCCCGATCGGTTTTGCCGTCCTCAGCGGACAGTGACGATCTTTGTCCCGGACGACGGGCGCGCACGCGCGCGCGGGGTCGGCGCCGCGCACAATTATACGGCGCGCACCCCCGGCGATCGGGGATTGTTAAATATCACGTAACAGCAACAATAACAATAACAACAACAGCAACAACAATAACAACAATGACTAATAAAACAGAACAAAAACGATAGGGTAACGTAATAAACGGCTATCGCGGAGAAGGATGGGAGGGGAGCAGAGACAGAGAGAGGCAGCCGGGCGCTCTCGAAGGGCAGAGTGACCGCGGCTCCGATCGTCGACTGACTGGACGGCGAGGAGGCGGCGGCACCCCGGCTGCAGCGGCGTTGGCGCGCGCCAGCTGTTCGTTGGCCGAGTCGCCGCCGCCGCTGCCGCCGCCGTTACGCGCGCGACCGTAGCTGCGAGGGAGAGAAAGAGGGAGAGAATGGGCGAGAGAGAGAGAGAGAGAGAGAGAGAGAGGAGAGAGAGAGAGAGAGAGAGAGAGAGAGAGAGAGAGATAGGAACGGCAAAGTTGCGCGTGCCCGCGAGCGGACGCTTTTAGCGCAACGTCTCGGCTTTGGCCGATGACTTCCTAATTATTTTGGCAGGCCAACGGAGCAGCGGACCGGCTCTCTCTCTCTCTGTCTCTATTCAAACCTTTCCCGTGTGCTCCACTTATCTTGTCATCCCTTCCCTCAACCTCCGCACACTGTCACGATCTTCGTTGTTCCGCGGGTACTTTGTAGATTTCTTTCTTTCTTCCTTCCCCGATATCTATATATATATATATATATATATATATATATATATATATATATATATATAGCCGCCATGCACTTGTTGCATACCACCCCCACCCTCCCGATTCCGGCGCCGCTTTGTTTTGGCCTCGTCGTGCGGGTGAAACTGAGCGACCCCATAGCCTTGAGGCGGGCATGTGAAGCGGGCGTTGCACTTTTTCCGTTCTACACAGTCGATTAACTGCGAATTGTCGTACCTTCTCTATACCGAAGTAATATATACAATGTCGTATAAATTTGAAATTGTTGCGAACTTTACACTAGCTTTTTTGCTCGGTGACTTAAAATTTTATTGAGAAGCGATTACTTTTCCCACAGAAATTCAGGAATTCTGATGAGTGCGCGCGCGCGTATACTTATATGCGTACTCTACAGAGTACATAAATTCGATCGTCTGTGCCTTTTGCGAATGGCAAAAATTTATGTCGATTGTCGTATACAAGGTCGAGGAAATTTTCATACTTTGAAATTATCCACAATCGTTTAACTTTGAAAAGACTTTTCGAGTTTTTTTAACGTTTTAACTGTTAGATAAGTAAATATTACGGTATTTACCCTGCGTAAATCGAAATCGTACCGAGTAAGTATAGAAGTATTGAATAATCTAGCAACCATAATTTATCTGTTCTTTAGCAATGTAATAATGTATAGTCATTTATGAAAATCATCTGCGATGAGCTTAATACATAACGATCAATTTACTCAGTAAGCTTATGATCACGATTCAGTACAAGCCTATAAAGTCATTAATTCAATCGGTAATTATTTGCTGATAACTAAAAACATATGCATTGATTTATAGTTAAAGACAGTTTTATATGTTTCGATATGAAAAAAATGTGGTACCAATGGTTATTGAATATTTATTAATTGAAACAGAGCAAAGTCAAATACTGATATTAATTAAAGTTAGAAACTAAAAAAATCAAAGTAATTACTGATCGAATTACTGATATTGAAAATTCACAGATTCGTTAGTAATGGATTATGAATGAAAAACATTGTTTTTTACTTTTTTTAATATATTGCTTCACATATTAGAAATGGATCTACATATAACGATTTAGTACAATTCGTTACTTTTAATATTTATATGCAAATTCTTCATTCTTCCAACATATCTACGTGTACATGCTCTTTATAGGTTGCTTTGGTGCACTATTGCTAGTATAAAAATTTTGTTGGTCATACTTTTAATATGCGAAAATGAAACAAAAATTTTCTAAAGATCGCAAGAGACTCGGACTCAGTGTGAAGTAATGGAGAAAATCGAGATCACCGTGAAAAATTTTATTGCTTTAATTATTCAAAGTCGAGCGACCCGCTTTACAGAGAAAAAATCAATCAGAATTTACACGCGCACTTACACACGCATACAAACTAGACCTGACAAATTACATGATGTTTACGTAGAGCGATTGTTGATTCGCGTGTGTACTTGGGAGAACGGGCGATAGAATTCGAGTCGAATGCTTATTCATCACAAAGGATCTGTGTGACAGTGCGCCGATGTGTTTAGATGGCCCGGAGGCCTGAAACCAATTTTACACACACACACACACACACACACACACACACACACACATTAAAATTTATATCATCTCGTTGTACATTATATTAGGAATAGATCAGAGCCGTTATGTTCACGGATAGAGACGCGTGAAAATTTAATTCGTGATGAGAGGATATTCTTTGAATATTTATTTTTTTTCAATCGAACGAGAAAATTTTCTCGGAAAAATTTATTTATACGCTTGAAAAAGAAAAAAAAAACCCGTATTCGAAGCATTCGCAATCTAACTGCGTAGAACGGCGCATGGAGCACGAATAGCAATGAAAAATTTTCTCGGGAGAAAGGTAAGAGTTATTTTTGAAAGCACTGTAAAAGATTGATTTTTAGTTTTGAGGTCAAAAGACGGAGCTGTCAGCGCTTCAAATTCGAAAACCCCGCCCACGCGCCAGCCCAGTGATCCTTGTAACGAAAAGTGCTCGGCCCTTCCAAAAGCGAAATTCTACTTTTGTACTATTCGTAGAGCAAAGTTAATGGCGCAAACGACGCGAAGACACCGATTTCTCTGCCTCTCTCTCTCTCTCTCTCTCTCTCTCTCTCTCTCTCTCTCTTCCTCCGTCTTTTCTTTTTTCTTTTTAATTTTACTTTTGAGCGTTTGCGTAAACTTGGCCCTGATGACTTGGATATAATAAAGCGACAAGAATCGCGTTTTTCTAGTAATCGTAAAAATAACTATTTAAAATATAGTTTTCTTTTTGAATTATAACTGATAGTTTTATAGATTTTTTTTAACTAATGGCGTGAAATATACGAATTTCATTAGATTAATTCTAATTCTAACAGCTAATAAATATTATTATGTATATATATAAATTATTTGTAATATCTTTATAGAATATAAAATACATTTTAAATACTTTTAAAATATTTTTAAAAAATTTTTAAAACTTAACATGTTCTATGACAGAATTATATAAATGAAGTATTTTACAAAATATTGTTATCGAATATTAAGTATAAATAAATTATTCAGAAAATATTTTTAAAAACATATTTCAAAGAACCCGACGAGTGATCTTTTATACTGTTTCGTTCAAAATTGCTCCGTTCAAAGATTCTCTTATGTTATATTTTAATATATATTTATCAATAATAATATGTATTGTCTATATCGAGGTAAAGTATCAAGCAAATCCGAGAACACGAAATTTTCAAAACTTTTCAAGTTTCACACAAACTCACGATTTCATTTTTGCGAATTTACTTGAAACTGCGTTGCAACATAGAACAGATGCAAAGAAAAAGTTAGGATTAATAAAAATTTGCACCAATTTAAAATTTACACGTATTATATTATTTAAAACAAAGTACTGTTTGCACGATCAATAAATATTGAGTTTGGTAGCCCATGAAAAATATTTAAATAATACCATTTCGCGTAAAATAATTAAGTAAAAGTAATTCCGAACAACGATACAATTACTTGAAATTTTGTGTTTGAGAAAAATTGTAAACGGAGCTCTTTATTGCGAATTTACGAAATAAAAAGTGATAATTTTCCAAAGCAGAGCAGAACGTAGACTCGCAAGTACAGATCCCAAGTGCTTCATTCGATGGAAAATCAGATTTTCATCCGTCTGTATTCCCGAGCTACATAAGCTTTTATTCTCGCGCTTTTTCATACCTCGATTGTCCGAATTGCGGAAAAGCGCGACATCTATAATTTATTGTACGAGGGCGTAGTGCTCCGTACTCTCTTCGCCGTAGAGTCCCGCGAGTTATTATGTATATATATATATATATATATATATATATATATATATATATATGTTTCCTACCCATGTAAGCACAACACCCATGGCGCCACGCGTACATGATATACAGATACAAACAGTCCGGTTATATTTATAGACCCGAGGCCGTTTGCGTCCGAACAATATCAGAGGGATTCCCCGTAATACGTATATATATATATATATATATATATATATATATATATATATATATACATCTATATACTAACAGAAGAGAACGCGGCTGGTTTGCATTTGAGCGCGACCACGCGGCGAGGATGACAGACTAAATATATATCGCTCATTAATCGGTATATAGTTCCAGAAGCACGACGGCTTTTGGAATGTGTGAGCGATAACCGTTCCTAGATATATATCCTTATATACAAACGGGAGAGATTTTCTAAAGAATTTATTTGTTGTTTATCGTTGGATGTACGAACAAAAAGAAAGAAATGTAGATTTCTATGTTATACAAAAGTAATATTAGTATTATAGTAAATATAGTATTATATATACTCTACTGAAAAAAATTTATTCAATTCCAGTAAATATCTGTACGACCTGAAAAGATAACGATTGAATTCAAATAATAATAAAATATTTCCTGTATTCGAACATAAGTTCGCTATTCGAATGGAAAGGCTACATTACTGTATTATTCTACGGGGCTGAACATGAACAAGGACAGTCTGACTGTCAGTATTTTAGCTAATATATTATATTATAAAGACTGTAAGATCAATAAAAATATTTATTAATTTAATAGAAAACAGTCTACATAAGTGTAATTTTTAATTTTAATTCTACATTACTGTAATAAATAATAAAAAATGTTATTTCGACTAATTCGTTTCATTTTCAGAAAGGAAAAAATATTTATTTAAAGTTTCTAAAACTTTTTCCAAATTTCTTTAAATTTGCTAAATTTTTTCTCAGTCTCGATTAAATCAAGTGATTAATTTATTCTGTCCCCCGCATTATTTCCATTTGCAGCTTTATGCTAATTGGCAAATATTTCAAAATTGTGACGTTATGTAAAGGGTTGGAAAATAAGCGTATAGAGCAAGAAATTATTTGTCTAAAGTCCGAGATATGTCAGTTTGTCCGAGACAGTTTCGCTGGGGCGTCATATTGTACTTGACAAAGTAGACAAAATCCGAGTCAAGTCAGACAAGCAACACATTACATTAAACAGGCAGATGTGAAATTCTAGTATCCGAAATTCTACGTAGGAAAAATAATTTTATTTGCTCTATTTAATAACGCGATTTATGAAAACGATTTAAATAAACCATTGAATTTATAACTAATACAGACAAATTGTTATTTGGATTATTAGCATATTAAACTATTATAAGAAAAATCACAATATCAATTGCGGAAAAACTATTAGAATTCGAAAATAATTTTAAATACACAAAAAGTTTATTTTTTGGCACCCGAGCTGAAAACCTCTGCGTGTAAACTTAAAAAAAAACATAACAATGAATCGTTTATAAAAATCTTCGCAGTGTCATGAATTATTATTATCTTCCTAAACTGCAGGTAAGTGAACTCAAGGATAAATTTAAATTTCTTGAACACTTTTGATAGATAGATAGCTTAAATTCTACATACCATCTTACCTATTATATTATATATTATTTATATAATTCGTGTAGCATAAAATTCGTATCTGGAGAGTGACGTATATGGGAGCACTTTTCATTTGTTAGTTTTAATCTCAAAAAATTGAAATTTTAATTAGCTCAGAAAAATTTTTCATCCTATTTTCGTTAACAACATTTATTATGATTATAAAATATTTTTTATTTATGATTATAAAAAGATTGTAAACAGCATCGGCTGTATTTTAATAAAAAAATTCTATTATTGATCTATTCGGCCAAGAGAGAAAAATTTAATAAATGCATCATCCCCCTCCGATTTTTCTTTTCTCGCTCATTATAATGCATTCGAGAACCGTTTTGTTTACAATTCGGGCCCGACGTGGTATCGCCTATTATTAGCCCCGCGAGCGCTTCGAAGCCAAAACGCATCGACGATAGAGAATATATATATATATATATATATATATATATATATATATATATATATATACACTGTTTCGCACGTCCTAAAAGTGACTTATTATTATTTTTCGGCGTTGCGAAATCTCGTCTCCACTGCGTCCGAGACGACGGGCGACGTGTGCGCGTGCGCGCAAGGAGCGGCAAGGCGATGGACGAAGGAAAACTTAACGCCCGAGCTCCCCGAGAAGAACGACCCCGCGGAGGCGGCCAGAAATCCCGGTCCGATTAAAGAAAGCCGAATGCCCCGCCGCGACGTCTACGAGACGCGGTCGCCCCCCCCCCTCCGCTCCCTAGACACCAGTACGGGTTTTCGACAAAGCAGTCTCGAATAATTAATGAACTTGCGCTACAAATAAATGTTTAATGTGCCAAATAAGAGCTAAAAAGTATTCTTTAAAATATCGGAACGACGAAAACGTTTAAAACATTTTGAGAATTCCTTAGCCAGTTCTGACATCGGACACTAGGTGGCAATTTGCATTTTTAATACCATGAGCGCTCATCCAAATTGGCACACCGAACATGGCTTTCACTATGCGAATTTTACTTTTCTGAATATTTAATTTTTTTGAGCTGTTATTTGCATTTTGCAAAAAAAATTTTTAAAGTATAGAATTATTTTTCACTTCTTCTGAGATACATTATAATTTAGTAAAAGCGGTTTAGAATTACTTTTATAATATTATAATTTAAGCGGCTGTCCACTTCTTAAAATTCATATTTAGCGATCGTCCATAAACTACTCTATTTTAAATAATATTAAGTACGATATTATTTCAAATACTACTTAAACATACTCGTTATTTGCATTCTAAATTTCTCCAAAGAATTATGGAAATTTATGAAGAATGTGGAAATGACAACATCTTAAAATTTGTTTTATAATTTTTAGTTATGTCAATTTTAAAATCTTCTAATGTCCACACCGTTTTGTGAATTTATTCGAAACTATGAAACAGCGTATAGAATAGAAAATAAGAGATCTGAGATCTGAAATTTTGGGCAATAATTTAATATTATTTAAAATTAATTTTGTTTTTTTTTTAACTCTTTTTTAAAGAGTTCTTTTGTAACTCTTTTTATCTAATTATGTAATGGGCATTCGTTAAATCTTGCAATAATCACATTAGAATTTTGTTAAATTTCTTTCAAAGAAACAAAACAGAACGTTAAAGGAATTCCTACTCATTTCTTGTAAAATGCCCGATGCTTACTGGGAGCCCCTCCGAGAATTTATTTTACGACGTCAACAAACCGAGACACGGAAAAAGGGTGAAAAGAGTGCGTGAGTGAGTGAGAGAGAGGCGGGGGGAGAAAATGAGAGAAGGCTATATACCGACTGATTCTATCCCCCGTGAACACAAAGAGGCGCAGATGGCGCGAAGGTCTTATATAGTCGCCGTCGGCCTTCAGGAAAATTCGCGCGACTGGCGCGAACGAGCCGCGCGCGCGCGCGCGCGTGTGTGTGTGTGTGCGCGCGCGCCTCGATCCTCCCGGCGTTTATTCTCGGATGGCGATTAACCTTGCCTGGGGATTCGCGACGACGAGAGAGCGGGGCTCGGGTGAGAAGCGAGGAAGGGAGAGGGGAGGCGAGCACGTGTCGGGCGCGCCCGGGACTCGCTTTAGGCGCGCGATACACCTGGTGGATTCTGGGGGAAGGGGGGGCGGGCGGGGTCGCAGGAGCGAGGCTGTATTGTAAACGAATGGACGATCGGCAAATAGATCGGCCGAGCAGCTTCAGTTGGGGATCGGCAACGGACTTATAGGTGAAATTTTATGTCGATTACTTATGCGGGATTTACGACCGGGGAAGCGTTCTTTATCAGCTGACGGTTATTTTTAATCGGTATAACTTCTGCAGATATATTTTTATTCATTTGAAAGAGAATCGAACGAAATTAGATTCGATCTGTCTGCACTCTGAGATGGATATATATATATATATATATATATATATATATATATATATAGTATATATATGTATATATATATATATATATATACATACATACATACAGAGCCAAATATATAGTCGCGCGTTAAAATTTTTTTATTGCTTAATCTTCATCTTTCGACGGTAAGATACTACTCCGTAAAATAAGTTAAGCGACCATTAAAAAAAACGCCTATAAAATACACGAGGGAATAAAAGCATTTTCCAGAGGTTTAGATTTAATCAATGGATCGTTTATTTTTGAAACGCGATCCACTTAACGCCCCTAAATTTGCCTGAAAACATACTTGCTCGTCCAGTCAACTCAAAAAAATACCATAATTACCGGTCATACATCTATTTCAAATCGATTTTATAATTATATACAAAAATTATAATATAATAATTGATGTGCAATCCGTACGTAAAAAATTGTTAAACAAATAATTAATTTTTACTTTTTATATATAGATGAAATTAACTTGATCGAATGTTTTCAATGACATACATATTATATTTTAATTCATTTTGTTCATTGCATCTTACAATTACTTTTAATAATATAAATTACCAATTGAATTTGTAGCATTTAACTCCGTTTAATTTTAATATATTTCTTATAGAAACAATCATTGTAAATTTTTTTCAGTTGAAAGTAAATTTTAAAAAAATATTATTTTTAAAAATTTTAAAAATAGTTTTACGAATTTTTTTAAATTAAATCCTGGTAATTTTAATTTAGTCAAAGTCCTCCGTTATGGAATGTTAATGTATATAAAACTTCATTTGAGGTCTCTGTATATACGAAATAACTTATTACAGTTATGAAAAAAATGTTGTCAGTACGTACATATCAGAAAATCGGTTACGACCATCTTCGCGTATTATTAACACGATTAAAAACTTTAATTACACAGCTCTATATATTACAAAGTCCCGCAATCGTGCTTAACGAGTAGGAAAAATTCGAGGCGCGCGCGCGGCACATGTAGCCGTCGTGCAACCGGCCCAATGTAACGTCGAGTAAAAATGCGCCATCAAGCATATTATCATATATATATATATATATATATATATATATATATATATATATATATATATATATATATATAGTAAGGGATTACCTAAACGGCCAGCTCCGCAGTACCCCGAATGATTTTGGCACGAATTAAAATGGTCCTATATTGCGACCTGGTCGCGACCGTCGGTCTGCTTATGATGTTATGTATATATTCAAAAATAAAATTATACCCGTCGTGCGCGCTTGCCATGTGCGTGATCGACCACGTGTATCAAATAAATCCTGTCCTCGTCGGGGCATTGATTTTTCGCAGATGATAAAACTAATTAATTGAGGAAATGTAGCGTACAACATGTCCCTGTTTTTTGTTATATATATATATATATATATATATATATATATATATATATATGTATACTTAAAATTATTTTTTTAAAGAATACAATTAAGAGGAAGTAACTCACTTATTTTAACATTGCATTGTGGTTAACAAACCTTTTTTTTTATCATAAGTCAGTGATGCCACGTAAAACAAATTTTTTTTATTATTATCTTTTTATTTAAGAATTACGCATTTAATTTATATTTTTCTTTTTTTTGCTTTGATTGATTTGTATAATTAAATAAGTTCTAAATAATTGCAAGTAATCAATTTACTAAAGTATTTTGTTTAATACATATGATTGAATCATTATTAATAATAACTAGTTACATGTGTTAAAATTGAATTAATGTTTGTTAAGATCAAGAAAATATTTCATACAATATAACACATTTTTTTATTTTCAATAAATAACATTGTTAATTTTCTGAAACTTATTAAATGCGATTCTGAATTTTTCTGTGAATTAAATAATCCGAATTTAGAAAAGTATTTTATAAATTTTACTTCAATATAATTATTCAAATGGAAGGCATTTATAAATCATTTGGAAATAAATACATTATGTATATATTGGAAATTTGTTTTCAATTATAATTATCACTTATTAATTTTTAAGAATTTGAAGAAAACTGCAAACGCGTCTGTTTACTGTTTTTATCGGTTTACTGGAGTTTATCGGTTATAAGACTTTTCTCATATTCTAAAAATGAAATTTGAAGATCATCAGCTCAGAAATTGAAAAACGTACATACATATCCTCACTGATATTGAAAGGAACAAAGTATTTTATTTATCCGTTAAATTGTCATTTGGTTATTTCTTCGACATTTTTTTTTTTGTTTAAAAAGCAATACCTGAACGCGCATAGAAAATCTCATATAATTATACAAATTTGGCAGAGGCACCGCGGTCTGCTGATAAATAACAAGGTCGTAGGCTCGAAGCCCGAGATTGCGCGCGCGTGCGCTCGCTCCCCTGAGAAAATTATTTTGAGCGTTGATTTTGCTCGAATTCGGCACAAAAATCCGATAATATAGGCATAATGCGTAGAGATGTGCCGTTGGGAAATTTACGCGACCTACATATAATTATATAAACGGGCGCGGGCGCGCGCTCACTTACACACGCGTTAAGATCGTGAGAGATCATTAGAAAAATTATGTAAATATAGACGATGCCCGGTGTTCTTTTTGTGTTCAGCGGAAATACCCATAAGATATCTTTTAAAAAGACACACACACACACACACACACACACACACACACACACACACACACACACACATATTAATGTGTGTTCCGAAAAATGCTCTTTTCAGAACCCAAAGGTGTATTATATAGCACCAAAAAATTATTTCGTAACCCGCACGAGAGCGCTTTCAAAAAAGACGACGCGCAAGACGCATACAAATATATATATATATATATATATATATATATATATATATATATATATACCTATGTATATATAGTAATGCGATATAAATCATTTTTCTAAACGGAAACTATTTGAATGATTGAAACGGCTCAAATGTAAAAGTTTGCCGTTTATTTTTGAACAATTCTATAAATAACGCCGTACGTATTGTTATAATTCCACCTCGGACCTTGCGTTAAAAACCCGCTCGAGTGAAATAATTTATTTCGCGGCTTAAATCGAGCTTTCTCTCTCTCTCTCTCTCTCTCTCTCTCTCTCTCTCTCTCTCTCTCTCTCTATCTCTATCGTGCTTTCTTTTTTTCTCGCTTCAACATGCGTGCATTATTTGGTTTTTTATCAAGGCCGGCTGAAAACACGCAATTCTAGCCTTTTGATCACTTCTTCTACTTACGTTTTGTATGTCGAATTAAAAAAAAAGGTCTAAACTTTGGTACTCGAAAAAATTTTTTATACGATTTATTCTATCCTCCATCAATCGATGTCCGCTCGTTCAAGTTAATTTTATGTTTTACCGAGCGTCTAAAAACCTATATTCATATATTGTTCCGCATTAATTTCTGCCTTAGCCTTCTTAGCCTCTCTTAGGATATAACTAAAAAAAGCGAGCTTCATACATGTATATATATATATATATATATATAACGATCTGGGAAAGAGACAGGGAGGTGGTGCGTGCGCGCGCGAGTGTGAGAGGGGCGGGCGAGCAGGGGGGGGCGCGAGAATTGCTCAAAGCGAATTCTTGGCGCAAGAGTTGTAGGTCAGCCAGTTTAATGCACCAAGGTCCGCGTGGAACTGCGCGCGCATCCCCGCGAAGCTCGCGGGCTCGAGAGGGCGGCCGCGCCTTACCGATCGCGTCGCGCGGGATTTTCTATTTTTCGATCTCCTCGGGCGGGCTTCAGCACGGCTTATCTAGCCCGAGGAGCTCGCCGCCGAGGCGGTGCGCGCGCGGCCCAGGGTTTTTATCGCGACGCGCCGCGCGATGCTCCCCCCCCCTGCCCCCTCCCCGACTTTAGCCAAACACCGTTTTACACGCGTAATGTTATATATAGAAAACGTAACGTTTTATCGATCTCGCCCGCGTTATTTTTAGCGATGTTTTTAGGGTGGTAAATTCGGCACTATTAATATTATCATTATCATTATTATTATTGGCGAAAGAAAACGCAAAACGCGCTGTTTTATATCGATGTTGTGCAATCTGTTTTTATAACGCGCGTCCGTATGGCCAAGTTAACCTATGCAAAAGGTGTTTGTGGACCAGCGCGGCATATAAATAAATGAATTTTCAGATTCGCTCGGGAACCAGAAATTATTTCAAAGCCTGTATTATTTATGTAAATAAGACGGCGCTGTTTCATTCTTTTTTTGCTTTTACAATAATTATTATTTCGTATTTAACAGTCAAACGAGTGACTTGGAGTTAAACGCCCATCATCGATTTTGTGTTACGAATAAACATAACCTGCATTTATTTAGTTTTAATAATTTTTAAAAATTTTCCATCTGCTTTCGCAAAATGTATCTTTTAATGGCTTAAAAATTATTTTGCGATACTCTTAAATTTTTGAAAGATTAGATTTCGCTTTGACAAAATACATGCTTGAAGAGGAAACGGCTGGACCGGTAGTCAAACGTTAAAAAGAGAGAACGAATTATTAGAAGCTAATAGAGGGTCTGCGAGAAAGAGTGAACCAAATCGATAGATGCGTTTAAAATAAAAGATTGATTTGTTTTCTCGATGCTCGTGGTCGAACGACGATTTGACGTTAAACGAGCGAAATAATACGGAAACTCGATACTCCGTAACATTTGACGGTCACTATATGATATATGTATACACGTGTATACCACCAAGTAAGAGAGCGAAAGAGTATATATTAGAGGAAGATGAGAGGCGATAGAGAATGAACAATCTTATATAGACGCGCGTGCGCGCGCGCGCAAGCGCGGAGGCAGAATTAGAATGTCAATCGTGCGAAGAAAAAGTGGCATTAGTGGGTGCGCGAAAAATTAAAAATAACCCGTACACTTTCCGAGATGTATATAAGCAAGTTGACCACGCTTCAACACCAAGGACTCACTCTCTCTCCCTCTCTCCCTCTCTCCCTCTCTCTCCTCCTCACTCTTTCTCCCTCGGTGTCAGAACAATTTTCAAATGTTAAATCGCTAAACTGAATTCTCTGTCTCTCTGTATCTCCCGAGTTATATTCATAGTCACTGATTTGTACTTGTCTGCCCGGGTGATTTTGAAACACGCTCTTTCAGTTGAAGAAAGAGAAACGTAGAGAAAGAGAGGAAAAGGAAGACAGAGAGAGAGAGAGAGAGAGAGAGAGAGAGAGAGAGAGAGAGAGAGAGAGAGAGAGAATTGAAAAATGACGAAAAAATAAAACTTTTATACATAGTTTACTGCACGACATCGTCGCAAATTTATTAGCTGCGGCACTATTCACTTTTGCATTCGGTATAATTTGCTCTTCAGCCGGTGGTTTTACAAGCGAGCAATAAGATAATATTTTTAGTACCGAAAGCGATTCTTTATTATACTGTTCTAGTTTCAAAAAGCGCGACTTTTCACCGTTCAGGAATGACTAGATTGTGGATTTGAACGCACTTTCGAGTTTTATCGAAAAGTTAGCAAATGGAAAGGCTAAGAGTTCGTATCGAAATACGGAGAGAACGATTTAGGAAAATATTACTAGATTTTCTTTAGGAACGAGGAGATTATTAAAAATTTTCTCACTTTTGAATACACAATCTAATAAACATTTATACATGTGTGTGTGTGTGTGTGTGTGTGTGTGTGTGTGTGTGTGTGTGTGTGTGTGTGTGTGTGTGTGTGTGTGTGTGTGTGTGTGTGTGTGTGTGTGTGTGTGTGTGTGTGTGTGTGTGTGTGTGTGTGTATCTGTGTGTATAGGTCTGAAAATATTGATGATACACTGTACGAATCTTTTTTCATACTTCTTAGTTCCTGTCTCCTTGCTCTAACAGATCTAGTAATTTTAGCTACATGGTTCTTTATTACTATTCTAGTTTTAAAACACGACTTTTCACTGTTTAGAAATGATTCATATACACCACCGACTTTTATATATAAGTAAGAAATTCAAAGTTAGCGAAACAGTACGCGGAGTGAACGGTATAGCTGAAATCACTAGATAATTTCAAGGAACGCCGAAATGGACTGAGAAGTATGAAAAAAATTTTTTACACTGATTATTTTGTAAATGCAATTCAAATGAACATTTACTTCTTCTAATTTTGACTTGGAAATATAGTAATTTTTCTCACACATCCGAGTTACTTTCTCCTCGTTCGTATAATAATAAAAAATAGTGTACTTTTTTCTAGACCGTTTTCCTCATGTAATACAATCCAACCAACCACTCTTGCATCCCTATGTATGTATATACATTTTACTGTACGGTACCCCTACATGTTTTTTTTTCGTAAGGACTAATCGCCAACAGCCGAATCATACTGCACTAATCATGAAATAATAATCGCGCGTCGTATATTCACTGATCCCGCACACTGTCCAAGTTCATATATAAATATATATATATATATATATATATATATATATATATATATATAAATATGTATATATACTTTTATATATAAACAACGATGAAGAAGAAAAAAATAGGAAGGTATATATATGTAATAGCACTTTTGTTAATCTCGCCGCACTGCTTATGTATATATATATTGCACTATTTATATACGTGTACTCCGTTTTACGTCACACTGGCAGGTTGCTCGTCAATGGCGGGGCGGGGAGGTAGGGACGGGGAGATCGGCTAGAATACGTTTTGTTGGTTGTTTTTTTGTTTTCTGTTTCGTATCACACTTACCCCGGGTGTCTCTCTATATATCCCCTTCCAGCTGGCGGGCGCGGGCCGCTGGCGGCGACGACGACGACGGCGATGGGGCGCTCGCTCTCGGTTGGCGCGCGAGAGGAGAATACGGACGGACGGACGGGCGGACACGGGCGATCCGCCGGCTGACGGGCTGATGCGGGGCGAAAAACGGGGCGCCGCTCGGGACGGGCCGCGGGCTTAAGTAGCGCGGCCGGGACTCGCCCTGGCGGCGAGGACGGGAAACCAAAGCTCTCTGGCCGTCGGCCAGTCCTCTTCCTCCTCCTCCCGCACCACCTCCTCCGTCTCTTCTTCCTCCTCGCGTGCCACCGGGACGCGCGTCAGATTCGGTGGAGGCTCGCCGTGCAGCGGGGCCTGGAGACCCGGGGGCATTGTGTTGGATTATTATTTTGAAAAAAAGATGATAATAAACAAAGAAAAAAACAAAGAAGTTTTCTCCCCCGATCGTCATTGTCAACCGGTATCGACATCTAAAGAAGATTTCTAAAATTTCGATCAAAAATTTCTTATACAAGATATTTCTATATATATATATTTTTAGACTTAGTTCAATGTACACGACTGTTACGAATAACGCATACAATACAATAGAGTGCACTGCACCGGTGCATATACGAACTATTTTATACGGTTTCACCAATACCCAAGACTAATCTTTGTCTTGTCCGGTCCCGTATCGGAATTTCAGCTCGATACCAAAGCAACACCGTATAAAAGAGTTTCAAGATCAAAAGCAAGGCCCGACTTAATAGAATATTGATCTTGGCCAGATTTTTTAAAGATGTAAGGATCTTGGTCTTGATACACTGTATTATCTGATATCTTTAATGGATTCGAAACTTAATTGTTATTGAAATATTCATGATCATTAAAGGATGAATCCGTTGACTTTTTTAAGATTTGGCCATATATTTTTAATAATCTTAATGTGACAAATTGTTATTTATTAAATTATTTTTTTAAATTTTGTAACTTTTAATACGTTTTTGCTATCATGATCAATATCAAGATCATGAGCATATCGATAATCCCAAAATTCATACAAGACCAAAACCATACTTTAGTCGACAATATTTTTTCCGTACAAGACAATATTTTACTGAATCTCATCTTGTCTTTGTATTGGCGAAGCACTTGTGCATTGTTGTATTACTATTTATAAGTATATACGTGTCTTTCTAAAACTTATTCCTTTAATTTTATTTGTATTTACATTTAACAAGTGACCTAAGTAATGCTATAAATTATATGATTGTAAGATCAATTTTTTACCCTGATATGTTAAAAAATAATATTCTGTGATATTCTAAGTAAAAATGTTCTTTTTAGCGTCTTGGAAAACGGTTACTTAAATAGACTCGAATCTTTGTCAAATACATGTTATTTTTTATTCCAATTGTTTTTAGCACTGACAGCGCGACCAAGAAAATCTACTTACAACGTTCCATATAGGATACAGATTTTTCATTACTTAAGTAGGATTCCGGTTATTTTTATACGGTATTGATAAAACTTAAAGAAGGAATACTGAAAATGGCAAAAAGGCCCAGGTAGTGATACACGTGTTTATAATAGCTTACTTTATAAAAACTAGTAAAATATGGACATAATTACGAAAAGAAAATGGTCCACTATTATATTCTGAAACAAAATATTCATTTTGAATCTGGTAGATCTTATTTTCTAGATCTTTTAAAGATAAATTTATTGTCAATTATAAAGAAAGAGAAATGTAATAACTAAGGATACCAATGTAATAGGCTGCATTGTACCTATGTAGGCTTTATTTAACGAAGAAGTGATTTTTTGTAATGAATATATATTATATTAAAAAAAATACTATTTGAGTAACGATTATACGTTCATATTTTGCTGCAGCAAAATGTCTACAGATACAGCTCAATACAAGGCTCAATACAAGGCTCAATACACACACACACACACACACACACACACACACGTTTTTGTATTATGATAATAAGTATTAGCTATAAAAAAAAGTAACTAATTCGTTTGAATTAGTTTTGTTAGAAACGTTTGAATTAGTTTTGTTTTTAGAAAATTTTGTTTATAAAACAAAATTTTCTAAAAAAATATAATGTATTAAAAATGATTAAAAATGGCATATAAAATAAAATTTTAACATCTTTTTCTCAGACTAAATTACATTTTTCGTACTTCGGCGACTAGCAGTCGATTTATTTTTTTAAGAGCAAACAAATAAGATATCAGGTTTAAAAAGGAATTTTTTGAAAAACTTTCAATGACTAATATGTTTTTTTTGTTTTTTTTTTTGTTTTTATTTTTTTTTTCAAGTATTTTTAAAATTATGCACTATAAATCGCACTATATGGGCACTTTTGCTTATTGCACCGTGGTTTCTCGATTAATTTAAGATCAAAAAGATTGATCGTTTATCCAGTTATTCAAATGATCTAGGATTCCCAGAAGAAATAAACTAAGAAGAACATAGTATTAGGCATTGAAAAGTACGTATACTACACAGCACGAGTTTTTTTATTATAATATCACAAATAATACGAAATAATCTCTCCTTTACTCATTGATGATATATCTAAGAATTGCTGAATTTTCTCCAAATGTTACATCTTGTAATTATTATTACGCATTATAAATTACGTAAAGTATAAAAATTTTAAAGACAGATAAATATAAAATAGTAAAAATCACAACAACAAAAAACGAAAAACTAGAGCGATATTACTTTGTCTCGACCCGCACGTCGTTGATTCTGGGCGAAAAGGGAAATTTTCACAAAAATACTATAATGGAGAAAATCATAAAACATCCCTCAAAATCCTGGTTTTTTAAGTGTATCCCGATGGTTTATATTAGAATTGAAAAAAAAATCCATTAATTCTCGGAGATCGTATTAAATTACATCGCTTTTGTAATATATAATATATATTCTGTGTTTAATTATGATATTTATCGAAAAAATTTGTGCAAATCTAAGTTAGTTATATATCTAGGCAAATTTGTAATTATTGCATAACTTTAATTGTTTACGTATACTTTTTTGAAATTGATTGATTGATTATTTCAAAATTTCTAAATGATTCATTAAAAATTGGTTTTGTTTAAAACTAGTAATGTTACAGATTTATTCAGTCATTTGAATTACTAAGAAAATAATTCTCTTCATACCTAAATTATTTCTTAAAAAGGTAATATGCAAGGAATATAGTAATTTAATCTAAGAAAAAGAACTCTTTTATCTAATCTATTTATCTGCAATATAATGATAAAGCATATTTTTTTCTATGAATATTTGCCAAAGAAATCACATACATACATTGAGACACCTCATTTACTGGAGGTAATGCCGACCTCACTTGTCGAATAACATGGCAGCTTCAGACCAATAACATATTTAAATCATTTAAAATTAATTCAATGTTTGGTTGCGTTAATTTAAATAAGCTCCTGGTTATTAATAATTAAGGATGACTATTTTAAAATCATTTTCGAAAAATACAGGTCCCCATCTAGAAGTTGATTTACAGTCGCATTTACGAATTAATAAGAGAACTTTTTAAGGAAATTAACAATATGGCATCGTTGAATTATGGTAATTTCAAATGAGTTTGGTTATGTTTTACTTTGATATGGTATTCGAAAAAATACGGTACATATTCGAAAAAAAATCGAAAAAAATACCACCTTATGTCCGATGGTGAGGATTTGATTATGAGTGCTCAAATTTCTTATGCTGATTACGCTATTGTATCAATTTCTTTTTAATTTGAAATAATACTATTTTTTAAAACTTTCTAATTCAGTATAATAAATAAAATATTGATAATAAAAAAAATTTTTTTCTATATTTAAAATGTATAACTTTCGCTATTTTTATTTAATACTTCAAAAATAAGATATTGCGAATATTCTTTAATTATTAAATCAGTTTATATCGAAAATACATGCTTCTTTGTTTTTCACACAGATGACGAAAATAATTGAAAAATATTAGTGCAAATTTATATTATTATGATATATTTTCCCTAAAACGTTCACTTTAAGGGCAATTTTTAGAAATTTTTGTTACTACAATCTACCGGAAACAAACAATTTAATAAATTACAGTTCAAGAACATTAATGTAAATGAAAAAATATTGTGTTTCGATTAAAATTCATTTCAAGCAAGAGTGGAAATGCATTCCGATTACGATACTCTGGAACACCCTTCTCTCCAGTAACACTATATATATATATATATATATATATATATATATATATATATATATATATATATATATTTGCGGAGGCCATAGCCAAAGTGGCATACAAACAGCTGCTCATTATGTGGATGCCCACCTGTGCGAGGAGGTCCGCTAAAAAGCAGAAAACTATGTATAAAATTATCCAAGGGTGTCGCACTTTGGCCGCTTGCGGCCGGTCCCGCCGAGATGTATATCGCTGTTGTTGGGATCTCGAATCCGTCTCGGGAGCGAAAATTGGCGCGCGCTTTGTGCGCGCGGACAAGGCTTTTTCGACAAGTGCGGAAGACTAGTTAATAAGAGGCTCCGCCGGTAATAAATAATCTAAAGTGTTTCTAAATTATCTATAAATTGCGGGGCTCGGATAATTTCTGTGTCTCGGTATCAATTCAGAATTCAGGGATACATTGCCGTTAATTAATTAAAAAAAGAAAAAACTTTTTGCGTATTCTACATACATAAATACACATACACATACACACACATACACACATATACACACATGTATATATAATAGAAGTTCTGATTTAAATACTAAAAAGTTTTGGCAATCATTGATTCTACAGCCCTGGTATAAATTCATCTTATATTTATAGATAGAGAACTGTTTAATAGGTACTTAAAATAGAGATCATTTTTTACCTCCCAAAACCTATCCCAACAATCGCCCAACATTTTCTAAAAATTTATAAAGAATTTATTTTGACATTTTTAATTTTTTCTGTATTGTTTGTTTCAAAATATAGGAAATATTTGTAATTGGATGAGTGAATGGTTTAAATAATGGTTACTGGTTTGAAAATATTAATTTTTCTGCAAATTTTTTTGGTTGTTCTTGAACTAACATAATAAAATTATTAAAATTTCCTCATTATAACTTACAAATCGTACCTTCGCCGCCTGATTCTGATTCTCAAGATTCGAGGGAAAATCTAGTCTTTACCTAGTGCGAAGAGGCTTCTTTACGAAATTCGTTACAAACTTCTCGTTTCGTAAATAAAGTCTTTCTGAACAAAGCCTGGTATTAACAGTGATAGATGTTTACTTACAATAATATTAAGAATGTGTGGATCGCCACCAAGTATACAGTGGTGAAGCTCACACTCACTCGGTTGTTATTTAGAAAAAATTTTATTTTAAAGAAGAGATTCTCAATAATTTTTAATTTTGGCAAAATAAAAAGATCAATTGAAATTATGTGAAAGGTTTTTATAATAATAGCAATTAATGATTTTTGGGGTTTAAATATAATATTTATCTTTAATGCATTCTAAGCGAATATATAAAAGTTCAATTATTAAATACTAAGAATGTTTTGTGGGATACAATTTTTTTCACATAAAATAAACATTTTTTACGATGATATAAGGTAATTAGAATTTAAACATTACAAAAAATTTGTTTACTTTCTGAAATATCGTCCATGGTACTTTGTGTCTCATTTAACCCTGAGAAAAAAGCTTAAAATGTCAGATTTTTTACACTCTTCAATAAATTAGCATTTTTATCTTTTCTTTTACCAAAAGAATATTGTTCAGATTTTGTCAATAAAGCAAAACTTTGGTAATATTTCTAAGTTTTAGTAATCTGAAAAAGAAAACTTTCAGAATTTTATGTATTACGTGGGTAACGTTCGATAATTAATCGAGCGAGGAGAATTTGGGATAAACGAACACCTCTAGGTTTGCTCGGCCGAGGATCGAACTCGGGATCCTTTAACGATGCCCCGGTTCGTTTCTTTCTAACTTGTCCTAATAGTCTCGCTGTGCCGGCACTCCTTTTTGAATGATACACGCCACCTGCCAATACAGCGTCGACCACATTCCTCGTCGTATTAGATTCGCCGAGCGGTAATGCAGAAACCTACTGGTCTGATATTCCGCCATGTATTCGCACGTAGATTCGTATCACTGGACGGAGTTTCAAGCACGCTTCCATTCTTTTTCTTTCTTTATGAATACTGAATGAGTTCCAAAATAAAGTTGCACATGGCAAAAGTAAAGTTATAGGAACTGATTGGATCATTTTCGAGGTTAGTGTATCGAAACGAAAAGTAGGCTTAGATGTTTTATACAACAGTATAGATAAGATTATTATAATAAAAACTAGAAAAGGAATTAAAAATTAAGTATTATTTATTTAAAAAGAACGGAATTTTAATAGCAACAGCTGAGAAACTAAAATCATGATAACTTGAATTATTTATTTATGATTATTATTATTACGTGATGTAAAATTTATTTAGTTTATCTCGTTGAATAATGGAATTTTTATTTATATCGTAATTAATTAACGAATAATGTTTGATTATTTAATCAATGCACCTTGTCAACGGGAATGCGAAGTTTGAAGTAGAAGAGGCGCGAATACGTCAGACATGCATGCGATGAATACCTGAACCCAAAAATTTTCTATAGCAACATCGTTCTATTTTAAATACATTTTACGTATGTGTGCATTGAAAAATTTACCCGAAACGTTAAGCTTTAGTAAACTCTATGATTTTATCAAAATATTATAGAACATCGCAATTTTTTTACAATAACAAAATTAATAAATACATTAAGAATCGCTCGGAGCGTTAGATTCCCATTCTCAATAGATGTCATTACTTAAAATTTTTAATAATTTCTTTCCATTCGAGGTTCAATCGAATCTTTTTTCCGAACTTCCCGGTAAAATACCAATACCTCTACGACGACATATATATATATATATATATATATATATATATATATATAGTTTGAACTTTTGTACATCCGTCCAAATACCGCGCGCGATGACTAATGGCTTCCCGTCACCCGGCGTTCTCCGCGCATCGGGCTAAGTAAATAATCCCGCCATCGGGGAACGCGCGCGTATAGCCGACGCGAGATAAGTAGACACGCGTCAAGGGGCCGTGGAGATGGGCGTGACCGAGGGTCGAAGGGGGGGGCTATTTTAAAAACTCGAAAGGGCCGGGTGGCGCGTGCGCAGCGCCCGATGGATACTCGGCCGAGAGCTCGGGGCGGCGGCACGCGTTTCAGTTATACATATACGTGCGACACGCACGATGGCTGCATGGTCGAAGAGTTTGTTTGCTCAAGGCTTAGATGTTGTCATGATTCGCCTCTGTTTTCTTTTCTCTCTCTCTACCCCCCTCTCCCCCCCTCTCTCTCTCTCTCTCTTCTTGACTATAAGAACATCGTGTGGGGCTAAGCTTATAAATCAGAATCTTTTCTATAAAGTATCATTTAGCCATTAATCGCTACGTAGTATATTAGCCCGAATTGTTCTACTGCTGTTTATACTTTGGGCCTCGTCGCGTATGATGATGGTATTATGATGAAGATGACGGTGATAATAATGATAGCCATAAAAGTAATCATAACGAAAACATAACAACAAAAACAACAACAACAACAGCAACAACATAAATACTACAATAATAATAATAATAATAATAATAATAATAATAATAATAATAATAATAAACTATGTTTCACGAGACAAGCCTATCTAGATTTCAACTGGCAAGCTCTTACGTCACGGAAGTATAATATCTTCGAAAAATTCGAATGAAAACATAAAGGGGGAGTGGAAACGCTGTAAGCTTAACAAATTGCCTCATAAAATATCGGAACGCTGGATGGAGGTACAAAGGTAGGAAGGGGACGATCAAGACGGCCTTGATCTTGTGCTGCGTTTCCAAGCATTTATCCCGGGCGCTTTTCCTGTAAACGAGAGAACGGGAAAAATATGGCGGCAGGAGGGGGCGGGGTTTAGCAGTCGCGCCGAGCATAAAGCGAAGCTTTCGTCTGACGTAATATTCTCCCCTGCCCCTGGCGTGCGCGTTAACGCCACGAGAATCGCCCAGCTGGACTTGCCGGATAATCCATCTGAGCTCTTTTCGCGAGAAACTTGATGGAATCCGATGTTCGAGCGACTGCCGATCGATATAGTTTTTCATAGCCGCAACGTTTTTCAAGGGTACAATACCGTTTACGATTCATAAACGTATTCCGTTAAAAATCGAAGGCAGTCACAGAGAATTATTGAGACGCACAGTTGACAGTCCGTGTTTCAGCGATGAATTATTTTTGTACTCTCGT
Organism: Sycobia sp. Sy_11; assembly: GCA_018907035.1. Taxonomy (NCBI): domain Eukaryota; kingdom Metazoa; phylum Arthropoda; class Insecta; order Hymenoptera; family Epichrysomallidae; genus Sycobia; species Sycobia sp. Sy_11. The sequence goes on along the minus strand of JACCIC010000015.1, from coordinate 4,700,239 downwards.
TTACGTTTATACAGGATATCTCTGTCGCTCTCTCTCTCTCTCTCTCTCTCTCTCTCTCTCGCTCTCTCTCTCTCCCTCCTCTCTCTTTCTCTCTGTCTGTTCATCTAACGATACATTTTTTCGGGGTACGAAAATAAATCCAGGTGCAACGACTTCTCTCCTAACGCCAATCATGTTTAATTTTTCTGCGAAACATTTTCCCGTGTGACAGAGAAGAAGAGAGGGAGAGGGAGAGCGAGAGACAGAGATGGAGGGAGAGAGAGAGAGAGAGAGAGAGAGAGAGAGAGAGAGAGAGAGAGAGAGGAGTCAAAAAATAAATTTACGACGAAGGCTTATAGTTTTCGCCTACATCTCAGCGCATAAATAATTTTCTCGTAAATAATAAAGCGCTACGATTTATCACCCTGTGCATAAAGCGAACAAAGAATAAAATATACAAATATACATTGCGTTCGTATAGAAAAGTATTAAGGGGAGCATTTATATCTCGTCAATAGGGTCAAAGATTTTCTTCTCCGTATATATTTTTGTAAATCACAAAATTCAGATCGATGCACAATCTATTTGAAAAATACTTATAACTTTACAAAGGCACATGAAAGTATATATAAAATATAAAAGTATGTTTTTTATGCATCCGGCGATTGAATCATTAACGGAATTTGAAAAATATTTTTAAAAACATATTTTTCCTAAAAAAACGGTCAAAAAACTAAAAGAAAATTAAAATGAAAAAAAAAAATAATTAAAAAATTAAAATGAAAACCAATTCACGATTGGTATAGTACTGCATTTGATAGGTCGTTACAATTGCCTTGGATATGCCAGCTACTGAAATTGAAAATACTGGTAAGGGTATTTAATTTTTTACCAAAAAGAAACTAGTTGGCCCTGAATATTAAAGATCCACACTCGAAGCGAGTAAAATATATAACATTGTCTAAAATTGTATTTGTCGATTAGATCCAGATGAATGTCCAGATGTACCAATTCTAATCCTTTAAGGACCTAAAAAGGGATTAAAACTTATCTATTCAACATTTCCAAAATGTTCTTATGCAAGTATCTAATGTTTCTATGTGATGTATGTAAGTTTTTCGTAAGTACATATAAAAATGTAAAAATCAAACTGGATTAAAGATATTAGAGAAAAAATTGTAATTAAAATGATTAGGGCACGTTAAATGAAAAATCATGAATTTCATCCCAGAAACTCAATCATTTTATTTTGTCTATCAATTTATGTTATTCATATTATTAAAATAAATAAAAAATAAATGAATGAAAAGTAGCTAACTAAACATGTTTTGTAAAATAAGTGTAGAAAAGTGCAAACTAGTCGATCTATTAGTTTTCGAGCAATAATATCCACTGACATAAACAAATGCCTATGAAGCTTTGAGTAACAATAAAGCCTCGGGAGCACTTTATTATTCATCAACGCCCTCCTTGCCCTCTTAGCTTCGTTCTGCGATCTTGAAATTTCGAGACAGTATACCGAAGACACTCCGCTGTGGCGTATTATAAATTATTCGAAAAACGAAGTTCTGAATAATTTCCGAATATAGATAATCCCGTTTGAAATAATGGATTAAATTAAATTAATATCCATTATGGTATACGAGTTTATATTACACTCGCTGACCAGCCATCTAATTAATTCTGTTGTATCGTGTTCTTTACCGATTTTTGTCAATAAATTATGATGTAAATTTGTTTCCAAGTATATCTTAACTTTACAATTTGAATATAATACACCAATATATCTGGATTTTCCATCGGATTCGTTGTATTGGCAACTTTTCCTCTTCATCTTCTATAACAACCTAGGAAAAGCTCATTAAAAATGGCAATTTTTAATTAAATTAATATCCATTATGATACACATACACACGTGTGTACGCAGACGAAATCTCTCCCAACCCTCTAATCGGGTTAAAACCCGCGAGCTTGATAAAAAAAAAAAAAAAAAATCTCGATAGAGCGCTCTCGGCGCACCATCAAAGCTCACCCCGCGCGCAAAGGAATAATGACCGATCGTAATTCACTTTCGAAAAGCTCATCGTTCCCGCCATCGGGGCTCCTACTTCCCCCCTCCCCCCCCTCTATCATCCATCGCACGGGGCACCCGAGCGCATCAGCCGCGCAACCGCAACGCCGCCCGTCGAAAGCTCGACTTTACGTAAGCCCGCCGCGCCGCGCGCTCGCTCCGCGTGCTGTGGGCCGCGCAGACAAAGAGGGCGAGGAACGGGACGACGGGGCGTGGGGGAAGGGGGAGTGTAGGGGGGGGGAGTGGGGAGCTCGACGAAAATAGCGACACGCCGCGTGCAGCGCGTTGCGCTTCGAATCGCGGAAACGCGCGCCGATGGCGAAACGCGGCGGCGGCGGCGGCGGCGGCGGCCGACGGCCGACGGCTCTATTTTTACGGGCCGCGTGCGTGTAATGACGATGAATACACGAAGGGGCGTGTAGAAAGTGGGCCCGCTTCGTCGGTCCTCCCCGAGCACCCGCGTGGGGGCCCGATTCTTCGGGAGCAACAGCCGCGGGAATCGATCTTCGTCTATTATCGAGCGTCCGGTGCCGGGGCTTTCGCTACGGTTTTTCTCCTTTCTTTTTTTTCTTTCTATTTGACTCTCGCTCGATCTTTAAACTCTCTCCTCGATTCTTTAAAGGGTTTCGTTTTTTATTTTTAGGTCCGCGCGAGGACTATGAATAGAGTCGCCCGACACGATCTATTCGGATTTTCGCGCTTGAAGATCACGCGACGCTCGCTTCGACTTTGAAGGTCGTCCGAAATCATCCTGCATCCGTTGCCCCCGTTTCACGTCGACGGATTTGCGTTACACAACATAAATATACTAATAGAGGCCTGTAAAAGAAAAGGAGTGCATTGACCCCCGTGTACTATAGGCGCGCGGCCTTAAAATAACTCCGATGACATTTTTGAAAATTTGAAGACGCTCCATTAATTATTCGTAAAATCTCGATCTGCGATCAATTCGAGGATCGTTTGCATTGCATTCGATGATCTTTGAGAGATTTAAATTTAAATTTATAGAGATTGACGGAGTTAAGAAAATATTTTTATAGATTACGATGCTTTAAGGTTTTGAAATCATGTATCAGGTCTTAATGTAATCATTATACGAAAAATTTTAAGCGTTAAATGTGCCAAAACATAATGTTACGTCTATTAAAAAACAAATATAAATATATTTCAATAAATTTATTTGTATAATAAAGATGTCAAAGCGCGTCAGCACTGTCAAAAAACTGCACTACACTGTCAGAAAAATTGAAATTTAATTTTGATTATTAAATTTTAAAATAAATTTTAAATAATAAATATCATATACAAATAGAAAACCATTCAAATACACACACACACATATATATTCAATTTCATAAATTATTATATTGTATGGTAAATCTATCTTAAGTGTCAAAATTGTGATACATATTAAAGATAAATGTATATTAAATTTATAATCATAATAATAAACTAATTCAATTTTATCTTAAATTTACAAGTATAATATATATTTAAGATAAATCTAAGACAAATAATAATATAAATTAAGATCAAAGTATAATATAAATTTTACATTGTAAGAGAACAATTTTCAATGGTAAATGTACCTTGAAGTGAATTTGTATATGTCATAAAAAAGTAAGTATGTGTCATGTGTGCGTGTATGTATGGACACATACAGCCATATATACTAGAAAAAGGAAAATCAGAATGGTTCTGGATGTGCTAAATACAAAACCCGCGTGGGGGATAGGCAACCGGGGCGATCTCGGGGTGTTTGGTAATTAAATCATTTGCGATAGGATCTGCGGCGTAAATTAAGATGTCTAAAAAAAGCACGTTTGCATAGCTCCCAGAGAGGCGGCGGCGACGGCTAGAGAAACCGTACATAAATCCGTACATTTCCCTCCCCCCTCCCCCCTCTCATTCTCTCTCTGTCTCTCTCAATCTATCTATCTATCTCTCTATCTCTCGCGAAAATTTTCCGCCGCCTCTCTGACGCATTTATATAAAACGTCCGACGACGACGCGACGGGGTTGCGATCGCGATCCAAGAATCATTGCACTTCGTGCCGTTTTCTATATCCCTCCAATGCTAATATCTGACCAACGTGGCTGGGGGACGGGGAGGGGGCAATAAATCACGGCGTGCGGAGGGAGGGGGGGGCTAGATGAGGAGGAGCGAGGCGCACAGCCGGGCTGACTGAACTCTCTGAATGGGACGACTGCGGCGGGGCGGCGCGCGCGTCGGCACGAAAGCAGAAGCATTATGCAGTGGAGAGGACGGAATTCGAAAATAAAATACGCCTCTCTCTCTCTCTCTCGTGGATTCAATTATAAACGTGCGCGCGCGCGTTACGGACAATGAGCCACGCGCACCATGAAGTCCAAGGGATGACGAGCGGCAGCGCGCGTGACGCTCCTGCTGGTTATAATAATGTGGCGGACGGGACGGGGGTGGGGATCAAGTATGGTACATTTCCACGAATGGCGAATTTTCTGAAGTACAATGGCACATCGAGCCTTCAATTTATTTTATGTGCTTTTTTCCTTTTCTTTTTTTTTAATTGGCGAAGGCGATGATAGTACATTATAATGCTTTTGCTACCGTCTGCCACATTGGAACGTAATGAAAAAATGTCAGTTTTCTACCCCCTGTCGAACTGGTCACCAAGATCGCTCCGAATTAAGTTGCCTGATCATAAAATACAATCCGCTGAACTTGAAAAAATATAATATTATCGGTTCCATATTAAGGTTATTTCTGCAATTAATTTGACTCTCAAAGCCTTAAATTTTAAAGATTGCCGCGCAGTGTAAAATTAATGAAGTGTATTTTAAGGAGAGACGTTAGACAGAGAAGTTGGGGTGCATGAGTCGAAGCCTCTACGGGGGATTGGTAAAAAGAAACAAGAATAATCAATTGAAGACTATAAGTTTGTTCATAATATAATTTTAAAATAAAATTTAAAAAATTTTAAAAAGCAAAAAAAATACAATTAAAAAGCATAACTAATTTGAAAAAAAAATACATATCGCTTTTAATACTTAAAACATTTTGTAATAAATTTTATTTTATTTAAATATCTCGAATACCTAACTCAACGTGCAAAAAAAGGTCGAACCGACAGATGTTACACAGGCGCGGGAAACTGTGTATCATACTCGACTACACGGCGTAATTCATTTTCTTATCCTCCCTAGAGAGAAAAAGTAAAATTCTGCTTTTTGATTGGTCATGAACACTTTTGCTCCCTAGGGACGAAAAGTCGTATTTTACTCCCTGCATGTAACTGTAGAAAATCGTATTTTTCGCCCTGAGAGCGGGAAACGAAATTTTTATTTGAAAATTTGATTCATTATTCGCCCTTCTTCAAGACATTATAGAATGAAGTATAAATTATCAAAATAAAAAAATGTGTTTTTTGTTTTTATTTTTGTGTAAATTCATTACTCTGCTAACTGAATTGTGACAGGAAGACATGATTCGTTTCTGCCTAACGTAAGATTTAATGTTGATTTTAAATGATTTTTGCTCGCTATCATGACGCCAATGCACCGCAAATAAGTCGGTCTATTTCTATGTAAGTAGAGTGACAATTACAAGAAGAAAATGCCATTGCATAACGAAATACCAGCGCGATACGACAAAATCAGTACACCACCGATACAAAGTGCACATACTTGTGATTCAGTATTCGAGATATTAAATCGATGTGTATTAGCTAATTGCAGCACGTGTTATATCGCAAAATTCTATTTTATTTCCTCAATGGCTATTATAATTATATTGAAATAAATCAGCTCGTTTGAGATGCATTGACGGCGTCGTATCGCGCAAGAAAGCTTAAAATTCAGATCTTGATTGGCAGTGAAAAATGAATTTGAATTTGTTCTCGTTTTCGGTTCGATGGCAATGTTAAAAATTTTTTTTGATTAATTGATGACAATTAGACATTATAATATTTATTTGTGACTAATAGTCTAACAACGGCTACATTTATGATTTTTTATGTACTTTTTTTCATGTCGCAAGAATACCGATTAAAAAATTATATTTATAGTTGGTCAGACAAAATTTATTATAAAATAGTCAATTCAACATATATATAGATCAATTATATTTTACTCTCCTCTTCGAATAGTGACTTATACAAATTTATGCTATTCTCAATCCTTCATCATTTTTCGCGATCGATGACAAGTTAAATTGATTTATAGTGTATATAATTCCTTCGCGCCATTTACATTCAAACCCAAAGTCATTTTTTTCTAAATACAAGATAAATCAATTTGAATTTCAGCTTGAAATTCGTCGCGACCATTAAATTGCATCGTGGACAATCTTTAAATTTTCTTATCGGGCAATTTTCAAAAAATCAGGATTAATGAAAAATCTAGGGAACAAAGCTCGACGAATTGTGTTGCAAGCTTTAATCTGACATAAAAATATTAATCCCTAATAAAAATAGATTGAAAACATTCCTTTCTTAAATCTATATATATTTCATTATTACTTCTCAATCTATCTGTGCTTTAAATTCAAAAGCACATACAGATAAAATCTTATTAATCACGTTTGTAATAGTAAGTTATAATTCTATGGTATAAATATTTTTACTTTGTAATAACTCTTATATTTAGTTTTTATTTGTTAAATATTGCAGTCTAGATGCTTTAACTCAAATGTGGGTCTGCATTGTATTTTCCAAGTACCATGTAAAAATCAAAAGAAAAATGAAAATATCTTCTTTTAATTGTTCTCAATCTAATCTAAAGTGTCGTTTAATTAGGAGAACGATTTTTTTCATATTTTATATTTATTTTATTATTTTACATCATACATGTTTTTTTGGATAAAATACTTCAATAGTTCAGCTTCAACGTTCATTTGTTATTTGTTATTTCTGTGAAACCAGATTCTTATATTTTTCTGGTATACCGTAGTGGACTTCGACGACTGAAAAGGAAACAAATGGAGATTTTTCGTACTTCACAGCCAGACTTATGATAATTCGGAAATTGAGTATTCTTTATGCACTGAGATTTTTATATTGCATTAAATGCTTCGTGACTGTATGAAAATAATACTCTTTGTATTTCTGTCAAAAAGGACAAATCAAACCTTATGAATAATTAGCATTATTTAACCGACGAGACGGCCTTTAATTAAATTTAGTAAGAAATAATAATTAAGAAAGCATTTTGGAATTTTAAAAATTAGCAGTAAGTTTGTAAGAGAAAAAACAGACGCATTAAAATGCATTATGAATAGAGAAAGTAGTTACTCCTGATACAGGTCAGACGTCATTGTGAATTCCTTAATATTTTAATTATTGTGTAAATAATCGTTTTGTTCTTACATCTTTCCATCGATAATATTTATTCCCCGAACTCATCTACAAATCAATTTAAACGGATCCCAAAACTTATTAAAATGTTATCTTTTCAATCATTTTCTCGAAAAACAGATTTGCAGGAGTTGTCATTAAAAATTACTCCAAAATTCATCATACATACTTATATAGTCTTCGTAACCAAATCCAATATGATATTTAATTCTTTCTTTTAATTTCCAAATATTAAACTATTCTTTCTTGGCTTTTAGATTGGCTTCGTCATCTCTAAGTAGTAGTATTTAATACGTGCAGATGGATCACTCTCAATTTAAAGCTCTCATCCCCTAATTGTTACTCGAACTATCATTTCTCCAACATTATTGGAATCCACGATGATATTCCCAATTAACCAACAAGCGCAGATTTTTCGAAAAGAAATAGGAATTCAACACCTATTCATTTTGAACATAAAAATATTTTTCACGAATAGATCTGAAAAATTCTTGCCAATACTGAATTTTACGAATAATAGCAAAAATAATTTTAAAAGGTGGACACTCAGTCAGCTTCACAATCAATCACCAGGTGACGACCTGTACTTTTCAAAATATTATGTAAAAGTAACTATCCTCAACTCATAATGAACCAACTCCTTCGGAATGGATACATCCCACCTTCATATTAATATCTTTGAAAGTGTACTTTTAATTATTAGATGCCTTTTTGTTCTAAATATTCTACGTGACGAGTTGCTAAAAGATCGGCAAAATATTTTTTACATATTACAGATATAATTAAGAATTACTGAGTTAAACAGCAAAAATTTCTTGATCAGTTTGACCACTGATCTTTTGGCAAAAAAACATCCACCGCGTCTACGAGGGCGCCACTGTATCGAAAATAGGCAATCATTAAGATATAAATAGTACAGGGTGTATCTGGAATGAACTTGTTTTTTTTCATTAATATAGATATTTATACTTACAATATTTAGTTAAATGTTATACTATATATTGTATAAACCCATAGTATATTAAAAAACTAAATAAATATTATATAATTGTTTTCTTTACATTTTAATTTAAACACATAATTTGATTGTTTTCTTATCGCATTTAAGTTATATTATTTTGATCCTCTCTTGCTCTCTCTCTCTCTCTCTCTCTCTCTCTCTCTCTCTCACTATGACTGTTCACCATTTCAATATTACAAAATAAATTTCAGCGCTTCAGGAATACAATGAAAACTTAAATTATTGTTAATATTTTTATATGCCTTGCCTTTGGATGGTGAGGAGAGAACATGATGCTTTTTTGACAATCTTAACTCTGCTATATCGGTATTTCGGTAATTTTTAATATTGTTTGAAGAATTGTGTAAAGAATTACAAAATTTTACTAATCTAAGCAATGCTTTCGCGTACTACTGCGGCCCCCATAGCTGCCATTTTTTTAGTTCAGCTCTCCGCCGCGAGTATCGCATATGATATATGAACTGCCAATAGGTGACGAAGAATTTTTTTTGGTATTTTATCTCAAAGTAATTATCCTTAATAATGAACACTCGATATCTCATTAAATTGACTTACCAGACCTTACTTTAAGTTGTCTGATTCATTGTTTTTTTCTTTTGTTTTTTTTTTTTTTATTTTGAAAATCGATTTTGCACAATTAATATTTAAGAACATAGCTTTCTTTTCGACTATTGATAACACAGTTCAATTCTTCTTTAATTCTTTTTCAAATACGAGCCAGTGAACACATGTTTAATTCAGTCATCATAATAGAATTTTTTTCACTTGCTTTAAAAGGAATAAAACCAACTATTAGTAATTCCTTGCATAAATTCTGTGAAAATTCCCGGTGTTCGTTGGGACAGCTCAGCACGCCCGATGCGTCTCCCGAGGCCCTCGTGCCTGAGATTTGAGCCGCGCGGGCGCGCGTGCCGCGTCCGCTTGCGCCAGGTCCGTCTCGCGAACGAAACTCTATCGGCGCTTGCGCGCGCGCCCTCGCGCTTTCGGAAATAGGCGAGGGCCTCCCCTCCTCCCCACCCTGTCCCGGCAAATCCCGGGCGCGCGTGAACTCGCTACCGGCAAGGAAATTGGAGAGGCATAAAAAGAGAGACAATGAGAGAGAGAGAGAGAGAGAGAGAGAGAGAGAGAGTGAGTGAGAGCGAGAGGGGGTGGGAAATCGAAAGCGAAGCATAGCGGAAGCCGCATCGAGCGAGGACCTTGACTTCTGCATCGCCCGGCGTTTCGTTCCGCGGAGAAGAAACTTCACGGTGTCGGTGTTTTGTTTCGTTAAAATTCCAACGAATTCCGCTTCGATACGAGCGATTCCAGACGGCACGGTGCCGTCATTTTCAAATGGCCGAGGATCGTCGCGCGTCATGGAAAATAAATAGCGGCATTGCGTTTCCGGAGTCTAACGGACAATTCGACCGTTCGTTGTTAAAAGAGCGAAATTTGTCGATTTAATACAGGAGTGTGTAGTATTTATTGTAGACGCGGATGAAATTTTATTGATAATGCGTATATTACAATTATGACACATTCTTACAACTTTATATATATATATATATCAGCTTTCTAAGAAGAGTTTGATTATGTACACAAAAAAATTGAATGTGATGTTGTATAATCAATGATCGTATCGTACCATTAAATATAGTTGGAAAAATTATGAAATGCTTAATTGGTAACATCGTGAGCAATTTCATATTGTTTTTTTCATTTACGTCTCCTGAAGTCAAACAGCCGTTGGCTATAATGCGCACAATGCTTTCGCAAATTGTTAAGGATTATTTATGACCAATTTATGTTCGAACGTTAGAGGTTTAAAATATATTGAACCGCGGATCTTCGGGCTAATTTTAAACATTCGCTTAATACTCCAATTTCTGAAACCTGTTTAAAAATAACAGTTTTAACATTGTTCATTAATTAAAAATTCATTACTGATATTAACACTCCATATTCTTAAATAAAACTGATTTGGCTCAGTTAATATAGTATATCCATGGTACAAGTAATGTGAATCGTACGTGTTTCACAATGAATAACGAATAAAAAGCTTTTTCATATAAATTAACGCAGGATTTTCAGTATTTGGAAATACAACTGTAAATACTATTACTATAAAATCCTAATAAAAATATACATACAAAATCATAAATTAAGTCAGATTGTGATAATTCAAATGTTCACATCATCGCTTCTGTTTTGTCAAAAACAATTTATATAAGTTCGAGTTTTTTTTACACTTAAGATATTTCTAATATCGTACTTGACGATTAAAATAGTCATTTGGAATTACACTTTGTACTCGTGCCACTGTCTATCTAAAACAAAACGAATCAAGAAAACTTGATCGAAATATCGTTAAAAAGAAATCTATTCATAAAGGGTTCAAATAAAATCTGCGTAAACAAATAATTAATAAGAGTTAGAAAAACTGTTTCATCCTATATGCTGATAACTAAATACTGTGAATAACATAATTTTTATTTAAAAACCAGAATCTGGATATATATATATATATATATATATATATATATATATACACACACATAACAGTATTGCAAGTTTTAGTAGTATCACTTTAAAAAAAAAAAATGTTTCATATACAAAGTATTAGCAATATGCTCTTATTATTAACGTGTATTAATGTAATGTATAATAATATATTACATGATTACACGTATATTATAAAATATAAATTTCGGAAGAATTTGCGCATAATTTGAGATAGATAGAGAAAGAGAGAGAGAGAGAGAGAGAGAGAGAGAGAGAGAGAGAGAGAGAGAGATGCAACGTCCGAGCGCAGGGCTCGCAGTCCGCGCAGTACATGTATAAATGATAGTACGACAGAGGCGGTAAGAGGGGGTAAAGGGGAGGGAGAAAGAGCGAGGGTTCAGATTGAGAGGGAGGGGGGGTGAGGGGGCAGAAACGAGCGTTAGAGGCGATAGTACCGACCAAAAATATCGCCGGGCAATCCTATAATCAACGGGCCAAGTGGGCCAGAAGCCTGCCCGATGCCCGAGCGAGCGGCGCGCATTATAGCGCGCGGGGCGACTCAACGTCCCAAATATAGTCGGACATCTCCTGCTGGGCTTCTTCCTCCACTTCGCCACCCCCCCACCTACCCCCCCCCCGGATTTCTGCCTCGCCCGGTCGTCTCGTCGCGCTCCCCCTACCTATATCTCCCTCGCTCACGCCCCCCTCCCCTTTGCCCCTCTCGATCTTCTTTGGCGAGCGAATGGACCGTGAACTATTGAAAAGCGTGTAGATACACGCTAGGCGATGATTATTATTGTTAGATTGTCTAAGGGAAGGGGGTGGATTGTCCGCTACATGAGATCCGGGCATCGAATTGAAAATGCCTTACTCGCCTCACCCCCTCGTGTAAGAGAGAGAAAGAGAGAACGATTATTGTCATTTTCCATAGACAGTAGTACATTCAATGCTATGCATATACCTAATTTTAATATTAATGATTTTTCCAATGTAAAATGACTTATTAAAAAAAAATCAGAATAATGAGGATATCCGAATGCAGTAAAAACGCACCTAAATAATGAAAGTAGTAAAAATGCTCACGTCACGATTATAAAAAATAATGCTTACAAGAATGCTTAATGTTAGTTAGTTAATTTTAATGTGATAATAAATGTGAGATATTTTTGAAATATCTTTTCTTCTACTTGATCGAGCATGAATAAAATCTTTATTAGACAAATTTTTTACTACTATTATAATTATAGCAATCATATATGAAAACTATAAATATAATATATTATAAACATTTCAGAGCAGTTTTGATGAGCCTTATTGTTTACTCAATTCTATATTTTCTAAATACTATTTTCTTTAAATATTCTCATGTGCGCTCATGCTATTTAGTATGAGTGCACAAACATAGGGTTGTAGCCGTAAAGATCTCGTGTGATCGTAAAATCGTAAAAAAGTATTATTTCGAATAAAAAAAATTATTATGAATAATAACAAAGGCAAGATGAGATATTTGAGTTTCAGCGACGATCAGTAGCTATAATAACCTGTATTTCTTTCGAACATCGTCTGGATTACGGCACGACTTTAATTTTCATCAAAAGCTCCATTGTGAATCGGTACAGATGCACTTTTGTTCTACAGCTGTACGGTTACAGTGCCCCTTTTGAAATATATATAATAGTTCTCGAGTATACAAAATACGCGCTCTGCGTAAAAAGTTTAGATAAAAGAATTTGCTTTTCTCAAGTTCTTACAAGGTACATTGTAATTTAGCGAAGAAGATTTAGGTATATAAAAAAATATATCCGAGTCTTCTTACTTCTTCGATACTCTCGTTACATCGATAATGAAATTAACAAGATAAATTTGCATCGGAATCAGTTGTTTACAAAGCGTACTTTTATTTGTTCATTTACACTGTCAATCATGTCATCGCGTTCGCGCAGTGTAGCACTTTGTATACGCTTTTGGAAAAAGAACACGAATTTCGTGGGAATTCTTCACGAGGTCTCGATAAAGCTACCGGCGCTCGCTGGACCGATGGAGAAGGGGGAAAAAAACGCGAACATCTCCGCGCGCCCGCCTGGCGACGCGAGTCGCGCATCCATCGATCTCTCTCCGATTTCAAAATGCGAAAGCGAAGACAGGGCGCGAGACGGCTCCTCCCGCGAGGGCCGCCGATTGCGAAAGCCGCGAGCTCTCCCTCTCTCCCTCTCTGATTGACAATCCGTAGTGACGAAGTGTCCCGTTCGGGGAGGAGGGGGGGGGGGAGACGGACGACCCGTTTACCCAGATTCGAGGCGAGAGCGTTTCGTTTTCTTTTTTCTGGAGCGTTACCGGGGCGAGGGGGGGGGGCAGGGATCCCCTCATAAACTTCGCCTCGAAAGTATTCTTTTCGGCGCTTGTTGCGCGGTGCGCAAACGTAATGTGGCCGGATTCCGCGGCGGGGGGAGGGGTGTAGAGGGGGAGACGGCGGAAAAATTCAAGAGCACGCGGCACGATTGACCGATTTTACGCCTAAGTTTACGAGCGATGTTTTGAATATTGTGTATTATATAGCGTTGCACTTGGCATACGTGTTTGTTTACTCAATACTTCAAAAATCACGTCTATCTATTGCTTGTTCAATGTAGGAAACTTCATAATAAAAAAAAAAAAAAAAAAAAAAAAAAAAAAAAAAAACTATTGACAAAGCATGTATCATAGAAGTATATTTTAAGAAATGAGAGATACAAAAATAGACTGTTTATTAAAATGTTTTCGTATGTATTATGAATACTTAGACAGCAGTGATCATTAGAAGCTGTAATATATTATATTATGAATGCTTGTATATTAATTTTAACATCTATCAGCAGGGCTTACGATATGTGTTTATGTGTATGTGTATATATACATACGCATTCCATCTTTGAAGGAGTCTTGACGATTATTTGTAAATCATAATTTTTCAAGTGCCTAAAAAAAGAAAAACTTTATCTCGTAAATTATCTCATGCTACATGGAAACCATTTGCTGAGATACACTGATTGAACCTTCTTTTTTATTATTGCAATTAATCATCACAGGTCACAGGGTCAAACGTTCATATTCATAATTTCTAAATTAAATTGTCATTTACACATGTTCGATTGTATGATAAATCCATGAAATCCATTTAGGGTAGAGTTTCAAAATAAAAATAAAAATTGACCTCATAATAATTAATTCTGTTGGTACGACATCGAACATTAAAACCATCTCATAGACAGGACATTATATTACTCCGCCTAATACATACTTACATTTATTATAAAACCTATATTTAATCCATCTTGAAAAATGAATTTATATAGCTTACCTTTAACCTATCTGATAATTCGTATAAGGGAGCTAAGATCGTGAATTTGTTATTAAAAATGTTGCAAAATTCTGGTGGTTGCGGTTCAATATCTGCATACCGCGTCAAATTCATTCGTCAGTACAAGCAATTAATTAAAAAATGTTAAAATATTTTACAGCCTTGTCTCTCATATCTTTCTGTCATTTGATTCCATGAGTTATTGGAATTGTTTTAACTTTAGATTCTATTGAATATTGGAATTTTTTCTACAAAAAAAAAAAAAACAAAACAAATATATCATTTAATAAGGCTGTAAGACCGATAAAAATATTTATTACTTCAATTTACCACAGCAGAAATAAGTACAATTTTCATTTTCGATAGCTCAAAATATTAAAGTATTCTATAGCATTTGTGTCGATTAACTATTCTACTTATTGTTAATTACCAAATACTTTGATATTTATCAAGCAATCAGTCGTTCCGGTTTTATACGAACATGAAAATTTTTAAATAATTGTTTGTTGAATAAAAGTACGAAAATTCATTTGATTGTTAAAAAATAGAGAATAGTCATTTATGGATTCGAAATATATATTTAAAAAATTTTTTCTGTTCATACAAAATAAATTAAAACTAAAATAATTATTAAATTTAATAAGGATTCATATGTGTGAAGTAATTCCATAGGTAAAAATAAAGTAAAAGTCAATTAATGGTTCTTATTTACATTTTCAGTTATACAGTGAATATTGGAACTGATCGATCAAGAAATAAAATTAATTTCAACATTTCACAATCTCTGTAACTATTATTGTATACATTTATTAAGTTCTAAAATATATCTATATAAAATTTTTACAAAATTTTTTTATTTAGTTGATGTAGATTCGGTAGTTTCTCATTTTAATTTAGTCCATCGGTATAATTGTTATAATTGTAAAATAATGATAAATATTATTACCGAAAAAAGTAAATATTAATTTTCAACAACTATATTGTTTAAATTAAAATCTCATTCGTATAGGATTCAATGCAGTCCTTGACAATTCTGAATTTCATTTTATAGTGGTTTAAAATACTAAGAAATATTAGGAAATTTTTTTTAGATTTTTTTTAGTAATTTGTTATTTATTTGGTCTTAACAACAAAGAAAATTTTTTTCAATCGCTAAAAAACTAATAAAATATTTCAAATTTAGGCGTAATAAATCAAAAAAATATTTAATGATAACGTAAAAGTGGTATCGTTTTTAGATACTACGACTTTACAGCAAAAAGGCTAACAACTTAAACAAAATAACAATTTGAAGGCTGACAAGGAAGCAATACAGATATTTACTTTGTAATCCAATGTTTTATGTATTTGTTAAATAATTTTTCTATAAACAATTGAAAATGGTAAAAGAAATACGTGGGAATATTTTTGCGGCTAGGACACTAAGGACACTAATCTAATAGTTAGTTTGACGATAACTATCCTACAGTTCTGTGTTGACGAGGAAGCGTTTGTTTATATCATTGTTACACTAACAAATTTGAAATCGTGAAAATTTTCGTGATAATATCTTCCGTACAATCGATCGCATCACTTCGTTTTCAAGCTTACAAATTTTTTATCCATTTGTTTAAATAAATTTTTAATAAGCACTTACAAATGATAGAAAAGAAAATTCACGGTTACCTTTTTTTGACGATGTTTAAAATTTGTAAGAAATTAAACAAAGTGCTTCCGCTAATGGTCAATTTTTAACGCTTAAAATTTTCAAATTTATGTTGAAAACAATATGGCAGCACTTTACGTATATATTATACATAAAAATATCATGGTTCAAGCCAAGGCCTCCATAATGAAAACTTTGACTTTGACCCAGGAATCATATTTCAAGCTTCGAGTCAAATTTAACTCGTACGTGTCATTAAAATGATACGGTTCCCTTGCTTTTATCAGCTTCATCCTCCTCGGGTCGGCGAATTTGCGGGCTCGCGCGGACCTTCCAAATAAAACGAAATATACTCTCGCTCAAAGATTGGACTCGCGGCGGCCCCCTTACCATTCGAGAACTGTGAATTTCGAGAGTGTGGCATACATTAGAAAAGTGAATATCGGTCCGCAACATTTATTCGAATGCTCTCTTTGGGTCAAGGGCAAAGTGTATTTCAGATGGCTGGTTTTAGTCTACGGCATGCGGATAGCTTGAAAAGCTTACAAATTCGTATACTGATAAAAACAGAATAGTGGATTTTTTTTTTATTTTAGAATAAAATTGAGGCGTTTAGTATCTTTAAGTATCATATTCTATCAAGTATACATACGCGTTTATACAGACAATTATTTACAATATAGATTAATTTCTATATTATTTTGACAATTCGGTCTGCGCCCTTTGCAAAAGCAGAAAACACTGTAAGTCCCGCTTCCGGTTGATATATCTGACAAATAATTAACTCCCCGCATCGGAACGTGCGCTTACAAAGCTTTCGAACAATCGGAAGATCCGTTTAATGGCCAGCGCGTTATTTCGAGATCAGGGCCCTCGAAAACGTTCGCACGGGATCCTTGAATTCTCGCTTCAATATAGTATAATATCGTAAAATGATTATTTTCGAGCGAATCCGAGAATTGTTTCGTCTGCAGCCGATTAAATTTCACAATAGACACGGGCTTGTTAATGTCTGCTCTGAGGATTTGTTTAATCGATTAATTCGCTTTTTCGCATTGTCCCGCTCGCCCATCCATATTGAGCCGACGAATTCACTAAGCTTTTTAACAGGTGAAGATACAGCAAAATTTACTTGATCATTATTACAAAGTAGTAACCGTTTTTCGGCAATTGGAAATCGGAGGTACTTGGCCACCGTTGTACGATTTTCCCTTGACGACGCTACCTCGAAATAACAACATTCGCCTGGCTTCAGGTAAGTAATTTTATAACAAAGCTATATTGATAAAAAAAAAAAGTGGAACGAAATTTTCAGCGGAGCAAACCGTTGCTTATTATTTTTATTACAAATTTTGTGGCAACGCGATTATTTCGAGCAGCGGACTTTCAAGAATCCGACGCTTTTTCTCGCGCGTGAGCGGAAACCAGCAATGATAGCAACGTCAGAAATAATGTAGCTTTCCCGATGAAAAATCAAGATCGACTGTATATAAGTGTATGTATAACACGATAAAATTATAAAACAAACATCTCATTTTATGATCTCAACTTGTTTTTATTCGATTTATGCATGTTACGATAAACTTCTATATAATAAAAAAGTCGATTGTATAAAAATTCCAATCTTTTTTAGATCTGCAACTCATCGCTCTAGCAAAGTCCCATGAAAGCTCTTATGACAGAATTAAAAAAATTTAAACCGATCATCGCCAAAGCTATGTATAACGAATTTCTCAAATAGTCTTTCACGCCTGTCCCGATCAGACAGCGAAATTCCATCATACATTCTGTGTGACTCGCGAGCTTTTCAAACTCCCAAAAGCTCTTCCTCCAAAACATAATCAATCATCTACTTTAAACTATATATATATTCGACGCCCCTCCCTCGATTCTTCCGCGTTTCTGTACCCAACACAGATATATATATATATATATATATATATATATATATATATATATATATATTTCCAAATTCAAACTAGAATTATGCGCGCGCGCGCGCACGTGTCGTTGAACCGGGCACGCGATTTTCCCCCTGGTGGCCCCCTGTCACCCCCCCCCTCGCGCTCGTCGGAAAATCGCCTCCTCGACGGAGCTTAATGCGTAAAACTGCGCTCCCGCGGCCAATTATTTGTGCCGCATCATTACGCGCCGGGGCGCGACGGATTTATCCGGTCGATGATGATGATGATGATGATGATGATGATGATGATGATGATGCGCCCGTCGGCAGCGACGCGCGAACGACGCCAGCAACGGGCAGCGGCCTTGCCGGGGACACGTGTGGGTGGGGGGAGGGGGGAGTGATGGGAGGGCAAGGGGATCGCGAAGACGATCACACGGGCAACGTGTATCCCATGATGGTGGCTGCGGGAATGGATGGTGTTTATTAACGTGCAAGTTTATTGGAAGGGATTGGCCGCCGGTAGGGCGGGACCGATGTTCGTTCGGCGCTTCTTATTCCGTTTGAATTGTCGACTAATAACTATAGCTTATATTAGCACTCCGGCAAGAGCGCGTAATTGAATGAGAATTTATAAAAAAATTTGTTCAAATTCGTTTTTTCCTAGTAGACGTGAAATAGAAGATTCGACGAATGTCAGCTACAAATTAATTTGAAAAAAAGTGAAAGAAGAACTCGTTAAAAAAAATTTATTTGAAATAATGTTATGTTTAAGCATTAAATTATTACGAATTTTCATTGATCATGATCTTTATTTACATCTATCTCTTACTCTCTTACACTATTTCAAAGTTTAAAGATTATCTATATAAAAAATTTATATAAAAATTATATTAAGTATAGATACTGCAGAAATTAGAATATTTAAAAAGATACCTCATATGAGCTCATCTGTAAAACAGAAAGTAATTTACTAACTAAAAAAACATATTCAAACATATTAATCTGAAAATATACAGTGGAATGTATGAAATAAATTTAAATCTGTTTAAATTAACTGCCTGGTATTCAAATATTCGGGCAAAAGTGGTGCATCTGGCGGTCTATTAATGAACTTGTGAAAAATTAGAAGAGCAAAGTCCATAGAAAATGTGTCACTACCCCAAGACTGAAGTTATTATCTCGACATACAGATGGCAACATTTAAATATATAAAAATGCATATATATAAATGTATATAATGTGTGTGTGTATGTCTGTGTGTGTATGTGTGTGTGCTTAACTTCTCGTAAATTACGAGACGCGTTGAAAAATAAAAGTATTGATTCACCGTCTTCGATATTCGAATTAATTATTGCGCGATAACAGTGGTTATGGTGTACGGAAACCAACTCTCCCTCAACCGAATGAGAACTTAAAACATCCTAAATCATATAAAATTATACTCCTTTATTGGATACACTTCTGTATATATTACGATAAAAAAGGTTATGGAAAAAAGACGAATTGATAGGAAAAACTTCGAATTGTTCTTCATATATATTTGAGATAGTCAAAACTTACATTATTCAAGTATTTAAATGCGCGTCATAAAAAACATAAATGTTTTATCTTAGTATATAATAGATATTATAAAATTTCTTTTTGTATTTCACAATTGAATAGGTTAATGAGTTATAGTTAAGCAATTACAAAATTATTTAAACTTAAATTCTTAATAAATTCCTGATTAAAAGAAAACAGCATTACGACGAAACAAAAAAGAAAAAAAAATTACATTATAACTCCACGTACGATACGCAGCTTTCACGGATTAAATATATACTTGAATTCAAGGTAACGTCTTGTCTCCATTTCGTACTTGTCTATTAATACTGAAATATCATACGTGACGCCAACAAGTCGTATAGAAACAATTAGACTAAAATCTTTTATGTAAAGTCATGCAGAACGCGAGAGTCACTTCACATTGTCATAATTATTCTTCGCCAGTGCCCCAGGAGCCAAGATTTAATTTAAATTCTTTGTTGTCTAACCGGACCGCTGCATTATCTACTTCGATCGACCCTCCCCCCCCCGGTTCACCCTTGCGTTCCGTTGTATTTTTAACCGTTGTATTTAAAATATTATGAAAGCATTTTTGTAATTTTAACTGTTTTATTTGTTAAAAATAAATAATACAGCTGAATACAATATCTTTCATTATTTTGCAATCTTCTTTTAAAATTGATTAATAATTAGTTGTATAAGAATCAATAAAAGTTCAATGAGAATAAATCCTTAAGATTTTTTGTTTATCTTAACGAATACTATAATCAAAAGTAATGTGATTATGTAATTATATAAATATATTATACATTGAAAATTTATTTTTTATTCTTTTTTTCTCTAAAATGTATGTAATAAAGATTTTAAGTTCATTCATTTTCACGTAAAATCATTTCTCACAATTAATTCGAATTTCTTCGTATTAAAAATTCATCGTATGTCTAAAAATCACGTTGTTCTCTTACTGAGGAGCCCGGCAGATGATTTAGGGCAAAACGTATAATGTAGCTAATTCTCGAATTCTTTAAAAATATTTCTCATTCATAACATTTATATAAAATTTTTAAAAACTCTAATCTCGCGTTTCTTTAATCTTAAAAAAAAAGTCTTAAAATGTTGTTCAATCGCCTAAGACAATTTTTGACGTTATGCATTCGGTTTCATGCAACAACCAAAGTGTTGACCCAAAAATGAATTAATTATTTTTATGGAAATTTAAATTATTACACGCAGTTTTTTATCATTCGAGATTTAAATCTTTTATCCTCGACCAATAAATCGAGTCTGCACATTCAAATCACAAATTTGTCGATTTATTTTAGCTTGGACAAAATAATTGCTTCAGTTGATAAACCTACCAAATAATTTAAAGCTCCTCGTGGCCATTTAATTTGCAATGTGTCAAAATTGATAGGGAATTGTCAAGTTAAAAAAAAATCTCTAAAATGAATAGCAGCTTTTCAATATGATAAATCTTATTCAGAATATATTATTGAGATAAAAGTTCGAGAAACATATGATTTTATGTGCTTTTTTGAACTTCTCGTTTAAACCGAGATATTAAGCATTTGCTATGAACAATATTTCTAAAAACATAAAGATCAACTGTACATTCTTTCATTATACAAAAAAGTATGCTCGATAAAAATGATTTCTTATATATTTCAATATCAAATATAATTCAAAGAAAGTAATTAAATGGCGTAAAAGAAGAATTACGAGCTAATATTATAATGGAAAAGAGTCGATATTGGATTTTTTAAATATGTATCTTCTATTTTTGACACTGAACTATAACCTTCAAGGTCAAGTTTAGTGTGATCACCAAAATCACCACGTGTCCGCTTTCAGGAAATCGTATGATGCTATATATATTACATATACTATTACAATTAAATCCTAATAGACCTTTGCTACTTTTGGGTTGTTTAATTATTAACTATACTAAATTTTTCTAAAACAATTTTCCCGCCATCCGATAAATTTCCATTCGGATTAAAATTACATTGAGCGTAGCATTATTAATTCGCTTATCTTGACACGACAGGAACGGGATATAAAATATAATTTTATTAAAATTTTTTGTATGACTCTAGAATTACATCTGCCTTTCTTATTCGAAATAAAAATTTAAGACGACAATAACGTGCGTAGTGAGACTTATTTATTTTGGCACGGATTCACAAAATTTTCCGATTATCAAAATTGCGCCATCTTCAGTAGACTTTTTGCGACTCGATTTCCTAAAACTACATTATGAATTAGTTTTACGCATCTATAACATAAATTCTTGAAATGCGGGAGCTTATATTTGCTTTATTTTATTTTTAATGTACATAATTAATTCTTTCAGGACATTTTTTCTAAATAGATTAGATGTATGTCCCCGATAACGAAAAGCTCTGAAAATTGTTCGACCTTGACAAGCTCACCGTTACTTCGTACGATAAGTTATATGAGATTATTACTGTGATAAAATATAGTGGTTTGATCTAAAACGGTAATTTAATCATTATCAAGAAACAATAGTTTCCTGATAATTTCTAAATAATACTTTTCGTAGAGTATTTTGTGCAAATTTACTATAGATGTATATATATATATATCGATGTAGTAAATATTGGAAATCGATTTACGAGCAAAATCGAACTAATTTAATAAACACAGTTCGAATACCAATTGTATTAACTGTCTAAATAAAATTAATTATATATTTAAATAAAACAAATTAATTAATAGTAATAATTAATTGTAATCTAAATAAAATAAATCTGAAAAAATATCTGTGTAGAGCAACGTGTGATAATGATAAATGAAGTTAAATAAGGGTAATAACTTTGCCTTGATAGATTTATATTCGAAGAATAGTTCAAAATCTCTGTTACATTTACCCGCACTAAATTGACAATTCGATTTTCTTTTATTATATTTCAACTTTCATCCATAAATATATTGACCTGATGCTAATTTTTACATTACCGGTTCGCTTGCATTATAATGGGAATTCCGCCGAATCTGCGCCGTATGGATGATCGGTATCCACGTGCCGAGATGCGAAATCGTCGCACCCCGCGCGCACTCCTATACGCATAAAATAGCTGAGCGACGCGACGACGACGACGACGATGACGACGACGCCAACGACGACGACGCCAACGACGACGACGCCAACGACCACGACGCCAACGACGACGACGACAACGATGACGACGGCGCAACGCGCGTCGCGCTCAAAAAGTTATAGATCGTCGCTCATCAATTCTCGGCGTCCGCTGCACGCGCGCGCCTGCGACATTAGCCAGCGTTTACTTACGCCGATTTATTTACGGTGAGGAGAGAGTGAGAGCGAGAGAGAGAGAGAGAGAGATGGTGGGAGATGCATGTCTCGCAAAACACAGCGCCAGGGTCGCAAATAATAACAATGCGAAAATTGCGGTCCACTGACGCAGATTGGTGTCGGCTGATTGTATATATATATATATATATATATATATATATATATATATATATATATATATATATATGATATGATATAAAATTGGGCTTAATCGAAGCTTTTTCTTCGTTTACCTCCCCCCTCTATTCCTCGTGTTCCCGGCGCACCAGGCACACGAGCCTACGAAGGAGCAGTCTATTAATAATTATATCACGCGTGCATTTATAGCGGACCTTTCGAATATCGTATAAATGAAGAGTGCAGGCGCGCGCGTCGCTTTTCGTATGGGCTCCATGGATTTTTACAGGTGTTTTGTCAAATTGCAGAGCACTCCCCCTAGGTTCCCATATCTGAAGCTGGGCTTTCGAATCGCCGTCAATTTTGAATAATGAATCTAAGTCTTACCCATTGTGAAAGTTTAAAAGAAACATATGCATTAGTCCTGGATGAGAGAGTACAATATTTATAGAGGCAATAAGGGGTTCTGAACATCCACATGACTGCAAATACGGCCGTATGGGTTTCTTTATAAGAAATCTTAATTCATGAACAATGGATTTAGCCCCCTTTCTCATAGGTCAACCGGTGAAAAATTGATGCATATACGCATTCTGGATCACAAGACAATATTTAGTAGTAATATAGGAACCTGGACATCCAAACCATCTTTAGCCCAGTGATATTATGGGCTTCATTTTAATAAAATTTCAAAACAGAAATAATGAATTTAGCCCCCTTTCCTATGTTGTAAAGAATGAAAATTAGGACATGTGCTCATTCTGGATAGAGATCTGCACGGCTGTCTGTGGACTTCATTTCACTAAAAGATCATTAAAAACTTTTTAAAATATTTTACTATTCTGAAGAAAAACGTAACTTCTGCATATTAAATAATTATAATATTACATGCGCGCAATCCGCAGCTATCTATAAACTCAACAGTTCTCAAATCGAACATTAAAACACTGAAAAAAAATTTGCAGATTTATATAAATGTTTTGGAACTGAAATAAATAGCTTATCAGTATACTGTTACTTCACCATTTATTCAAAATAAATAATTTATGTATTTAAAATACTGAAATATTATTTTAATATAAAAAAAAAACAAATATTTATTTTCAGCAATTCGGTTCTTGATTTGAAAAAATATTTATTTATTTTAAATAAATATTTTTTGAGAATAATGCCTTAATATTGTAAAATTCAACAAAATAGAAAAAAGATCTATAGTATTTTAACTGATTAAGCAGAGATTTTCGTAATCTCAAATTATGTATGCCATTAAGTGTACACTATATTATATTGCAATTGAAAAAAATTATAATTAAGATACTTTTCTACCATTTTTATTGTATTCGCAACACAACGCAAATCAATTTCAAACGCGGGCACTCTGCCGTTCAAACATATATATATATATATTAGCAACTCCATATAATAACCAACAGAGTCGCGTCATATGCAAGTGGCAAGACAAAACGTGAATCCGCCTGGTGAGAAATTTGTGAAACATTTTTATTCTTAAAAAATGAGATATTAAAATTCATGATATGCTTATTAAATTATACGTAATGATTTTAAGACTATGAATTTATTAAATTTTACTTTCTGATTTAGTCAATTGAAATAATTGCTTTTTAGATAATTATAATATTGTTTTTGAAATTAAGAAAATATCGTTCCAATTAAATCAGTTAATACATTTAAATATATATTTTCTTCTAATGAAAAACAGTAGTTTATATTAAATAAATATTTAGTCATTTCAATTTGAACAAATGTATTTTTTAAAATTACGAAATTTTTTTCAGTGCATAAGAAATAAAACTGTTGTGCTTTTTATATTTATATATATATATATATATATATATATATATATATATATATATATATATATATAACCAATAACCAAAAATTTTGTTAAATGCGTAACCATCTATTGATATTAAAAAAAAGCTCATCGCTAGCTAATATACAGAATGTCAAAGCGATATCGGCTCAATTATTATTATTCACGCATAGGACCCATAAAGCACGCGCGCGCTGCGAATTAGCTACTGATATATGTGGGGTTTGCTGCTCATGACGTGCACCGTGAAACACTTTGGCACGCCCGCGTAGCCCGCGGGTCTATAAAAAATGCGCGACGTCGCGGAAACTTTAGCATATACCTCTCGCTCTCTCTCCCTCATGCGTCTGTAGCATGTTGAAACCGTAGCTTACCGCGAAAATAGTCGCAAGGATATTGCGTAGACGCGCAAGGTCGGGCAGGCGTGTGCTTATATGCGAATACGCGAAATTCACTGCCTATCGTTTCGCGTGCACGGCAGAGAGAGAGAGAGAAGAGAGAGAGAGAGAGAGAGAGAGAGAGAGAGAGAGAGAGAGAGAGAGAGAGAGAGAGAGAAGTAACATACTGAGACCGCTGAGGTGATGATGTGATGATGGCGATTGAATGAGAAAACAGACGTTTAGATCAGTACCCCGCTTCAACTTTATTACCCTAGCTTCTTTCTGTTCATATGAATATACGTTTACACCAGTAGTTTGGTAAAAGAGTCAAAAGCATTTTATACGTTGCCATTTAAAATTAAGAAACCTTTTATTAAGAATGATCGTTGCAATAAAAATCCCTAACGCAAAAATAATTACACATATCAGAAATTTATTAATAATAATTAACATTTATACCACTGTTCAATTAATTCACAACGGAATCTAAAGCGTTAATGTTTTTTTTTGTTAATTAACGTTGCTCTATTTAGACTTTCCAATACTGGTGTTAATCACCGACGGGGATCTGGGATGTGTTTGTAAACAAAGCAAGTGTAAATTTTTACCGCGATGCTTGTGTTAATCGGCCAAAACCTGGACTTGAACTCGGATCACCGTATTATAAGTCCTTCGCTCTAGCGATCGAGCCATTCTACATCCTAATGTGTTATTTACCTTATAATTTAAAAAGACAGTAGTAACAAAAATTTTAATCGTGATAAAATAATTTCTAAAATCATAGAAAACATACAAATTAATACTTAAAAAGACTTTTTAATTTCTGATAATGAATATTTCTTTTTCTATTATACAATAGAAAGAAATAATATAATTATTAATAAATATTTTTCGAAATAAGTACGAGATTTAATGAAATTTTTAGTCGTAGTATTAATAAAAAATTGTTGAAATTTTAAAGACAGCTTTTTGTCTTAAATAAGAATTATAAAGCTATTTTTTATCTGCATCTCATCTATAAATCTAAAAATTAAATTTATACACTTCTCTCAAAATAAGTTGTATTGTTAAAAGTACGCATTGTTTAAATCTAACGCAGTACGCATCTAGTGATTGCTAATGAAATTTTATGAGGTTGCTACTTTTTTAATTTTTAAATGGAATTTATACGAAAATATAATTGATATTAATATTACGCAAACTCCGATGCATAGTTATATTTATTAAATTTGTAACAGCCCTACATAAAAATACAATTGCTTTCTAATGCTGTGCTGCCTTCGACGAACAGCTATTTTTTAGCGTTCAATGAAGTCTCTTCAGAACAATACTGCTTTCGTTCATTCAATTCAAGATTTAAAACTAATGCTTTCATTGGTATGTGGCATTTGTCACGTGCGCTTTATGTGTATCGGCATAATCGTTATTATTATTGTTATTTATATAAGCTTAGTATTCTTATTCTATTCGTTGAAGTACACTTGTGCGCAAACACTCTATGGAAGTCCCCCTCATTTCAACCATTTTCATGCATATGTGCCCAATCAGCGCTAAATTTCGTCACATCTTCTGGTCAATGTTCTCCCACCTCTTTCAAGTAGATTCAATTCTAGAATTCCTAGATCCAATTCTAAAATTGTTAGAACGATTTACTTTCCCAAAGTTGGCGAACTGCCAAGTTACTTATCAGCTATCGTCCGGTGAGCCTGCTCAACGTACACATCAATATCACCGATAGCGTCCTCGTAAATTATCAGAATGAATTCGTTGAATTCAAAAGGTTTGTCTCCGACCATCAGATGTTCAACAAGCTTTTGACCAATAGAACACAAAGACATTATATACAAACGCATTATCCTCAATTGTTTGGAATACTTCTATCTATTCCTTTCGAAAGGATCTCTTGGAAAAGGTCGTGCAAGACTTCAAACTCTCCCTGTTCTATTTAACCTGTTTCACAAGAACATCACCACTATTATTACTATTGCATTACCCTCTACGTAGATACCATAGCTCTCATAAACTTAATCTAATCCAGAATTCTACCTACTGTTATTATCTATTACTGTTATTATCAAATCCGCTAAAAAAACGTTCCGTGAGATTAATGATGTTTTGGGGGGTGGCACGCTATCACTTCAAATCGCAGAGGAATGATTTCGACGATTCAGAGCCGGTGAAAACGACACCATGGATAAGCCAGCCAGCGGAAGACCTGTGACGATGAATACCGATCAAATCATAGAATTATAAAGTTAGACCGGCATGTGGTAACTCGTGACATCGACCAGGACATGAGAGTTGATCACCAAACCATTTTAAACCATCTACAGAATGCTGGATACAAAAAAAAGCTTGTTGTTTAGGTGCCGCATGATTCGACGCAAAAAAATCTTCTGAACCGAATCAACGCATGCGATGTGCTGCTGAAACGGAACGAACTCAACCCATTTTTGAAGCGGATGACGTTAAACGAAAAATGGATCACATACGACAATATCAAGCGAAAACGGTCGTGATTCAAGGCCGGTGGACCATCCCAAACAGTGGTCAAGCCGGGATTGACGGCCAGAAAGGTTTTGCTGTGTGTTTGGTGGGATTGGAAGGGAATCATCCACTATGAGCTGCTCCCATATCGCCAGACGCTTAATTCTACCATCTACTGTGAACAACTGGACCGCTTGAAGCAGGTTATCGACTAGTAGCATCCACAATTGGCCAACAGGAAGGGTGTAGTGTTCCACCAGGACAACGACAGACCACACACTTCGTTGATGACTCGTCAGAAGCTACGGGAGTTCGGATGCGAGGTTTTATCGCATCCACCATATAGCTCGGATATAGCGCCAAGTAATTACCACCTGTTTCTCTCCATATCGAACGCCCTTGGTGGTGTAAAGTTGGACTCAAAAGAGGCTTGTGAAAAGTGTCTGTCCTTCTTTTTTTCTTCGCAAATAAGAAGAGAAGTTTCTACGAGAGGGGTATTATGAAGTTGCTGTCTAGATGGAAACAGATTATCGAACAAAACGGCGCATATTTGAAGTAAATCCTACCATTGTAACACTTTTAATAAAACATTGAATGAAGAGCAAAAAAGCGGAAGGGAGATATTTGACAACCTAATATAATAAATCCGGGATATCACCGACCGTTATTAATAGTATAACTGGAATAAAAGAATACTACTAATAGCGATATGATACATCTTATGTTTCATATCACTCACAAATAGACTAGCAAGTTTGTTTTTTATATGTTTCAGTATATAAATATCCACAATAGCTTGTATTAGGAGGAATCAGCTTTTTGCTGGTGTACCTAATATAACTTAATTATTTTTGTCTTCTTTTTATTTTATTACCACCATATTAAAGTTTTGTACTAAAATACAATGAAGAAAATAAATAATATTTATTTTTATTTTTAATTTCAAACTTTGTTCATAAGTTTTTTTTTGTTATTTAACATCGCTCTATTTATGCTTCCAAATATCGGTACTAATCAGCGATGAAGGTCTACGATGTGTTTGTAAACACATGTCAATTATTACAGCGGTGCCTGTGTCAATCGGCGGTGAGATCCGAAGAGTACGGTGGATGCGATAACACTTCCAAATTAAATGTTTTCAATGTATCCTTCGCCCGTTTAGTGGTATGAGACGGCGCGTTGTTATGTTGCAAGATAACTTTGTTATGCCTTCGGGCTCATTCCGGTCGTTTTTTGATCAGCGTATTATTCAAATTGGTAATTTTTAATTGATAGCAATCCTTAATTACCATTTTACCAGGTTTTAATAATTCATAATATACCACACCATATTAGTCCCATCAAACACAGCACATCGTCTTACGGCCAAGCGATTTGGTCTTTCAGTCGATAGGCCGGCTTCACCAGGTGAAAGTCATGATTTTTTTCGCTTCGGGTTCTCAAAATAAACCCCCCCCCCCGTAAAAATTCGATGCAGAAAAGATTTTCTTTGCATTCGTTGAAGCAGCATTTTGTAAACGGTTTTTCAATTTTACATTTGGTGCAGTTGGTGTGGTGCCCATTTGCCATTCTTCTGGATCATTTTCATAGCTTTCAAATGTTGGAAAAGTGTTTCTCGAGTCATATTAAATGTTTTTATCAGTTTCTGTTGTAAATGGATTGGGTCTCCGTCCAATAACACCTGCAATTCCTTGTCTTCGAACTCTTTCGCTGCACCAGGATGTTCATTGCCCATCAAATTGAAATCTGCACTTTTAAATTGATGGAACCATGTCTCACTTCTTCTAATCATTGAAACATATTCACTATAAGTGTTCACCAGTAACCGATGCGCTTCCTTAGAATTTCTAAATTTCATGCGAAATAACAATAAATTCAAAACAAATTTTCATAAGGAATGGTCAAGATTATACAATGTGCGTATGTGCGTACATCGCAGGTAGGTGTAATAAGGCTAAAAATAAAGTGGAGCCACCCGCAAAAATATACCCTCATCAAAATGCCCATATTAAATAGTTCAATAAACAGTATTTGTTATTTCGTTTCATTCAGACAAACATGGTTTTTCGATTTATGTTTATGCAATAAGCATCATTTTCAAATTCTCTGTCATTTTCTATATTCTAATGCATATAAATACCAATAAATCAGTTCGCTTTTATTATTTGATTTGTATCTTTGTCTCTCTTTTGATTTTACTTATACGATTCATATTTAGTGTGTGTGCACGCCTGTGTGTATCTCTGCCAAATTAGCTACCTCCTGTAATTTCTCAATTTTTGAGATCAATACTCATGTGAAGGCTTCAATAGCTTAAATATTTGTCAAAATTTCTTCTTTTAAAATTCGTATGGAAATTTTTTATAGAAATGTCAATCCTAATTTAAATTTTTATTATATGCCTCAACCTGAAGCTGCTAAAATTTATTTTACGATATTGAAATGGTGAAAAATCATAAAGAGTGGACTAAAATAATAAAAATTAAATGCGATAAGAAAACAGTTATTTACAGCGATAATGATAGTTATGTTTCTAAAGAAAACAAATGTATTACAAGTATTATGAGAAATAAGTCAATTTAAAAAACTAAATATTATAAGTATAAACACCTATGTTTTTATTTAAAAAACAAATTCATTCCATATACACTCTGTATTGTATTGAAACGTCCACAGCTGACATTTTCGTTTTCATGCAGTAGCGCCCTCGTAGGCGCGGAGAACGTTTTCTTATCCAATATATGGCCTCAGCCTTCTATTCTATCAGTATCTATCTGCATGTACTCGCTGATGATGTCATGGCACAGGCACATCGGCTGCGTTACCATAGCAACTCTTTCCCTTTAGATTATTGATGCTTTTCGCTCATCGCATGTAGTTAAAAAACTTTAAAGCTCAAACACCAGCGATTAGTTTCAAATAACTTATAATATTTTAAATATAAATAGATTTATATTTACTATATTTGAACGTCTTTATAATTGAAATATTTTAGTATTAAATGTAACATATATATATATATATATATATATATATATATATATATATATATATATATATATATATTTCATATGACATTTTTAATTTAATTATTATTTAATTTAAAAATGCCGCGCTTAGCCTCCGCATCCCGTGGTAAAAGAATAACGTATCATATGATATCGTATCGAACAATTTTGGCGGGCAGCATATATATTAGCAGATATTAGTATTGCTAATCAAATCACGTGATTTACAAATAGCATGTTGTCATAAATGTTAATTCATTTTCATTAATTTTTTATTGTTTTATATAAGAAAATCTGTTTGAACAAGGTAGATGAATTTTATTTTTATTTTTATTTGAAAATTGATAAAAATAATATTATATTGCTAAAATGAATATTGCTTTGCAGATGATAACCAAAGGTGCTTTTAATTGTAATGGTAAAGTAAATATAAATGATTGGCAATTAAATAATTCTGGTTTACTTATGCAAAAAGAAGTAAATATTTTATTAATTGAAAAGACAACTACAAGTACAATTTTCAAAATCTTTGACTATGAATTGCCAGGAATAAATCTTTTATTGAATCTTAAGCATTTTGCTAGGTGCTTAGAGTAAGTATATTTAATGGAATAGATTTAATAAATAAACAAATTAATAGTAAAATATTCTTATCTATAGAGCTAAATTGAAGCAACTAGGAAGATATGAGAAACTTACAATTTTAGGGAAACAACATGCAATAGATAAAGAAACTGATTTTTTTCTTATAAGGAAAATGATTTGTGAATTTTTATTTAACTTGCGTGAATATTTGCAAAGGTAATTGTTATAAAATTATAAAAATTTACCTATTTTTTATTTTTATTAAATCAATTAAACTTGTTTTAGTATAAAAGAAGAAAATTATGCAGTTAAAGATATTAGTGATGATGCTGAAAAAGATTTTAATGATTTAATTAGTACTATTTACAGATTTTTAAATAGACTAAAATTTGTACCTGATTCATTATTCCTTTATGCTGCATCGAATGTTGGAAATAAGGTATAAAAACTTAGCATATCTATTTATATCAATTGAATTAATTGAAATATATAATTTAATTTTTAGTGCAATTTACCTGAATACCATATGTATCATATTCATCTAGACTTAAGATGGTTAATAATAACCCTTATTTATAAAAAAAATAACTCTTGGGAATATATTGATTGTAATTTTGAAGAATTAGAAAGTTGTATTTATAAAGTAATAGAAGATTTGATATATATTTCAATGAAAATATTTTCTACTGTAAGATGAAATCTTTTGAATTTATGATTATTCCATTAATTAGAAGATACTAATTTGTATTGTTTTTGTAATATCACTCAGATACCAATTGCTGATTTAAAGTCCAAAATACCTTACAGTTGTACATGTGTAAGAGAATTATGGATTATGTTACAAATTTTAACTGACGAATTATTTAAAAGAAATAAATGCAAGGTATGTATTATAAAAGTGGCATATTTAGTATAAAATTATAATACTGTACTATAAGAAATTCAAAATATTTTTAGGCATTCTGGTCATATATTAATTGTATTTTAAATCAACTTTTTCCAAATGACTTTAATAAGGACATGCCATTTTTCCACACAAACATTATTTTGCCATATTGCAAAAATCCAGAACTATTTTGTATTTGGTTAATATATCATTTAATATTATTATATGGATATACTGAAAAAGGCGAATATTGCAATGGCCCATCTAGTAGGGTAATTATTAATATATTTCTAACTTGAGTTAATTTATTATTAAACTTCGATATTTTAACATTATGTAACTTCAACTTAAGATTAATATCATCTAGTTTTTCTTTAACTTGATTATGCATTCGTAATAATAAAATCGTATTTAACAATGTATATATTCATTAATTTATTAAAAAATTCTTTGAGATAAAATATTTATAACAAATTAAGTTAAAAAGCATAGATAAAGATTTTATATTAACAATGATATAATCTTTTTCAAATTAAAAATATTTTTAGTGATTGTCTAAATAATGTCTTTATATATATAAATAAATATATATAATAAATATAGTTACATATAAAATAAAATATTAATATTGTAATTTTTTCAATATACCATTAACATTTTTATGTTAGTGAGTATATTTGGAAATTTAATATTTATTATTAGTTTATAGAATTTGAAAATAAATCAAATGCTGAAGAAATAGAAAAAATATTAAGAACATATGTAAATAAAGGTGGTAAAGATGGTGCTAGAGAAGAAATAAATGAAGAATTATGTGTTCTGATACCAATGTTACATATTTTAAACTTTGAATGGTGGAAGCCAAATGTAAATATTATTACTATTTTGTGGGATTGTTTTCATAAAAGATTAGATCAACCATTTTTAATGCAAATTCGAGGTCCCTGGTGTACATCTAGTGAAAAGTAAAATACTTGGAAAATAAATGAGTTATATATTTAATAAAAAGTTTGATTTATTTTAATCAGTTTGATTTCATTTTCTTTAGGAAAAGCCCAATGGATATATTGAATCAAGTTAGAGATAGAATCAAAAATGGAAATGAAGTAATTAATGAATCTAGCTTTGGTCTATTTTTACGTTTTCTAGGTATAATATTTAATGTTTAACAAGTAATCTTAACATAATAAAATAAAGAAAAATCTTAACATAATTTGAAAAAAAGAAGATTGCTATTATAATTATTTATACTTTATAAATATTTTAGGTACATTTTTACAAAAACATTATAATCGCAGTGATTCCAAAATTTGGAATCAAATAAAGGGACGAGTATATTCTAGATTTTCACAAAATAAAATACAAGAGTTTTCTGAATGTGGTCTCTATAATTTTATCTCATTATTTCTTACATTAGCTGTTACTGCAGATACAAGCAATGTTGTAAGTAAATAAGAATTTATTTTATATTTAAATATATAGAATAAATTTTTCTTGTTAGTGTTCTGCTATGCTGAATTTACTACCATCAGAACTTGAATGGAATGACTCAACTACTGGTAAAAAATGCTGCTTAATATGGAAGAGTAAATTAGTTGTCTTACTACTATATAACGAGAAAAAATTATCTTTTGAAAACATAGCAGAAAGTTTTACAGAAACTGTAAGTTATTATACTTTATCTAATGCAAGAATAAAAATAAATAAATATTTTATTTGATTTAGGCTAATATGATAAGTTGCCGAAAAGATGAATTTTCTAACTCTATGATGATATGGTTCATAGATGTTCTTAGAATCATATTAATTCATAGTGAAAATTTTGGACTACATGAATATGCTTTTCTTGGTGGATGGGTAGATCGACACCTTTTAGAATGTGGTCCTAATAGAGTTGTAGTCTTGACTGGTACTCTTTTAAAAGTTTTTGAAAAATGTTATAATCTTCAAAGTACAAATACTCCAGGTAATGTTTTATTTTTTTAATTTTATTGAGCATTTTTATAAAAATTATTTTAATATTTAGAATGTTTTTTATTTTAAACACTTTTTAAAACATTTTAAAAATATTTGATTCTGAAAATTTTCTTTTAATTAAATAATTTTGTAATAACTTATATTATAGACTTGTATGTAGCTCAGAAGAAGAGTATTTATTCAATTATGATTATTAATTTTTTTCATATTTATTTATTAATTTTAGGAAGCTCTTTAATGCTTAATGCTTTATGGAATCATGTCGCAAATAGAATTCGTCCAATGGTCACAACATGTGACTTAAATACAACTTTTTATGAAAATCCTACAAAACTAGCTGTGGCATTTACAATTGAAGCCTGTCGAGATCCAAACACATCTAAAAAATACAGACATTCATCAGTATCACTTTTTCAATATTTTACTACTTCTCTGATAATTAAAGATATAAGGTATTTTTTATTCTATTTCATTAAATTTTAATATTAAAAGTTAATTAATACTATCTGATTTTTCTTAGAATTACTAGGTTATATCTGAGTTCGATTTTACAAAATGATATAGCTCTTCAAACATTAAAAAAAGATATCAATAATTTTAATACACTCTGTATTCAGGTAAAACTTATGCTAACTTTAAATTATTTATACAGTTACAAATTATTTTTATTTATAAAATATAAAAAAAATAAATATATTTTATAGGCATGGATAAAATGTAATGTACTAAATTTTGAAATTAATAATGAAACAAGTTTTTTAAAAAATTATATCGCTAATTTACCCGAAATAAAAGCTATATTGAATTCGGAGAGATATATACATGAATTTCTTAATAGTAATGAGACTCTCATTACTTTTCTAATGATTCTTTCAAAAAGAAGGTCTGATATTAAGGTATGCAATATAATATACATGGACAGTTATATACTCTAATAAATAAATAAATGTTCTAAAAAAATTGTGTGAATTCATTTTAGTTCGAACAAGAACTCGTATCTTTTGATGCTCAGTGCAGAATTTTCTTTCACAATCTGGATAGGTGGGCTATTCAATTGATAAATGATGAAAATAAAGATACCAAATTGTCGTTGTGGATCTATCGCTGTCTAGGAACAATTATTTTTTGTTGTGCATCTATACTATATTTGAAGGTTTATTTTTAAAATTATTTTTAAAGTAATTTATAATTTTTGTATAGTATAATAAAAATATAATTTTATAATCTTTCTCTTTTTAGAATCATCCAACCAATATGTTAAAAACATTAATCAATAAAATAGCACTACCTTCAGATGCATCAAACCATTCATACCTGATGCATCTAACTCGAAGAATATTTTCAATGATTATTTTAGGGCTTGAAAATTTGAATGTAAAATCGGATATATCTCTGCAGACACTAATAAGAGAACTTTTTGACAGATATCTTTCACTTTTGATTATAATTGAAACTAATAATGATAATTCTTTTAAAGTATCAGATACACTATCAAAGTGCTTTTTGGAAGCAAAGTCAAATTTTTTTCGTTTAATATTAGAGTTGCTTGCTTGCAATTTTATTGTTATACTTGGAGGTAATGCAACGCATAAAAATTGTTACTTGGTAAGATTATAAGATATAAAAAAAAGTAAGTATAGTGAATAATATATACACATAAGTAAAATTAAATATTTATTACAGGTAATGTTATTAATAAAAAATTTAATTAGAGCTGGTAAAACTTATTCGATTGACATAATGGAGTCAATTATTTCTATTTGTATTTCACCAATTCTCAATTGTTATATTAGAATTCATGATCATCATCCGCACAAACAACAAACTATTGATTTTTTTAGAGAAGTTTGTTCAAATCCTTATTATAAGGAGAATTTATTAATTAAGTAAGTCCATTTTATTCACTTTTAATTATGTATAATAAAATCTTTTTTTATTATAATTTATGATCCACTTTTCTCAGAGAAAAATTAAATATTATTATTTGGAGTGTATTGGATAAATATGTCCAAACAAATTCCAAAGTGTGTTTTGAATTTTTATGTTCTATTTTTAAAATAAATATCTATTTCTTCAAATATCTTTATCCTCGCATTGAACAGATTGTAGTAGACTGCGAGAAAAATAAAGTTCCTAATGCAGCAGCATTAAGGTAATATAAATTATTAAATTTTATAAAAGATTGGCTTCAGTTCTAACACATGTATATATGATAGAGATATTCGTTTCTTTTTACAGATATTCACTTAACAGTATCAAAAGAAACATTGAACTTCCTAAATAAAAATTTAAGGAAGCTCTAAAAAAACTGATAATTGTAACAGTATATGACAAGTCTTGCACTCTTAATTATAATTCAAGAATCCACCTTTCCACTGGTTAATTGTACATCTATGCTGCCACTTTATAGTCTGAAGTCTAAGTATTTCATTTTCGATGACTTTGACGAGACCGATTACTTTTTGGTACTGTAGAAGCAGCATTTATAAACGAGGGTCATTTGATGAAATCAAGGCGTGAAACTGCAGTACGAATTGTACTACGTAATGACGACTCCGAATTACTATTTAGTAAAGATTCAAGTCTTTCAATATAAGAATCAATGTTTTGTAATGTTGCTCCTTCATGTGTTCCTGATCACAGTAAAAAATAGGTT
Source organism: Sycobia sp. Sy_11 (assembly GCA_018907035.1). NCBI lineage: Eukaryota > Metazoa > Arthropoda > Insecta > Hymenoptera > Epichrysomallidae > Sycobia > Sycobia sp. Sy_11. The sequence goes on along the minus strand of JACCIC010000015.1, from coordinate 4,663,654 downwards.
GTAAATATTTTATCTTTGTACATTGAAATTAAATTATATTTTATTTATATTTGTATTATTAATTAAATATATTTTTTTATCAAACTCAAGTCTAAATTCAATTAAACCTAATTTTTATAGTTTTCTAATTAAAATATTTATTATGAATTAAAATTAAATTTCATTTGAAATTCATACCAGTAAGGGGTATATTTGCAAAACAAGAACTTAGATGAGTTCTTAGAGTATCCAAATGTCCTTGCAATGCTTGATTAGATGTCTTTTGGTTATTTGTATCAGTTTCTAATCGACTTACAGCTGCATGCAAACTATCTACATGCCGTTGTAAAACAGCATTTTGCGATTCATAATCTGCTGTGGCTTTGCGTAATTGTCGTAATTCTGCTTCACATGCTATATTAAAAATAAACTTTTATATTAGAAATTCATTCCCTCAATCAAAACAAGAAATATTAAAAATTGTCAAAATATTTTACACACCCTTATTATGTTCTAAGAATTCTTCTGTAAAAATTGGAATCTCATATGTTCCAACATCGTTTTTTTTTTCTTGTCGAGATTCCTAGACAAATAAATTATTATAAAAGAATTTCAAATATTAATTTTTAAATAATCAATAATAATTTAAATAATAATTTTCACAAATAATATAATTGATAATTTTACATTAGGTTCTGTAATAGTAGAAGTAGTTGTGTTAGCAGTATCAGTTCCATTTCTCTCTTTTTTATGGTCATTTTTTTTTTCAGCCATTTGTTTTTCTAAAAATAATTTATAAGCTTCCGTTTGTTTATATTCATTAAATTCTCTAATGTAACGTTCTTTATCTTGCTCTGCTGCATCTAGGTAATGCTGAAAAAATTACAATGATTGTAATAACATTCAATACAGCTTTATACAAAAAAAGGTAATAACATTTGTAATAACATTTAATACAGCTTTATACAAAAAAATTTATCATATATATATATATAATATATAATAAATACCTGCTTTTGATCTTGTGGCAACATATTCCACTCAGTAGCCAATTGCTTTGTAATTTCTGAAAATGGCATTGTGGGATTTTCACTTCTTACTTTTTCTCTTCGATCATTTAGAAACCTTAAAATAGATAAAAATATGTATATTTTGTATTCAAAACTTTCATATTAGCTTTTGTTTGTGATAATTTGAATTTAAGATTTTCATTATATAATATAAAGCTAAATTTTACTTATATCTTTTTAAATAAAATTTATTTTTCATATATTAGACCTGGATGAATTATCATTTAAGTAACAAATTTTAAAAATAATATTTCAATATATATATTTTTTATTTTATTTCTTTTTGAATATTAAATTATGTAATGAATAAAAAAATTATTGTTATAAAAATAAACTACAAAATTTAAAAATAGAAACTAAATTTTAAATGAGCTTCAAATTTATAATTGTATATAAATACAAAAAAAGATTGAATGATATTGAAAAATTAATATTGATAATAAATATATAATATATAATTACCTAAAGTAACCAGTAAGTGGTTGTTTAGGTGCTGTAGCATCACGTGGACATTTTTTTCGTTTTTTTGCTCTACCAGCTGAATTACTTGTATTAGAACTTGATCCTTTTTTATGCGTAGCATTGCTTTGAACAGATCCAGGAGCCTTTTCTTGTACACTTGTTGATGATTTATTATCTATAAGTAATTCATGTTTATTGTATATTCTTATCATTATTAAAAATTATATATAAACTTCCTTACTTGAAAGATTTTCTATTCCACCATTTAAAGTTGGATGTGATGGTCCACTATTGTTTTCATTAATACTGTTTGAAGATGCACTTTCATTCATTTTTAATTAAATATATGATACTAAACACAGATAATTGATGAAAGAGTTTTACTAAAACATTACTCTAAGTAACTGAAGTGTAAAAAAAATTTCGTACTAATTATTAATTAAAGAATTTTTTACACAATATAAAAAAAATATTGTTCTTTTTACATCAAATAAGCGCATATAAAATTGCAATTTAATAATATATATATACAAAAACTATCATTGTATTAAAAAAATATCAAATTTAGGTTAGAATCTCTTTTACTTGCAGAACATATAGTATATAGACCACAATATAGAAACATGTATCCACGCTATGGCGTATGGAGGGTAGAGAGGAGTGAGAACTTCCTCGCTTTACATGGGAAAAGCTTATCAAATATTAGCTGGAGATGGTAGCTTAGATTTATCCGGTAGACGTCGCTGTCTTAGAAATCCCTCGATGACTCTGCGTGCAACAGAGAGAGAGTGAGAGAGCGAGGGGGGAAGGGCGAGACAAAGCAAGTAAGGGAAGAAAAGAAACAAAAGTAGGGGAGCAGAGACTTAAATTTCCCCTCCCTCCACGTTCACTGCATATCCCCAGTCTCTTTTTTCGAATACATGCATTTGGAGGAGCAACCTTACAGGGTGAGGCCTACGATGGCTCGATCGCTAGAGCAAAGGACTAGTAACTCGGTGATCCGAGTTCGAATCCCAGTCTCGGCCGATTGACACAAACACCGCTGTAATAATTTACATGTGCTTTGTTTACAAACACATGGTAGACCTCCGTCGCTGATTAGCACCAATATTTGGAAGCATAAATAGAGCAACGTTAAATAACCTAAAAAAAAAAAAAAAAAAAAACCTTACAGGGTGTCGTCGCCTTGCGGTCAATTGTGACGTGAAGTCTTGCTGTGTAATTTGACAGGACTTTAGCGGACTTTCCACTCCTTTTCTCTATAGTATAGACTTATATATATGTAACCGCGCGCTCTGGGAACAGAGTTGAAGCCTAAACCCGAGTGAGAGAGCAATACAAGAAGTCATGCTGAAAAATGACTTTATCGTACCTTTTGGCATATTTGGACTTTTAATTTTCAATGCTCTGCTCAGTTCCATCAGCTGTTGCCGGTAACGTTCCCTGGTGATGGTTTGATTGTGTTGGAGTAGTTCCTAGAAATACAACAAAAAGCATTTAATGAAATAAAATATTTATTGATAAATGCACCAATTCTTGCCCGTCTAGACTGGGAGAAGCCATTTATACTACAAACCAATGCAAGCACTGAAGGACTAGGAGCTGCTCATACACAATCATACGAAGAATTTGAACGTATTCTTGCTTATAGCAGTCGCACCTTCATACCATTTAATTTTACTGAACGATCATCAGCCTTTAAAATGGTTAAACAAAATAGAAAACTCGTCTCAGCGTTTGACTAGATGGGCTCTTGAACTTAGTCAATATGGCTTTGAAATTAAAAGTCGATCAGGCAACGATAATCTTCTCGCCGACATAATGTTTCTCTAGTCCGTAGAACTGTGTTCTGTAAACAAATCTGAAGAAGACTAGTATATGAAATGTTTATCAGCCGTGGAATCCGATCCGGAAGATAATTCCGATTATTGGGTAGAGAATAATGAACTATACAAAAACATCTTACATATGATTTTAATGAAATAGACGAAGCATCACAATGAAAAATATGTGTTATAAAATCAGAACATAATGGCGTGTTAGAAAAAAAGCATAATGACCCTACAGCTGGACAACTAGGCGTAGCAAAAACACTTGCACGCTTAGCAATAAAAACTATTTTATTGGTCTCGAATGTTTAGATTATCTATAAAGTACGTCCGAAATTGTGATATATGCTAGAAATATAAAATATCGCAACCAATACTTGCGGGTATGATGCACGCAACGCAAGTCAAACAACTCTGGGAAATTGTATCTGTTGATTTACTTGGACCATTGCTTCGTTCCACAAAACTAAATATATGGCTTTTAGTTATGCAAAATAAGATGACAAAGTGGATTTAATTACGACCTCTTCGTAAAGCCAGTTGAAAATCTGTGACAAATGTTGTGAGAGAACAAATAATTTTACGTCATGGATGTCTAGACACAATAATATCAGATAATGGGCAATAATTTATAAGTAAGGATTTTGTGACATTATTACAAAAATCTAAAATCGCACACCGACGCTTACCACCGTACATACCACAGTGTCACCCCGTACAAAGAGAGAATCGTTTAATCAAGATAATGATTTCATGTTATGTAGACAACGACCATGGGACCAATTTATACCGGATATATCTTTTGCATACAATACCACTCCTTGCGAATCAACTGGATATACACCTGCATATTTAACTTTTGGTCGCGAATTACGTCCACCAGGAGTGGAAATTAAAGAAAACAATAATCTAAGGCAATTAGATCATAAAAATAGGATAAAACGAATACGGGAAGCATTGAGTCTTGCACGAGTACAATTAGTACGAAACTTCCAAAAACAGAAGCATTATTATGATCTTAGAGGCCGAATATGGCCGCCTACGATTGCAGAGAAAGTGTTGAAAAGAACAAATGATTTATCCAATGAACAGGCAGTATTCAACTCAAAATTAGCGTCAAAATTTTTCACATTATATAAGATTTAAAAGACGATAAAAAGGAGGAAATTGAACACACAAATTGAAAGCACTAAATAAAAATAAAAATTTAGATAAAAAATCAGACGATTTTTCGCACTGAAAATTAATATTAACATGTTAAATCAGCCATAGATTCACAGTCAATCATCGAACGCCATCCTGTTGCGCTAGATTTCTATCACCGATTTTTTGAGCTAAGTGTAGCCATCGAGTGCTATGGGTGGAATACTAGAAGTCTCGTAGTACAGCATCGCTAATAACAACAATTTCGGCAAGAGTCTGTAAAATACTTCTACGTAGAGGCGCCTCCAACACCCATGGACAACACGAACTCCAACAACACTAGGTACCGATATGTCCATCCATTCACTAAAAAATGATCATCACCATATAGCTTAGAAGTAACCTTCATATGCCACAGCTGTGAGTTTAGAAGTCACTTTACAGTCGCAGAACAATAAACAGATGCAGAAGTAGACTTTGCTATGGAAGCGACCACTACTATATGATATAGAATATGATTTTACCACAAGCAAAGCGTAGAAGATAAGAAAGGAAATAAATCGTAGGTCAATAAGGTGTCGTACAAAGGATAAGGTGGCACTTACAAGACAAAGGGCTAAGCAATCCTTACGAATTCGAAACCATTAGTGAGACCGAATAAAGGTAAAATTTCTAAAAAAAATTCAACTCTTTCCGTTTTTAATTGTAATTTTCGACCAAACAGAAACTAAAATTAAATACATTTATATCAAGCGAAAATTGCGTAGAAAAATATTTAAAATTATAAAGTAAAAGGAAAAGTTTGCTTGGTCAATCGAAAGTCACGTTTCGTTTATAAAATTTAGTATTGATCATGGTATTGATCATGGTATCGGAATGTTCGTCAACGAAACTTTTGAAGAAGTTATTTTACCTACCAAGTAAACAATAAATAACGGAGCTATCATGACGAAATCGATCAGGCCATGTATCAGAAATTTTTGTATAAGAAAAGTTAGAATAAGAAAACCAAGAATAGTAAAGGCTGAAGTACTGAGAGGGACAAACAGGATACAAGCAAATACAAGCAGACTTGGTTTTGTATTCAATCCAATTCATTTGCGTGCCTCTCTGCAAGCCATCGAAGTATTCAACTTAACGCGGAATTTCGATAACGACCAAACACTAGCCATTTCGGAGGTGATGAACACAATAATTACCATCCGCATCGTCATCGTCGTCATTTTCAACATCACCGACGTCGTCCTCCTCATCATCTTCATCGACATCTTCGTCTTCCTCATCGTCATTGTGTACGACCTCATTATTACGGATAGAGTTAATTATAATTATAGATTTTATGTTAAATATTCTTTTGTACTTTTTAATTTATATCTTAGAAATAGCTGAAGTTTTATTTATGTGAAGATTCATATTTCGATTTCTTGAATTCAAGCACTTAATGGTTACGTTTATTAAATTAAACTATAATAAGTATAGAGTATGATTATTTATGTAATATATATAAAATGTTGGCGTAGGATATAAATACATCTATGCGCAAGATTAAATTAAAGTATTATTGTATTATATTTCGGTAAATAATAATTAAGGTATCGGAAATGCTTAAGAATAATTTTTGTATTTACGCTGATATTGCGAGATGTTAGTCTTAATAAAATAAAAGAAATTAGAATTCTACTTATGAGCGATAGTGTAATATTTCTATATTCTATATGTCGCGAAGAAAATTTAATGCGTTATCTATTCCTTTTATCGAACTTTGACACATTGTAAATAAAGCGACTTGTACAAATGTTTATGATAATACAATATTGTAAAGTAGAGGCGAGAAGAATAGGTTATTCCCGATAACATGAAAACCTGAGGGATCAATATAAGAATATTAAGAAAAAAAGAAAAGAAAAGATTAATCTTGAAATAGGGGAAGTAAAAAAACTTTTTCGTGATGCTCTTATTATAGGCCACTACGAGATGTATATAAGTATACATATTTATCCGTGCCATGACGGGAAAACCGAAGATTTTCCTATAAAATAGCGCTTATACGGCTTCACAACTAGTGACTAAATACTTGCTATGTGAAAATCTTGAGATTTTCGAAAGAGGTTATCGGTTATGCTTCCTAAAAGCAATTATCTGTGCTGTGGCGGAAAATTCGGAAATTTTATATAAGATAAAGCTCTTCTACAGATTTACGTTATAGTAAGTCGTATTAGAGCCTTGAGAAAATCTCGAGAATTTTGAAAGAAGTGATGATGTATTCGGCGAGCCATCTCGGGTTCCCTGACCGTAAGGCTGCACTAGAGTTTCAGGCTGTGATTATTGGCTGAGGTCTATCGCTTTGAAATTGGAACCCCTAGAAAGGCTATAAAACATCACTGCGTAAACGCACATAATTCATTATTCGCTCGTCTCTACTATGCATAACACTGCCTGTATTTCTCTCTATAGAAGTATTAGATTTATTAAATTCTTATAACTATATTTATATTGTAACAAAATAAAAACTATTTAATATCCTTTATCAACATTCCCATTATAATACGAATACTTGTCATCATCATTGGACTCACAGGAAGAAATATGTCCGAAAAAATTACGACTAGGGACACCTGTAATAATAACATAGGACTTTGTCAAGAGAGGACGAAATGAGAGAAAACGGCCGTGTGCTTCAGAGATCATTCAGATGGAAATGAAGACGGAGATAGAAGCAGTAGAGAAACAGGAACAACCTGTGACACCTTCCTACGAAGAACCAGCTCGCAAAAAGCTCGAATTCCTCCTTCCAGACGGGCAAAAAATTGACTATCCGGAAGGATAGGAGTGGTACTGAAAAAGAATCGACGATGCCAGATATATAATGTAAATCATTCGATAGATGGGACACGTGTGACGAGTTTTCGGGCACAGCTGCGCGCGCGCACGCTCGAAACTAAAATGCATCAGCTCTGTTCGCTGTCCGAATTTTCTCCCGATAAAAAATTTTATTATGGGGAAATAAATTCTCTGAGAGGGTGACCAGCATTTCAATTTATATATATATATATATGTATGTGTGTGTGTGTGTATATATGTGTGTATATATATATGTATATATGTATATATATATATATATATATATATATATATATATATATACCTAATTACTAACGATCCCTATGAAGGTGTAATTGTACGCACGCACGTGGCCTGCACATGCGTCGTCCTTACTTGCTACGCCCAGGGCGAAGTATGGTCTTGCGAGCACGTACTGCGAGCGTGTGACACCTTGGGAGCATAGTCCTCGGAGCATATATAGCCTCCCCCATTCTCTCTGTTCAGGTATCAAGCTAGCTTAATAAATCAAGAGATTCAAGACGGCACTTCATTCGTGACCGTCGGTTAAGATTGTACTCGTCGGGTTGTGTGCAGCTCTCGTGTCGTCTATTCATGTTTTACCTGTCTTTCTTATTATATTTTATGCAATGTATGTATAAGTCGCGTGAAGTTGAAATATTATATTACGTTTGCCTATATCTGTGGTTTTCGTCAATTGTGAGTCGCATATATAATTGTATTTGTGTGCTAGGATGTTCGTGTATAAGCGTATCGATTTGCGTGTTTTAGCGCATCAGCGGGACAGGGGCTTAGCCTTGTGGAGATATTGTTCTGTGCATATTTTCGAGGTTGATCTCAGTGATACTTGTGCCCAGAGACAGCCGTTTTGGCTAGGGCTGAACCCATTCTCGAGACATCGAGGCCAAGACACAGAGCAGAAGGTACAGCGGAACGTCCCTCCCCCATTAACCTTACCAGCCCCATGAGCATTAGTGTGTTCGAAGCGCGGCTAAAACTATATGGCGCAGGAGTCCTCCAGCGATTTCTAAGATTTAGTAGTTAAGAGCGCTCGTTCTTATATTGAAGGTATATCTACGCGTATCGATAGTATTTTTATATTCCTCATAATGGACGGCTTTTTTCTCTTCTCTTCAAGAGGATGTTTTTTACGCCAGCGTCTCATAAATATTATCGTAGTATATAACTAATATTATTAAATTATTGCACCCGATCCCATAATTCTCCGAATTCATGACTTTTAACAATTCGTAACCAATTATTATTATTATTATTATTATTGTTGTTGTTGTTGTTGTTGTTGTTGTTGTCTTGTTGGGTGTGTTCGTTATTATTGTTGTACATGTATTCTTGCTGTGGTGTGTGGAAACTTTAGTTTTCGATTTTTGTTAAACATTTTGAATAATTATTTGCGTCGGCTTACAATGTTTTTAGTATTTCCTATCTTCCAAATAGCGAATGTGATGATCCTCCTAAAATGATATTACTATCTTTTTTGTCGTTAAAAACTGACTACACTTTCTCCATATTTTCGATTATTTTGTTATTTTTCTTCATGATCTTGTCAATTTAGATCTTTCACATTATTCGACTGGTAATTCAATTCATGCAAGTTAGGTAATGACATCTAATGGTTTGAAAAATACCATGATTTAAGGAAGATTACATTGACTCGTACAAAAAATTATAATAAAAAATCAAAAATGCATTACATACTAATATGATGTAATATGAATTAGTTTTTCCATTTTATATATATATATATATATATATATATATATATATATATATATATATATACAAAATTCCCTGATTGTTAAGCACAAAGCAACATGTTAAGAAATTCTGTCATATATAATCAGCATGCTTTCCTTCGAAAATTGTACGGTTAGCCCGCTGTTAAAATAAAATTATAAACATTTTTAATAGTATAAAAATAGAATTAATTATGAAAACTCAAGTATTTAAAAAATATAAAATATGGTATTGATAGTTTTTGAAGTTTAAAAAACATTTAATAATTTTATTCAAAAATTTCCAATAAAAGATCAATTTTATTCTCGTCAAACGTTTAGAATATACTATAATATTAGTAATAATAGAATATTATTGTCACTTCATTGAATTGATCGATATCGATTAGACGTTTTTACTTTTTGACAAATTATTGATATTACCAGTCGCTTTCCTTAGCCACACAACCGATTCAAATAAGTAGAACAAACAATTGATATTATTTCAGTTATAGAATCAGTATCAGGTAAAGATAATCCTGCTCTGCGTAGTAGTCCCAACGTCTTGGGGACGGGGATAGCCATAACCACTGACGGCAGCCACTGGGCATAATGCCGCGTGGAACATCCTCGGAGAACGATCTCCATGAGACCCAACGTCTCGTCCCGCTGATGCGTCTTTATTCAATAAACACACGCAGAACTCTAACCGTCGCCGGCACGTAGCGGTACAAATAATCAAATAAAACACTCGACTGCATTAAAATTCGGTCGAATAAGACGTATAAATATACACACGTACACACACAAGTATATATATATATATATATATATATATATATATATATATATATAAATGTTACAAACACACAACTTTACTAAATGAAACAAAGAAAACTCAACGCATCAACTTTGATAGTATCTATTCGATGGCCAAGAACGGAATATATTTCTTTTCCCACGACGTTGTCAATCAAACGTGCGGAGGGACAAGGGCGGGGGGTACTATCTGGACTCTCAGGGCCCGATTCATTTCGTGGCCAGATACACCTTTCTAAAACTGTGGGACAGATTTTTTAAAATCTTTAAGCGCATTTGTACATCACGTATGTACACGATTCGATATTTCTAGCGGAGAGTTTTGCTGTGCGGCGCCCATTGTATCGGTTGAGCGGTAAGGCGCATGGCACAAACAGAATTCAAAATATATATTCTATATCAGCTTTGGAATTCTATAGGCTACATTTTTATTGAGAATCATTTTACTTTCATCAATAAATTAAGAGCACATTTAACGGTCTTAGCAGTCAGTTTCATTAGCGGCCAGTTGAATACCAACTCAAAGTAGTCAGCTTAAACTATTACTACCACGCCAGTTTATTTAAATAGTTATATTTAATTTTGGGATTAGTATCCTAAAGAAAGGGTGATTTTAGTCGGTATTATCCTTTTTGTTATTCAGTTTAATTTGACACTACCCACACCTTGGTATTGTATTATACATATTCTTTGTACTTTTATTTTTTTGTATTTCTTTTGTACATTATATGTATCTTTTGTACATTTTATTTTATCCTTACGTGAGAAAATCTCACTCTCTTACAAAATGGTTGTATGCCAAATCATACTAAACTAATTTGTGAAAATAATGTTTTTGTTTTTACACGTTATATTATCTTCCGAAGGACATAAGCTATGTTTTTTCAGGTTGAATAAAAGAAATGATCGAAAAATATGTGTGTGTGTGTGTGTGTGTGTCGATCTCGGAAAAGCCCCTACGAAGGTCAAGATATGCATACGCCGGGCAATAGAACGAATGTACAAAAATATAGCAAGGAGTGGGGAGAAGCGAGTTGATGTGCTGAGTAATAGATTTGAGAGTGGACAGATTAAGAGAGACGCTTGTGCATACAATACTGATTGGAAGGCGCGTGTGCGCAAGTATTTCGTTATTTTATTCTATTTTAGTAAATTCTTATCTGATTAGTTTTAACTTTAATTTCATTAACTTGTGTGTGTGATTTATTTACTTTCCTGGCCATCCAATAACGACGCTAACAAATCAGAAGTGGTATAAGTACAAAAAAAAGAGGAGACTGTGCAGCAAAAATGAATGATGCACAGGAAAAGCAGATCGCCGCGTTGCAGCAAGTGTTACAGTGAATGGAGCAGACAAACGCTGCGATCATCGAGGAGCTGCGATAAGCACGAGAAACAGGAGCTGGAAGCTCAGGCAATTCGATGCCTACTACGACAGAGAGTCAATGAAGCCAACTTTTGGAGATGATGTCATTACTGATCGAGTGTCAAGTTCTAGGCTCCGCACCAACGAACACTATTGTACCTGATACTCAAAATACTATAAAGGATTTCAAGGGCATAGAGACATCTGAAGAGGCGAACGCATGGCTGCGAGAGCTAGAAAATGTTCATCAGTGATCCGATTCAATAGCTTATAGCATCGCAAAAGCGCCCCTCGTCAACGCAGCGCATAAATTGTTTATGGCAAAAATGAAGATATTCGTGATTATACATCATTTAAGCTGTACTTCCGAAGAATGTTTACCGCGAGCAGAAGCACAGTAGAGAAAGTCGAGGCTATGACAAAAAGAGTCCGGGGACCTACAGAGGATACCATTACATACTTCCACGACAAGGTACTCTTGTGTAAACCACTGCTAGTGCATATAGAAGAGATAAACACAGAAATAGTACCAGGATTGTGGTTGAAGAAGCTAGGCCACTTAATTCTAACTCAACATTATATATAAGAATACGGAGTCGATCTATCAAGACATTGTCAAACATGAAAGAATTGATAAAATAAGACGCGACAGAATGAACGCCAGCAGACAGATGCAGACTCAACAGCGCATCATGTATCACGGTACGGTGCCACGAACATCGTTCCTGGATCAATGCGATCCACAAGTGATGACATACCGGCTTCCACCTTACGAGCAGCGAACCATTTTACCGTCAAGTTCAGCAGCGAGAACGAGAGAAGAAACTTTGCGACGAGACAATAGTCTCGCGCAAATATTATATATTGTAGATAAGTCGCGAAGTCGCGCGCGGCGCGGCGCGGGGATAAAGCGCCGGCAGCGGCGAAGATGAGCGAGCGCTCTCGGGCCGCAGGCGGCGACGGCACTGTGTAGTTCTAAGGTGCGGTACAGTACGGTAAGGGGAGAGCGAGCGCTCTCTCCCAATTCTCAAATAGAGCCGCACTGACTGCGAAAATTCAGTGTGCCAGCGACCTCGAAACTGGCTATTCGAGGGGGACCTGTCGTCGGCGCGATAGCGGGCGACAAGTCTCAGCACGAGACACGATCACGTAGAATAGAAAATAAATAAAATTTGCAATTACGCTCACGCGGAGCGTTAATTTTAAGTTAAAAATAATTGTTAAATTTCTACATCATAAAATAAAAATATTTTATGATTTTATTTGTTACAGCGAATAATGGCGCGACTAAACAAGTCGATAGCAGCGGCTAAGTTGGCAAATGCCGAAATAAATAAGTTAACTACTTTTTATATTTTTTGTTAATTATTTTTATATTTTGTTAATAAATTTTCTTATTCTTAAATAAATACAAATTTATTTAGATCCTAACATCCAGCAACGAAAAGAAAAAAAAATACAAATAAATAAAATAAAATCCAATTCGAACTTGGCGGGTTGAGCGAGAGTGAGAATTGGATTTCGCTGGTTCGGTGTGTATTAGAACAAACTTGGTGGCGGGTTGAGCGACCAAGGGCCTAGGCGTGTTGAGCGTAGGCCAAAGTATAGTACGCACCGTAAATAATTATAACTAATAATAAATAAATTATCTTGCACAAGTGAACCTAGTGGCGCGTTGAGCGACTAGCGGCCAAGGCGGGTTGAGCCGGAACACGAATTAGCTCTCACCAAAGTGTTTATGTTACAACTTCAATGAACCGGAGCTTGACATATCGATCACCAGATCAGCGAACTAGTAAGTGTTTTAACTGCGATGCGACCAATCATATGGCACGCGATTGTAAAGCGCCGCGAAACCAGCCGACATGTTTTAAATGCGGTAAAATAGGACATATCTTAAGCAAATGCTATGCGCCTGTGAAAAATTCTAAATTAACAATGAAGAAATTCAAACTGTTTCGAACGATAAGTTAAAATCGGGTTGTACGATCGGAAAATTTTTAAGAAATATTAAAATTCGTAATAGTAATGTAGGCACCTATATGTACAATAAAAACATCGCTTGTTTTAACTAATAATTTATAAATTCATCGTACCGAGTCGTTATTAGAAGGTTTTGGACAGTGATGTGAAGTCCATCGGTTACATTGAGGAATTAATGTCATTCGAAAATTTACAGCCGAGGCTCATACAATTTAGGATCGTACCAGACGATCCACAAAATGTCGACATTATTTTAGGTACATCGTTTACGGAATCCCAAGATATTAGTTATTATCGCGTTGGTACTGAATTGTACTTTGAGGAAGCGAATCAATCAAAGCTCGTAAATGAAAATTTAGCTTTTAGTTCAAATGCTGTCGCTAGTAAAAATTAAATCGTTGAGCCAGAATCAATTAATATAATAAATGTAAAAGTAGGTAATAATGATATATTGCTTCCAATAGTCAATCTCGAAAATAAGCAAAAAATTATTCATGTTGGTGAAAAGATCGATGAGCGAGTATTAAACGTAGAAGAATTCCCCGTAATTAAAGCAGCACATAAAACTGAAATAGAAAATAGTGAAGTTATTGTCGAGGATGATATAGACGGAAATAATAAAAGAATGATTGTCGACATGTTAAATAATTATAGACACTGTATCGCGAAGTCTACGTGGGAACTCAGGTGCACCGACATTCTAAAAATGAATATAGAAACTAAGGAAGGGACTAAGCCATGTAGTGCAAGACCATATAAGCTAAACGCGCGAGATAAAGCAGATTTAGAGGAAATCGTACTCGAGGGAAAAGAAACTGGCCTGATCACTGCTCAGAAATCCGGTCGTTCACGACGAATAGCTTCACGTAGACGCCTTAAATCGGCCAAGTAGTAATCCTTATTGACTGTTTGACCTCCTGTAACGAATTCCTGGTGAACCACCCCATAGTAATCGAGAAAAACGAAGAGCATCACCTTGATTTTCGACCGAGATTCGCTAGGTTGTTGGGCAGTTTCGACGTCATATTCATAATCCCATGTCTCGTCACCAGTAATGATGTGTCTGATAAATGTAGGGTTCTCAGCTATATTTTGAAGCAACTTTTTTGCGACCTCTACTCGATGTTGTTTTTGTAAAAGATTCAGATGTTTTGGAACGATTTTAGGATTGACACGCTTCATATACAAAACATTAACCAAAATATGTTGAATCGATCCATAAGAGATGTTAAGAGCCTCTGCTATCTCTCTGATGCCGCCACGACGATTTTGGAGCACCATTTCCTCAACTTTTTCAACGTTATCGTCGTTAATAGAGGTGGATGGGCGACTTACATGAGACAAGTTTTCGTCGACTTCACGACGTTCACTGAATACTTTGTGCCACTCAAATACTTGCGTTCGCGATAAAATAGCTCCTCAAAACACTTCTGCAAGATTTTCAATGATTCCGTAGCCGTAATTTCATTGGAAATACAAAATTTCAAGTAAACTCGTGGATCAACTTTTTTTCCATAGTCAATATCACCAGACAAACTTTTTGCTTCGTAAACAAACAGCTGACAAACACACACTAATGGAGATATGGCGCTCAAATTTCACACGAACATAAAAAATGGCTGTACCAATATAAGAAAAAATTTTACCGATTCAGTTTACGCGCGGAGTTTAAATGCACCAGTCCGGATCAAATTTGATCATATGCACATTATATGTACATAATTGCATATAGGATCAGTATAATCGCTGATGGAATTATAGCTAAAAGTAATATTGCAATTTTGATTACTAAAAAGTGAAATTTGAATTTACAATTTCAAAAACTAGACATGATTTAAATAGATTCAATAAATAATATTTTGCAGGAGATTATTGTGGTTATAGACGTATCAAACAGGAATCCCAATAGAGATAACTTCAATTTCCTTACTTATATACTTAATAATTTAAAAATGTATATTAATTTAATATAAAACCAAAAATACAATTTATATGGGCTGCCATTCGTAACATTTGAGATTTGCATCTTGGCTATATAAAATGGTATATATAGATAATATATTAATATAGATTATTTTTAATTTGTTCAAATTAACTTTTTTAAATAAAAATCGATGATGACCCAACAACCCTTCATATATAGTCACTCCAAGGATTTATCCGTAACAAAATATAATTAATTTAGAAAGTACAACATATAATTCTCCGTGTGAAAAATATTCTGGTTTTAAAGCTGTCTCAATAAGTTTAAATGGCTGTCTTATTGCCTTATGGAATGTCATTGCAAAAGAAAATTTTATTGGAAACTGTAATCTTTTAAGAGCAGTCTCTCCTGCGACTGTACTAGTTAAAACAATTCCTTCAATAATGTAAATCCGCATATTTTTTACTTATAATCTCGTGTCATTACATAACCTTGGAGGGTTAAGGTTTTGCAGCAAAATAATAGGAACACCTAATTTAACACGGAGATTATATTGTGAAAATCTTGCAGGATTTAAAGAATTTAAAAGCTCTGTTGAAAAATTAATACTATCTTTATTAATAATGGTATCAATGGATGTATACTTCTTAACTGTATCTCGAACTATGCTAGAATAATATTATTAATTTACAAAGCAGACATGGATAATTATAATTATCGGGGCATAATTATCTATTAAAGCTATAATTTAATTGTACTTTTGTCGACTGCTTGTATACAAATTAATAAATATTTTTTTCATTGGTCTTACAATCCAATAAAATCTATCGAAAAAAATACGTAACATCAATACACATCTTCATTAACATTAATACGTCAATACACAAAAATAATAAAAACAAAAATTAAAATTAAAAATTAAATTAAAAATTAAAAGTCCCTGATGAGGAGCCGTAGCGAGGTCGAAACGTTGGACACGTCTTCAATTAGGTAAGGGTGGTGGGGACAGTCAGACTGCACTTTACTAACAAAAAAATTTTTTTCAGCTAATATTTTATTTTCAGATTAGTCTACGGAGGTGATTGTAAATAAGGACAGTCTGACTGTCATTATAATTTTTAAATTAATTTTTAATTTTTATGTTTGTTTTTATTGTTTTTATGTATTGATGTATTAATGTTAATGTTGATGTGTATTGATGTTGTTACGCATTCTTTTCAATTGATTTGATTGAACTGTAAGACCAATGAAAAAATATTTATTAATTAATCTATTAAAGCCACTCGTATAATTTTTCTAACTTTTAGTTTGTGGAGAAATACGAGCAATTAAGTCATCTACAATGTATAAAATTGTACCGATATTATAATCTATTACAGAAATATAACCGCGATTATTAAGAATTGTTTTATTTTCAACAATTAATAATCTTAAAGAAAATTCGGTATTTCCTCACCAAAGGCGAACTCTCTCATATTAGTTCTTAATCTAAGCGTTTGAAGGTTTTTCCATATTGATGATCATTACAAGCATGCTTCCATAATATCTGCCCAAATTACTCTTGCAATATCAGGTAATGTTATTAATTTATTCGTAGATCGAATGGCGTTGAAGGCTTCGATCAAGAACTTCAATATGAACTCGATGACTCGTCGTACATTTATCCCATATTATAAGTTGATTTTCTTGTTAAAGCCTACCCAAAGATCCATTTTTATGAATAGAACAAAGTAATTTTTGCATACATGAAACATTTAATTGTAATTTAAAAATTGATTGTCCAATTTTTCCACCATTGATAACTGTAGCAGCAATCCTGATGGGCCTATACCAGTGCAATCTTTTCAGTTGAATGAACTTCAGCAAAAAGAAAATTAAGCAGAAACGTTTCCCCAGTACGTCTAGAATCATTTAAGAAGAAAATTCTAGAAGAACTGCTATTAATACTATCGTAAATAAAAGCTTCAAGTTGAGCCGGTACTAATTAAGAAAGAATAGTTTTTAGTAATGCCACCTGATGAAGCACTTATAGACCGACTGCCGTATTCTATTTTATAGTACGAGTAATAGAAATTCACCACTCTATCGCAAATATATAAGGGAGTAAAAAATTAAGAAGGTCTGAAAAAATATTTCAACTTTAAATTTGTCGTTGTTGTTACAAAGGATAATTTAACAGAGCATTAAATTATTTTCGAGCTTCCGATCTCCAAAACTAATATGCGAGTAAATTGTAATAACCGCTCAGATTAAATTGTATAATTACGAATAAGTAAAAGCGTGCGTTCTAATATAAATATTGATAATTTGTTGTTTTACTTGTATATATTAATTTAAATATATACTTTGTTCTGTTTTTGTAATTAAAAATTAGGTTCGCTTATTTTACTGTAAAACACCCTATCCTCTCAAACGGATCCTGACGCTACCGCGAAAGCTATCCCGAGGGGGAGTAGGGAAATGTTGCAAGATTATTTTAAGACTATTTCAAAATTACAATTAAAGAAGAAATAAATACGAATGAATTCAAGAGAAAAAAGTTCTGAAGCAAGTAGATGTAAGTATCCAAATTGTTTTTTTTTTAAATTAATTTTATTCATTGTAGTTTTAAATAAATCTAATTATACAAGGGTGGATTGATAAGTTTTTGGCCTGACCAAGAAAAACAACGTTTTTAAGAATTTTTTTTATTTCTCAACATAATCTCCTCCAAGGCTGATACATTTCTCATAGCGGTGTTCTAGTCTAGTAATGCCATCTCTATAGACTGATTCGTCAAACTCCTCAAAATACCCATTTACAGCTTCGACTGCTTTTTCATTGTCCGCAAAGCTCTTACCGCCAAGCCATTTTTTGAGGCTAGGAAACAGATAATAGTCACTCGGGGCTAGATCTGGAGAGTAGGGAGGGTGCAGTATCAATTCAAACTTCAGATCGTTGATTTTAGCCATCGCAACGATTGACGTGTGCGCAGGTGCGTTATCCTGATGAAACAAGATTTTTTTCTTCGCCGGATGAGGTCGTTTAATTTTCACTTCATGGCTCAAACGTTGCAATAAGTCTGCGTAGTATTGACCAGTGATAGTTTTACCCTTTTCAAGGTAATCAATGTATATAATACCTCTTGCATCCCAAAAAACAGTAGCCATAACCTTGTTCGCCGAAAAAATTGTTTTTACCTTCTTTGGAGTTGGTTCCCCTGGTCCAATTCACTGTTTAGACTGTTGTTTGGATTTAGGAGTGTAGTGGTGGACCCAAGTTTCGTCAACGGTTACGAATCGACGCAAAAATTCGCTTGGATTACGTTTATACAACACCAAATTGGCGGTAGAAATGTTCTTTTGAATCAATTTTTGGTCGACTGTTAGCAAGCGTAGTACCCATCTTGCACAAAGCTTTCCCATATACAAATGTTGGTGCAAAATATTTTGTACACGTTCAAATGACATCTTACAGGTCTCAGCTATCTCACGCACTTTTAATCTGCAATGGGGCGTCCTGAGCGAGGCTCATCAAAGGTGCTCACACGACCCCTTTGAAACTCGGAAACCCACTGCTTAACGATTGAATATGATGGGGAGGATGTCCCTAGTGTTGAGTCCATCTCTTCTTAATATCCTTTGGCGTTAACCTCTTCAAATAAAAGTATTTGATGACAGCACGATTTTCCAGCTTTTCCGTTTTTACGAAAAACACAGAGGCGTCTTGTTCAGCGTGCTCTCAAACCTAAACTAATATGGCGATCGGACTGAAACTATAGCTACAAGTTATTTAAGGATGGTACTATAGAACGCCACCTCAAGGTAGGCCTAGTGGCGCCATCTCTTGGTCAGATCGGAAACTTATCAATCCACCCTCGTATATCAACTATAGGCACTCACGCACACGCGCGCACGCACACGCATACAGAAATGTTTTTAATTATTTCCAACATTTTCAATATCTCTTTTTACTCTCTTGCTCCAATGACTTTCCCAATATATGGCATTGTTTAAAACTGCGCCAATTGCTTTTAATAATAATTGTTCAGGTATTGTTAACTGTTCTCTTACATAAATGTGAGTCAGTGATTCTGAAATAAAAAAAATTAAAATCAAATTGATCCGGCTTAAATATTTTCAGTTTTATTAATAAGAAAAAACTACCTTTTAAGCAATTATAAAACTTAGTTTCTTTAAAAATGATTGCTTTTGCCTTCCCTTATTTTTGTGAAGTACAATGAATTAACACATCTCTTGCAAAAAAATTTTTAAAAATATTTGAACAAATTTCGGTTAATTTTTTTTTCAGAATTTATTGTTGAAATGAAATGAATTTTCTGAAAAATGATACACTTGTAAAAAACATTATTTGTTCATATAATATTACTTTGAATATTGAACCTTACAAGATTTTCATATACACCTCCTTCAATAGTCTTATCAAATTGAAGAAAATCTTCAATAGTTTTTAATGGCAATTCTAGATTACATGTATCTCTAAATTTTCCAATTCTTTTAGTGGACAAATATCTATAACAAAAGTTTTTAACTCATCTAGATCCTTTTGCATATTGAAAATCTTTGCCTCCATTTTCATCATTCTCCTTTGAATTTTTGGAAAAACATATTTACCTTATTAATTTTTTTTTAATATATTCAGAATATCGTAGACAATAAACGAATATACCAATATGATTTGATGTGATGAGTGTTGTAATGTTATCTATCATTTCTGTGATAGTAATATAATTTAATAAAATTTAAAAATTTGAATTATTAAATTCTATATTGATTGCTTACTTTTTACTTCGTCGATAAAATATTTTTCAAAATTCATTTCGTTTGATACATTAGCAGTATTGCATATACTCATCTTGTTATTGTTAGAGCTTTCTAAAAAATATAATTAAACTATAATAAAATAAATATGAATATTACATAAAGATATACCTATATATTCCTTGTTACTATATTCTTCCTTAACTGCTGTTTCAAATGTTACTAAAGTTGCATTCAGTGTTGTTTTATGATTATTACGACTCATATTTTAGAAATAAGTATTACTACTCTTGTGTTAATAACAACAATCATACAAAATATCTGCTTTTTCTTGATCACTTTTTCCTTGATTGTCCACCATGTCACATGTTTGAAATTTTAAGTTTTTTGGTTTTATTATTATTAATTTCGTCACTATAAGATAAAGAATCATTCAAATTTATTTTTAATTTATAAATTTATCTTAAATTTTTAGTTTTTAATTCTGCAAAATCTTGAATTTTGAAATATGGTCTGTCATATTGATAAACAATTCTAAAATTAATAAATTTCTTTAAAGTTTGAAAAGTTTCTTTTAATAAAATTTAAACTTGTAACAAAACAACATATTTAACAAATTATTTACCCACATAATAATTTCTTTGTAAATTAAATATTAGGATAATAACAATAAGAACAATATTAAAGTATTATTTTTATTTTTCAAGAACCATTGAAAAGTAAACAAAATATCCAAACTTTTTAATACCATTGCTGCATCTGAAGTGATCACATTTTCAGTGTTGTAGTTGCAGCAAGAGTTTCCTTATTTGAATTTATGTTTAATCTAAATTTAAGCTCATTAAGGTAGTCTATAATTTAAGCTCATGAAGGCAGTTCTTGTGTCATGATTTTTAACTGCCGAGGATGAAAATTTACGACGGTGCGATATACATTGCAAAAGGCATGCGGATAGCTAAAATCGTGAAGAAAACTTCTAAAATTTGTAAAATTGCAAGATCATTAAAATATTTTTTACTATATTATATAATACGCATGGGTACGCGCCGGTACGCGCCTGTTCAGAACCTATACAGGTATCTGTCTCCCGAATGAATTTTCAGCTAGGCATGTCTGAAATGATTTCTACTCGGAATCGGATGAATTTAATTCTGTACAACTCTGAGATAAACTCTGGCAGATTCACGCATTGCTCGAGCTACGTAACTTAAATACAAGTTATGATTTTTTAGCCTTATACATAACCATAGATAGGTTTATAAAACGCATCCAGACAGAGTTCAAACTGGTCCAACTGGTTCAAGCTGATACAAGCTGGTCCAAGTATAAACAGTATTGATATATATACATATACAGTATATATTTTTATCAGATGTGGTCATCTGTGCAAGTTTGTGCTATACTGTAGCCTGTGTAGTCAACAATGAGTACATTCTGCAACCTATGTCTGCAACCTGCAGCTCGCAGGCATAATAAGAAAGAAGTGAAAATGAAACGGACTTTTTTTAAATTGTTTCCTCTTGCGATTAAGTGTACGTATTTTAAAATTCTATATAAGATTTTCAGTTTCTGCATCAAGTGATTATAATAAGAATATTTTATTAATTTATCTTACTACGCTTATTATGAAAATTATTATATATTCGGTTATACTATTATAGAATAAAATAATTTTTAAAACGATATAGACCCAACCAAAAATTTATTGAAAATCTATATAGATATCTTGAAACTCTTGGTTCCTTTGACTTATTTAAAAAAGCAGAGCTCAAGAATCGATAGAAATCAATATTAAGAAAACTGAGAAATACGAAGGAATTGGATAATAAAAGAGAAGATGATAAAGTTGATCTTGTTTGAATTTGAAATTAAATAAGAATATATACAAGAGAATATAATTTTTTTTAATTAATCAGTAAGCATTCATAATTAATTTATAAGTATCCTCTAAATATAGTCCATTGTTCACGCACTCAT
Organism: Sycobia sp. Sy_11; assembly: GCA_018907035.1. Taxonomy (NCBI): domain Eukaryota; kingdom Metazoa; phylum Arthropoda; class Insecta; order Hymenoptera; family Epichrysomallidae; genus Sycobia; species Sycobia sp. Sy_11. The sequence continues at coordinate 4,641,768 of JACCIC010000015.1, read as the reverse complement.
AGTAATTTTAATAAACAATGAAAAAACTGATTAAAAAATGTTCAAAAATTTTTATCTATACTACAATTGTTAAAATGCTGAAAGCATCATAGGTTTAGTAATTTCTAATATATATATATATATATATGTATATATATATTTATTTATTTATTTATTTTCGGGATTGTTGAAAAGATAACTTCTTTTTCTGCCATCATATCTTTTCTTCAATCTAAAAAAAACATATAGTTCGTGTAACGTCGAAGATGATATAAAATGTAAAAAAACCTAATTTGTCTTTAGAAATTAATTTAGTATGATTTGGCATACACCATCTTATAAGGAATGACGGAATTAAAGTGAGTGAGAGAGAGAGAGAGAGAGAGAGAGAGAGAGAGAGAGAGAGAGAGATTTTCCCACTTAAGAAAAAATAAAATGTACAAAAAGTATCCAAGGTGTGAGTAGTATCAGATTTACCTGAAGAATAACAAGGATAATATGGACTAAAATTGCACCTTCTTTAGGGTACTAATGCCAAAGTTAGATATGACCATTCAAATGAGGTGGTGTGAAATTAATAATTTAAGCTGACTACTTTGAGTTAATATTCAACATAATTCAAGAGGCCACCTACTGACAGCTGGTGAAATTTACTGCTAAGACCGTTCACTGCGCTCTGAATTTATTGATGCAAGTAAAATGATCAATTTCAATAAAAAACATAGCCTATTTTCTTGTAAAGATAATACAAAATATATATTTTGAATTTCGGAGTAATTGGCTCTGTAGGTTTAGTCCTTGCGCTGACTATATTTCCCTTATGAAATGAGATGTCTCCAAATAAAAAATTTGCTTCTTATGTATTTTGACCCGTAGAAGATGAATCCTAAGGTCTTTTTTTAGATATCGGGTAGTACATGGTTTAAATCATAATTACTTAAACAAATAGAAAATAATTAAAATTTGACATCGAAAAATTTTTTTCTTCTGAATAGTAGATTATTTTAACCAAAAAGAGCTTCTATGCGTCATTCTCCTAAGATGCATATTAAAGAATTTATGATTTTTTGAAATACAAATTTTGAAGTTTTTTGAAACTTTCACTATCTGTAAAATATTTCACCTTTAAAATGATGTTGTAATTATTGTATATATAAAAAATTATGCGAAAAGTTTGACAATATTTTATAGACTAACATCATTCTGTCAATTCTATATTCAATGTTTTCATAGTTGGTGTCAAGGTTTTTTCTGTTACCGGAAATATATTAAATTACTTATATATCATATTATTTATAATAGATTGGTTTGCTTTAAATATATTTTTCATATTAATTTATTTTAAAAAATTATGCAGCAATAATTGAATTTGAAAGGAGCTAAAATACCATATCAAATTTTTACAAAAGTTATAGTTTGCAGTTTAGTAAAATATATCAAAAATTCCTTCAAATTTTTAATGTATGGGCACGCACATACAGTACAGCAATATTTAATCTTTTTTACTTTTTGTTTATTTTAAAAATATATGCGGTAACTAAATTAATTTAATAAGAATGAAATATTATTCCAAAAATTACCTAAAAAAAGATGTATTGTAAATTATTATTTACGCAATACATCTGAAAAACTACAAATATATTTCATGAGCGTTTGTTTTTCAAACTTGACAGTTAATTGCGCCAGATAATGTAGATTTCTTGCAATTTCGATTCATTTGGTAAGATCATGCATTATTTTCAAGGGTGTCCCCGCTTCAACCACTGGCCGCAGCGTGGCGCCCGTTGAAGTCCTAAAACGCCGTCCTGTTTTGTTATATTTGCTCCGGCAATCTCTCCCTATTATCTATGGTTGAAGCCTCAACCAGTGTCAAAGAACCATTAGAGAACAATACAGAGATTTATGTTCTCTCTCTCTCTCTCTCTCTCTCTCTCTCTCTCTGTCTCTAACAAGCGAGGAAGGAGATAAAAGAAAAGTAGGAGGGGGACAGTAGCAGTAGAAAGATATATTTCTTCTATAATTTATACCATTGTTATGTTGGGCTGCGTCCATACTCTTTCCTGGAGCAAAAGAGAAAGTACGACTCCAGGTCTATCTCTGTCCTTCAATGTGGACTTTAGAGCGACCGTTTAAGCGCGCGATCTAATATATAAGTTTATGATATTTTCTCTCAGTGAGGTTCTGTCTAGGATATCTACGACTATTCTAAAATTTACAAACTTTGTAGTCTATTGTATTGAAGGTAGAGAGGAGTGGAAACTCCGCTAAAGCTTAGAGCATATGCATAGTCTGTTGCTTTAAAAGCATGTAACATAACCTGTATAGTGGGATTAGCTAAATTATGATACGCCCTCTGATGACAATAATTAAAAATAGATCGTTTACCGCTGTGCCGTCTGCTACGTTTGTTAAAAGTTTGTATAGCAAATGTAAGAAGAGTTATAATTCATTTTTTAAAATAATAAATAACTCGTAAATTTTGGAAAAAAATACTTGAAAAATTATTCAAGAATAACATTTTGGTATGTTTTCATCTGCATGAGTAAAGCTTTATCGAAATAAAGAAATTAGTTTTCATATTTTTCTAAATATACATGACGAATTCTATATTAAAATTAAGTTTTACAAGTAGAACTTATATTAATAGAAGCAATCTTGAGGATGTGAAAAACAGTAATAGCTGAGTAACAGATACTAGCAGATTATAATTAATTATAATCTACAATTATAATACAAATTAATTATAATTTCTTTATAAATTCATAAAGCTAAATTAAATTCTACTTATTTTGTTTATGATTTGTGGATTTTTATAATTATTTTTGAATAGTATCTTCAGTAAAAGCAAAATTTTAGAGAGCAATGATATCATTTGTTTATTTATTAAATTTTTTTATAAAATATAACAGTATGCCAGTGAAAAATAAAATAGATTATTAAACCTACCATGCAATTAGATAGAATCTTTGCAGTTGAATATTTGTTTCTCAGTTTCGAAATTAATATCAATTAATTTCATAGGAACAAAATCTTTTAAATTTAATAATTGTAAATAATGTCAAAATGTCAAATCAATGCAAGATTCACTGGCATTAACTTTTTTAAAAAAAGTATTATATTATGCAGCATTTAATAGTCTTCTTCCGTATAAAAGTTACTAGAAGGTATTGCTTTGGTAAAATCACATATGATGTTTATGTTTAAATTTATTTTGTTTTGCAAATTAGTAATTTTCTTAAAAGTTATCTAAGTACTCTTGTACTGCAGACGACTACCAATCATACCAACAGCTACTGACCAAGCTACCGAATACCAACACCAGCCGACACCTACTCAATCCGGCTATATTTACTTTAAGCATAGACTTATATAGTAGACCGCGCGCTCTGGAAACAGAGTTGAAGCTATATAGTTGAAGTCTAAACGAAAGTCAAAGAACAATATAGAGAGTCGTGGTGGCTTTATCTTACAAGCGAGGAAGTGGAGACCAAAGGAAAGTAGGGGAACAGTAGCAGTAGAAATGTACGTAGCAGAAATATACGTTTCTCCTATACTGTATACCATTGTTATTGTTGGGCTGCCTCCCTACTCTTTCCTCGGAGCAAGAGAGAAAACACGATTCTAGGACAGGCTATCTCTGTCCTACAATATGGCACGCGGTCTAATAGATAAGTCTATGAGATTTCTAACCTATGAATTGATTCTATCAGACTTAAGAAAACACCACGAAAGAGAGAGAACATAATTTTTGACGTTGAATGTTGCAAAGTTGCAATTTCAATTTCATCTTTTACTTGTATATATAGCTTATTGACAGTTAAAAAAAGCTTAAAAGCAGAAGTCTTCATGACCATCCCCTGTCTGGTTTAACTAAATTTTTGTTCATATTCTTATTTAAAAGGTTTATAGGGAATATTTTAATGAAAAATTACCAATAAAACCTAGTGAAGGCTTATCAAAAATAGAAATTTAAAATATAATATAATTAATTTAAACAAAACTAATTAAATATCTTAATATTTATAATGTTATTTCAAAATCTAGTTTTTCTACTTTTTAATCTGTGAATATTTCAAAAGCAAATTCAATACAAGAGATGACGTTAGAGTCTACAGTTGTTAATACCGAAAGTAAAATTAAATATTTTGAAACTCCAGTGAAATCTGAAAGTGATAAGAAGGAATATAGGTATTGTTCAAAAATTTAATAAATTACTTTGAATAAATAGAAGATATAAATTTTTTTATATTTTTAAGTATAATTTCAGAGCCCTATTAAAATTTTAATAAATATATTAAATTTATAGAGTTATACAATTGGAAAATGGTTTAACAGCTTTATTAATTTCTGACGAACATGCTGTAAATGAAGAAAAAGTATATCAGGAAGGTATAGAAATATTTATTTATAGTAGAGTAATTCATTCAGAAGAAAATTTTTTGTTTGCTAAAATAAAAATAAAATTAGAAAGTTTTTTGAATTTGGTTACTTCAAGCAATTAATATTCTAATAATTTGTTTCATAGAAGATGATAATGAAGAAAGTGAAATGGAAAGTGATGGCACGGAAGAGGATGAAAGTGATGAAAGTGATGAAAGTGAAGTTGAGGAATCAAATAGTCATAAATCATTAGAGAAAAGGTTGAAAATGGTAATGAAATAAGTATTTGATATCAATTTCAAATAAGATTATTTTGTATAATTTGAGAATAATTTTTTGTTTAATATAGGCAGCTTGTGGCTTATGTGTAGGCGTTGGAAGTTTTAGTGATCCAATTAATATACAAGGCATGGCTCATTTTTTGGAACATATGGTATTTATGGGTTCCGAAAAATATCCACAGGTATTTTCCCACATATTTTTTGCTTATTAAAATAAAATATTTAATTCTATTTCTTTAACAGATCACTAATGTACCAATAAAAAAATTTATACATTTTGAAGATATATTTGAATTGTCCTAAATATTGTATTTCTATTAGAAAATATGTGAATAAATATATAAATTCTATTAATAAAAATATTAATAATTTAATTTTAGGAAAATGATTTTGATGAATTTATTAAAAAAAGGGGAGGCTCTGATAATGCTTCAACAGATTGTGAACGAACTACTTTTTATTTTGAAGTACAAGAAACACATTTATTGCCAGCAATGGATCGTTTTGCCCAATTTTTTATTAGTCCTTTAATGAAACGAGATGCTATTGCACGAGAATGTGAATCCATAGAAAGTGGTTTGTACTTTATAATTATTATTGTGTAATATATTTTCTCATATCACTTTTTATGCATTTAGAATTTCAAATGGCATTACCTTCAGACACCAATAGAAAGGAACAATTATTTTGTAGTTTTTTGAAAACAGATCATCCTGCTAAAAAATTTTCTTGGGGTAATTTAGTTACTTTAAGGCATAATATTGATGAAGAAACTTTATATTCAGAATTAAAGAAGTTCAGGCAACAATATTATAGTGCTCATCGCATGACATTAGCAGTACAAGTTAGTTTTTTATACATATACTATACTAATAAAAAGTATGTTACTTGTTTTGGAAATCAGATTTATAACGAATTTCCATAAACTTTTTTTATTGAAGCCATTAAAAAAGGTTATTTTATTCAAACCTCATAATAAAACAAAAATATCTTAAAAATGAATATTTTCATTCATTAAAACTATTAAAATTATGAAACTTCCACAATTAATTATTCTAAGATATGAGATTGAACTTTGGGGGAATCTTTTGTATTATATAGTTTTTAATAATTAAACAATATATCTAATTTTTTTTTATATTTATACATAAGAAAATGTATCATAGCTTGGTACAAATGAGCTCTTGAAACAAGTAATACACTTTCTAACAATTTTAAGAAGTAATAGTTAAAAGTATTTTAATTTTATTCTAATTTCAAAGGCTAGATTATCATTAGATATTTTAGAAAAATATGTTAAAAATTGTTTTTCTGATGTACCTACAAGTTATTTGCCACCTGATGATTTCAATAAATTTATAGGCTTAGAATCATTTAATAATTCAGAATTCAGAAAGTTATATAAGATCAAACCTGTTAAGGACATTTGTCAGGTAACTATTAAAAAAAAAGTTTATAAATAGTTGACTGGGGTATATTTTGCTAAATCAACTTTTGCCAAAAAGTAAATTTCTTGAAAAATATTATTTTTTATTTATTTCTTTTAATATGTCTTATTTTCCGATCTAGTGTAAAATTAAAACTATATACAACTTTTCTATAGCAACTTAGACATATAAATTTGAAGAATTCATAACAAAAAAATTATATAAATTTTCAACTGTAAAAGTGCAATTGTAAATTACATTAAACTGATGAAGTATATATATGTTATATGTCTAACTATCCTTAACATAGTACTAAAATAGTTTCGAAAATTTTTGCCAACAATTTTACTTTTTAGCAAAAGTCCATTCTGTAAAATTTACTTCATCCTAATTAATTTATAAGTAATAATTAATAATAATTTAGAAGTTAAAAGTATTGATTTTCACATTACAGATAGAGTTAACATGGGTATTACCACCTTTGCATGACTTATATAAAAGTAAACCTCTTCAATATGTTGCATGGATTGTTGGTCATGAAGGAAAAGGTTCATTGATTAGTTATCTTCGTAAAAAAATGTGGTGCCTTGATATATTAAGTGGCAATAGTGAAAATGGTTTTGAGCATAATTCAATGTATGCTCTGTTTAGTATAACTTTAATTATGACAGATGAAGGTTTGAAGTGCTTTGAAAATGTCTTGGCAGCTGTATTTTCTTACATAAATATGTTACGTCGTGAGGGCCCTCAAAAACAAATATTTGATGAAATTAAGCAAATTGAAGAAATAAATTTTAGGTTATTTTCGAATATTGTGATAAAATATTTACTACATTCTCGATTTTAACTTTTGTTTTAATATTGTTTTATGTACATTAGATTTATTGATGAAGATGAACCAGCAGAATATGTAGAAAATTTATGTGAGAAAATGCATTTGTACCCACCCTTAAATTATATTACTGGGAGTAATTTATATTATGAATACAATCCTGAGTCTATTACAAATTGTATTAATGCTTTAAATCCCAACAATGTAAATATTATGCTTCTTGATAAGAAATTTAATGAGGAAGCTTTTGATAAAGTAGAACCTTGGTTCCAAACAAAATATTCTTGTGACGAAATTCCTACTGACTGGATTACACGCTGGATAGATATTGAACCATTACCAGAATTCCATTTACCTCACCCAAATATATTTATTACAAATGATTTTTCATTAATTTCATTGCCCGTTAATGCACCTGAATATCCAGTAAAAATCCATTGTACTGATAAAATTGAAGTTTGGTATAAAGGAGATGCAAAATTTTGTCTTTCTGAATGTTATATATATCTTTATTTAATTACTCCTTTAGTTGTTAAATGTCTACAATACTGTGTGATGCTTGACATATTTATAGCCATGTTAAAACAACTACTTGGAGAACATGTATATGATGCAATAGCTGCAGGATTAAACTATGAGATTTCGACAAATGATAAGGGAATTATTGTGAAAGTCTATGGATTTAATCAGAAATTACTAGTGAGTAATTTATTATTTTTTTGAAATTCTAATTGATCTATTTTATGAAATTGAATTATATATATATATATGTTTATAAATATTTTTAGCTTCTTTTAAGTACTATACTAAAATATATATCGAATTGTTATGAACTGGCATCAAAAGAATTGTTTGATGTTATAAAAAAGAATCAATTAAAATCCTATTATAATACAGCCCTTAAGCCATCAAAACTAAATGAGTAAAATACTTATTATTATAAATAAAAGAAAAATCTTTTAATAAAACATGAATATTTAATTGATTTTTTTTTTAGTGAAATACGATTATCAATTATAACATCAGGTACATGGACAGCAACTGAAAGGCATGCTGCTTGTTCAGAGATAAATTTTGAACAATATGTAAGTTTTGCTAAAGATTTAACAGAACACATGTACATTGAATGTCTTGTGCAAGGCCATATAACTCAAAATGATATACTCAAATATATTGAAAGCACTGAATTTTTACAATATCAACCATTATTGCCAAAAACATATCCAATTATAAACATTCATAAAATTCCTCTTGGTGAAAAATGTTGTAAAGTAAAAAACTTTAATCCAATGGATGTAAATTCTGTTGTAACTAATTATTATCAGTCAGATCTTGCATCTATAAAATTAAATGTTATTATTGAACTTTTAATGGTAAGCTGAATCATACTATCTTAAAAATGAAAATTTTAATTTTTAGTCATTTAGATTTTTTTACCTTTAGATGGTTATGGAAGAACCTCTTTTTGATCAACTTAGAACTAAAGAACAATTGGGATATGATGTTTTTTGTTTATTAAGGAATACATTTGGTGTTCTTGGCTATTCAATCACTGTCTGTACCCAAGCTAATAAATTCACAACAGATGAAATAGATACAAGAATTGAAAACTTTATAAAGCATTTGATGAACACTTTAAAGGAAATGTCAAAATATGATTATGGCGTTGTAAAAGAGTCACTTATTAAAGAAAAACAATGCAGTGACGTATGTTTAAAAGAAGAAGTTGAAAGAAACTGGTCTGAAATTAAAAATAAAGAATACATTTTTGATAGATATCAAGAAGAAATTTCTATTATAAAAGATATATCAATTGATGAACTTTATCAATGGATAAAAGATCATACAATAAATGGTCAAAATTTTAGGAAATTAACTGTACAAATTGTTGGAACTGCCAATCCTAAAATAACTGAAAAGCATGAAAGTAAACCTCTAATAATTTATTATTTCTATTCAATTAATTCTATTCTATAGCAATGCAAATAAAACATATAATAAATAATATTTTCCAGAAGACGAACAATGCATAGATATGAAAGCAGCTAAATTTAGCAACACATTTTTAACAGATGAACATGAAGAAAAAAAGAAACCTGCAGATTATTATATAATCAATATTGAATCTTATAAATCTAAGCTCCCAATGTTTGATATTATTGACAAGCATTTATAACTTAATTGTTTTTAAACTGCGCTAAGCTGCTATCAAATGCATTTCACACAACAATATTGTTATAATTTTTGTAAATTAAAAATAAATATAAGCTATAAAAATCTAATGATATTAAGTTTTTTCTAAGTATTGATGCTGTATTCTTATTGTTAGTTGCTTAGTGACTCGGGAGTACAATGTAATACATTTCGATTTTGATGTTGATTTATTTATAAACTTTAATAGGAAAGACGTAAATGAAAATACGTAACGATCCCTTCCTCTCTTCTTCTGTCAATTCAAACTTTTATTTTTAAATATATGAAATTAATATATTGCTACAATTATGATTTTAAGAACAGGGATGGTTGTATCAGGATAAATAAGTGGAGTCAGCGAGTAATTTATTTAACGCTTTTAAAATAAATTAGAACGCTTAATTGGTATTCGCCGCACTCTCTGTGAAGATACCTTTATAGAATAGAAAATGAAATGAACTTATTTCTCTCTCATTTTCTTGCTCAGAGAAATTCTAATATATGATAACTTTTGTTTCTCGGCCTGTCCACATGATATTGAGTATATTGAATTTTTTACTTAAATTTTCGCGCACTAATTTTTATTCACTCTGAGTATGTGCTAGATCTTAGCTAGCGCAGTATGAAACGGTATACTTTTTCGAATGGAAGTAAGTGCGGCTATCTCTGTCCGCAATCCGATCGAGAAATGAATTAACAAATTGTATTTTACAATTCGGTTGAGTGAACTAAAAGAATTAACGTTGCGTCGTTTATCCAAAAAGTACATTTTTCAGTCTCCTACATGTCCGTCGGTTTATCAAATTCGAAAGCGGGTTGCGCCTTGCATTTAATTCCAATATAATAATTCATTCAGGAGAAGTGGAGCGCTTTTTCTTCAAAATCAACCATGCTTTTTTCATAGAATTCGATCGAGCAATACTTCTATAGACAAAGAATTTTTAAAAACATGAATAAAGCTGCCCTCCTTTTTTATTTTTTTTAATTGCTTTATTTTTTTGTCGAATCCTTAATAACGACTGTTACCCTTACAGTTCGCAATGATGTACGGATTTGCATATAAGTACAGCGTATTACATCATATACATTCTATTTATGTTTGAGATTTCTGTTGCATTATTTTAGTATGAATTAATAGATTTATATCAATATTTATATGAACTTTTTTATGTTTATTCTTTCGATGCAATGTATCACGTTTTTGCAGTTTTTGAATTTACTTAGGAGTTCTTTGATGGTTTTGTCATGGACCTTTTTTTTCTGTCGGTGCTATCGTATTTTGGACATTCGATTAAAATATGTTTTACTTTTTAACTTTATTGCTTATAAAGTGTTTATGGGTTAATTGTGTATTACCGGCGCGTAGTCTAATTCTGAGTACTTGGTCCTTTCTATTTAGTTTTGTTGTTGGATTTGATTCAAGTATGCTATTTTTTTTAGAATATAAGTGCGTTTTCTTGCGATTGAGCCCATCTTTTGCGCCGTAAAAGACTTTACACCGGGAAACGACGTGTCTGTCGGTTGTCGGTTACTGGTTCTTTTTCGCTTCTCGGGACTCTCGGGAGGTATTCTATGAATAATTATTGGCCAATTTTATTTAAAATTACTTTATATAATTTTCATTGCGGATCTACTTTTATTTATACTTTTTCTTAATATCTTATAGTTACTTTTGGTACCAGAGACGGCAAGTAAGCTTCTTGCTCATGGATATGGCATTTTCGAACTACCCCTATCCCGATGTGTGTGTGTGTGTGTGTGTGTGTGTGTTGTCACAAAAAATCATGTGACTAATAATAACAAAATTAATTTATTATTCCTAAGAAAAACTTTTTTAATAAACGTAAAAAAAATTGCTGCATTTTATACGTTTTTATAGCATATCGTAAACTGTGTAATTTCTAATAATCTACTCGTGTATTTTATATAACCTTTATCCATAAAATGTTTTTTCAATATTCTGAAATACATTGTACAACGAAATTACATAACAAAATTACAGCTTAAAGTAACGAGTCCATGGACACATGACGAAGTTCATTTCATATATGTATCTCTACATAAAATAAAGTCATTATGGTATCCACGTGGAAAGAGAATTGGGCGCTCGAGGGAGAAGTTCACGCGAGTTCACGTGCAACAGACTTTCACTCTTTCTCCTTGATAGAGACGGCTGCATCGTGGTGTTCTCTGTAGTTGCTGCAGGGGTGCCCGAGAGATATGGAAATACGTGCTCACGTGGAGACCTCAAGGAGAGGAAAGTAACTCAGATGCCCCCCCCCCCCCGATACAGTGATTTGGTAAATGCTATAAACTGGAGGTCTGTCAAAAGTCGCTATGATGAACTGACCTGGAACTAACAACAATGATCACTATAATAAAACATAACTGAGTGACTCTTTTTTTTTAAGTGTCCAGATAATATTACCTGTCGAGCGTGCACGTTCCGGCATGAGTTGCTGTTCATTTGCGTCTAATCGCACTAGTACAGAGTTAAACTAAAAACAACTCGACCAATGCGTCGATCTTAGCCGGTATTAGCCTTTTTGTTCTTCAGATTAATCTGCCACTTCCGTCTCCTTGAATATTTTTTCAATATTTTATTTTGTCATACTACTGTGTACAAATATGAGTAACATTTTTAATTCAAACTTCCCGGGTTTATCGATTCAGACAAATATTTTTATTTTTAAGTTGGTAGTACTGTCAGAGTTATCTTTGCCAAATTTCACTCAATTATCTTAATTTGTCATATAGTTACGCTTATGTTGTGTGAACAAAGAAAAGTTGTCTCTTCGGTTTCTATAATGTCTGAAATTATTCAACAAAGAAGAAGCATAAAATTTGGTGCGTGAAATCAGAGTGAAATGAAATATCGGCCGCCGAAACGTCCAGAATGTTGCAGAAGGCCTTAGGTGATAAGTCAGTGTCAAGAACAAGTGTTTTTGATTAGCACAAATTATTCAAAGAAGGTCGAGAACGTATTAAAGACGAACCACATCAAAGACGACCAAGAACATCTACTAATGGGCTACACGTCGCAAAATCAAAGAATTGATTCTGAAAAATCGTTGATTGACTACTAGAACGCTTGCTGATATTGTTAGAATTTCAAATGGGTCACTCAACACTATTTTGAAAGACATTTTGTGCCTGAAAAGAGTCAAATCTCGATTGATGTCAAAAAACACTCAATTTCTTAGAAAAGCAGAGTCGCATGGAGGTCTGTGAAACGATGTTTTCGGACTATCAGGACAAGATAGGACGCACAATAACTGGAGATGAGACTCGGGTCTACACTTATGATCCAGAAAGAACCGATCAATCGAGCAAATATCATACCAAAGGAGAGTCGAGACCAAAAAATCACACCAAAGCTGCTCAAAAATCAAGTTTATGCTCACTGTTTTCTACGATTATCGTGGTGTGGTGTATTATGAATTCCTTCCAACCGGCCAAACGGTTAACAAAGAATATTATTTGAGTTTTATGCGCCATTTGTGTGAAGCTGTTCGTCTCAAAAAGCCAGATTTATGGAAAGACAACTCTTGGTTTTTGCATCACGATAATGCACCAGCTCACACTGCATTGATTTCACATGAATATTTTGCCAAAAATTCAACCAATATCGTTCCGCAACGACCGTACTCGCCTGATTTAGTACCTTGTAACTTCTGGCTGTTCAGAAAACTCAAACCACTTCGGGGACACGTTTTTGTTTTGATTGAAGATATTAAAAGCCGAATTAAAGAAGGGACTGTTGGCCATTCTGAAAAACAAGAATAAAAAATGTCTTGAAAATTGGAAAAAGCGTTGGTATAGTTGCATTGCATCCGGGGGGGGGGGGTTATTTTGAGGGGGATCAATTAGATTTAGAAGAACAGATAAAGATTTCAAAAGTTCTAAATATAGTCTTATTCATATTTGTACATAGTAGTATGCTGAAAAATCTCTCTCTTTCTCTCTCTCTCTCTCTCTCTCTCTCTCTCTCTCTCTCTTTGCCTGTCTTCTCCATATAAAGTAGTTATATGACTATATAGGATGCTTCAAAAATATAAATTATAAATATAATTATTATCACCAACTGAATGATAGACAAATTAAAATAAAAAAACGGTTTGTGAAATGCTGCTTCAACAGTTTCAAAGAAAATTTTTTCTGTATCGAATTGTCACAGGGGATGAAAAATAGATTTATTTTCAGAACCTGAAGCGAAAAAAACATGACTTTCACTTGTTGAAGCTGGGCATTGACTGTAAGGCTAAATCGCTTTGGTTGTAAAACAATGCTCTGTGTTTGGTGGAACCAGTATGGTGTGATGTACTACGAGCTATTAAAACCCGAATGCTTCATTTTCATGAAAACGTACCGAATATGAAAATACCGAACACGGTACACTGGTTAATCGATGAAGTAGTTACGATGGTTTTGGACATGGATGAGCTCCACGATAGGTTTGTGGTGGTTATTTTACTGTTTTTGAAGCGGAGCAGTTAAGAGATGGAAAAGTTTAGAAAGAGCGGCGGGAAAAGGTGCTGCATTACCTTGAATTGCAGACGCGTATGCCCTATTAACGAGGACGGCCTGAGGCGGATGATTTTCTTGCGCTTGGACACTACTTTAATACAGAGGCGATTAAGCGTTTGAATGTGATGATGTTATAGTATTCGGAGCATGTTTTTTGATGACTATGAGAGGTCAGACTTTCTCTGTTACTGGAAGGTTTTTGGGATTTAGTTCCTCCATCACTTCTTTCTGGGAGAAGACCTCGTTCACTCGCACAAACCATGCAGAACGACGAGGAGATAACAGTCCTACTGGAGTTGCAAGATTTAGCAATCAATTATTCGGTTGTTCAACATTTTCATCAGTTCAGGTTTAGAGAAAATAGTTGACGTCCTGGGGTTAGACTCATATGTTGTTATTTCTGTTAACGAAACGCCTAACTGCGATTATTTCTGGCTAGCTAATCTTGGACCATAGCTCCTTTCTCAGGTGATGCGTAGGACATCTCTCATGCCGTAGTTTTTAAGATTTTTTCGTCCGAGGGAAAGATAACACTCGCGTTGATAGCCATACTTGTTCGCAGATGTTTTCTGTTCTGGACAAGCATAAATTCAGAGGGCTGTATGTCAGGGGCGGTAGCCAAAAATTTATAAGTCAAATCCTAACATTAAATTAAAGTTAAATAATTAAAATCATTTAACAGTAGAAAATTTTCTTATGAATAAGACTAAGCTTATGAATAATTTCACTAACAGTGTATTAGTTCAAATGTATCTATTTATACGAAAGAGAGTAGAAAGGATTATTCTAAATTTTTATAGATGAGATCATAAGCGTAGAATAATAAACGTTTTACCGAATGGTTCATTAGCAAAAATTTCTTGTATTAGATTACAAATACCCCGAGTATAGTGGTAATACCAAATTTCTTCACCATTAATATTTTCTGTTGGAACTGGTATTACGAATATTGGCATATATCTATTTGATGACGCACTTAATAATAATTAAATAAACAATTCTCATATACATTTTCTTATATTATTAAGTTAAATATTATTATTGTACATACATAAGTTTTACTTTATTTGTAATCTGACACTTACACAATTAAGAATAGACTGATCGATCCAAGCCAAATTCTTATTTTTATTTATATTTTTAAACGTGTATTTTTTTGAACATGCCGATGTGTACAACTTTATTTTTTTAATGGAGAAAGAAAAGTATTTTAGAGTACATTATAGGCCTATAAAAAAAAGGTTAATTAGTTACAAAGACTATATACTTGTGATAAATAATTGGAACACATTTCTATTTTAGATTATTTTATTTATCCAATAATAAGAATATATAGTTTCTATATAAACAAAACGTGCTGTTACAATAAACATTTCTGATTTATTCGGCACGTGTGTAATTATTACAAGATTGTGCCATATATGGCGACTGTGTTTATAAGTATCATTGTGATAACAGATATAAATAATAAATAATTGAAGCTTTGGTATCATGCAAATAATTCTTAAGAAACAATATTCATTCCCTTCGCACAAAACTCTTGCAAATTAAAACAAACAGTAAAAAGACATAAACTTTATATATACGCATTTATCAATAAGTTTTGTTAGTGTTATATCTATAATTAATAAATCAGTTATTTTATGTGAATTATTTACCGTCAAACAATGTAAATTCAATGTGCCTGTATTTGCCAAATGTCTATTAACTTTGTTGAATTTTTTGGAGTTTTTTTGGAATTTTTTAAAAGTATGTTTAGAGATTGTAATCATTTTTATTTGAAAGTTCATTACTGATTATTTTTAGATATTATTTAATAAATTAATATATAATTTTTGAATAAATTTATCTAATGTCCTAAATGTATCAAAGAGAATTACGATAAACGAAATAGGAAAACCTATTCTGTTCGCCTTTAATATGTACGTTATTTAGAGCATTTATTTATAGGGAAAAGATTTATGATTTTTTGGAAGTTAATAGTAGGTCAAGTGGAAATTAACAAACATATTTATGTTATCGGTTCTAATCGTAGAAAAACTGTAAAAAATTATACATATAGTGTAGTAGTTAAATGGTAAATCGTATATAGTTTTTTAATATAGCAATCTTTTATATATATATATATATATATATATATATATATATATATATATACATATAAATAGAAAATATAATATAAATAAAACTGAAAAATGAAAGAAGAACTGCAAAACCAGTCTCTATATTTTTAAGCCGAATATAACTTCTGAATGAAAAATGATAAATGCAAAATAATCTTTATTTCATGCTATTTAATCGTATTCGTTTACCTCTGAGTTTACCCCTATTTACCCTTAAAAATAGAAAAATTTATCTAAAGGTGTGTCTGTAATTTTTTATTATTTTATTTCTATACATACATCAAGTATATACTAAAGTTTATCATCACTATTAACATTTTCAAAGCTCACAAACTACCCTTCTTTTATCAAAGCCTCAATATCTTAAGCCCTTAAATCTATTATCTCATTATTAAAATTTCATATCTTCTTTTAAGGATTTTTTCAGGTTACTTTTCCATTTTAAGGGTTGATGAGGATAAAGAAAGTGTATTGGGCAAAAAAAAACGAATAAAAAAAGGAATTTAGTTTCGGTCTTTACGGTTCCTCTTTCGTGCTGTGATAACATAAAATTTTATAAATGGAGATTGAAGTTTGCTGAGGCGCGATTATAGTTTAATGTCGATGATTAAGTCCGACTTTTATGAAACGCGACGCGATATTATCGTAGAATATTGGAGAAGGGCTCTAGAAAATTAACGCGATTCATAGAGAATTAAATAGACAAGATATAAATATATATTTTTGGAATCAATAAGTTACGATTTACGAAACATTAAGATGAGCAACTGCTATAGCTTTCTGTTTTTTTTCTTCATAATTTTTAATGGTACCTTATATATTTCTACGAGTTAAAGATATTGATAATAAAAGTATAAGGTTTTTATCAATTTGGATAGTAATAAATGTGGGGCTGTTTATATGATTATTATTTATTTGCTAGTCAACAAAAGTTATTGTAAAAAGTTATTTTATATTTTCAGATGATTGAATGAAACATTTCAATATTTTTAGAGATGTTTTCACCAAGTTTTCGCTCTTGGGGATAAATTTACAACTCGTAAGTCACTAGTCCTTGTCGGTCACCACAATATATTTAATATATCTTTTAAGGTCAATTTGATAGATAGATAGAATAATTTCTCTATCTATTAGGATTTTTCAAATTCTTTAATTTTGGCGATTTTCCAATCCATAAATATAAGGTTTGATTTTTAAGATTTGTAAAATTCACATTCATACTCTTTCCTTACATTTACACTCTCCAAAACAGGCCAAAACAGGTTAATTTTGAGGTCACTCATTTCCTTGATAAATAATTCACTGCTGATATCTTTGAAATATAATAACAATATATGTTCAACATATTTTTTGTAGATTTCTGCTTACCCAGTTGTTAAAATTCAAATTTAAACACCAAAATAATTTTACATGCTCTATATATGTGATATCAGAGACTAGATACATACACTTGCGCATATATATTGTATTATACGAGAGATTTTCTTTTTTGATTTTACAATATTTGTTTGCAACATATATTTTTGAAATTTTATAACGTTTCTTATTTTAAGAGATAAGTATATAAATTTTCAGAAAAATTGGTGCTTATTTTTAAAAATGTTCAAAAAACCCATATATTTAAATTTTTTTTAAAAATATAATAAGATATAGGATCATTATATAATGAAATTTGAGATTTTTACTTCCTTCATATTATTTTTTAGTGTTATAACACAGTATATAACTTTCTTTATTAATTTTATTTTGGAAAATGACACCATAAGCTATTAGAGTACTATTATAATTGTATTAATACGCTTCATTTATGTATTTTTATACGAATAGACTTTTCACATTAAAAAACTAGCGCTATTGGTTTATCTTAATGAGCGTGGCTATCGATGAGAATGAAATAACGATGCTGATACTTTGCTGCCCAACATTTCGACAGATACTAGTTTACTGCCCTTTTTAATTGTTAAATTGTATATAAGTAACATTATTTCTTTGTATTATAATGAAATTATTCTTACATTGATTATTTAATAAAAATAAATATTCGCGTATTTTACTACTTTATCGTTTTTCTTAAGAAAAAGTATCAACATTTTGAGCAAAAAGCGTTCAGAATTTGTGTTCTCTTATATTTTTTATGTATTATTGTATCTTGTATTATAAACTTATTAATAAATGATGACATATATACTAAAAAATAAAATAAAAAAAATATTAAAAAAAATCATTAATATATTATTAACAAAGCACAACCTGACTACCTTCACCATCATACTTACCAAATCTTCTATTTGCCTCAACCAACGTCTCGCACAATTATTGCCCCTTATATCTACATATATAACCTGTGTATCAGATTGGCGAATCATTGAGCTTGATGGGAGAATGTATAGCGTATAGGATAATGGAAAAGAGAAGTTTTTAAAACTATTCATTACATTAATTTTTTTTTTGTTTTAAAAACTTAATCTGACTAATTCTTTCGTCAAAAGCTGTAGGAATATCTATTACTTTATATTAAAAAAAAGTATCATTATAAAAAATGAAATTATTCTTATGAGAATGACAATTAAAAATATTAGATTTCCAAAAGCGTTTGGTATTATCTACTTCCCCTTATAAACTGAACGATAAAAAATGATAAAACAACCTACTCAATATCCGAACTAATAATAATTATATATAATTATTGATGTATCACTATATATGTATATAAAAAAAGAATTAATGGCGAATTATTTATAAATTTTATTTCCATACTTTATTATTGAAGCTTCTAATAAAATATTTAATAATAAATAGAGATATATGTACAATAAACTAAGAGAAAGTCGAACGGAAAAGTATAAAAATATTTTATTCTATATATTATTGTAGAAATAAAAGTGAAGAGGTCCTGTTGCATTAGGCATTTATTTAAGCAACGATTTTAATAATTAATAAATAATATCGACATTATATTCGATCATAAAATTACAAATTTTCGTATAAAAATTTGTCACAATGCACCGTCAGCATAGTATCTCGAAACACCCGCAAATCATATACGACATCCCACGTTTGATACGTCCTTAAGAACTCGCACGCGTGTTATTTTAACTTTATACGACAACATATGTTTTTCTGTCGTTGTTTTTGTTTTTTCTTAATTTTTTTCTTATTTTTTTAAGATAATGAAAATGCCTCTTACAGGCCTATCGTAATCTCCTCTGTATACTGACTAAATTGGACTCTGCTTAAGATTAAACGACATTGACACGGTTTAGTTTTGACTATAATATACAGCGCGAGGAGAGATCGGCGTCACCTCCGTGCGCATTTTGGAAACTCAGCAGTAATATCCGTTTCGAACAAAATTCGTTTATACAAAAAACAAACGAACAAAAAACACCAAAGTAACGATCGACTTCAGAAAAAAAAAAATATATATATATATATATATATATATCAAAAAACCAAATCAAAATATCGTATAGTTCGAAAAACGTACGCGCAAAAATATATATAATCATGCGAACGTCGTTATCCGGCCTCGCGCTGATTTTCGCCCTCGTCGTTGCCCTCTGCTACGTCGACCTCGCATTATCCATGGACTACGTAACGACCGATGCGAGCAGCAGCAAGTACTTACTAGACTCGACGGGCACCGTGACGCGCAAGTCGACCACGTTCAAGAAGGACTGCATCATATACACGGAGAGCGAGTGCAAGCAGGCCTGCATCAACGAGTCGTGCAAGGGCGGCGACTGCGACGACGACGACGGCGACTGCATTTGCAACGGATGCAAGAAGGTGAAGAAGGAATGAACCTCGCGCTATTGGCAGAGAGGGTGCAGAAACGTATATATACACATATATGCAATCGGTGTGTATCATTGGCCGATAATTTATTGCTCTCAATTTTACCAAGAGGAAGCCGTATTGTATTAATAAATTACGTGTGTTGTGTAACATTTTTTCAAATTTTATGTGTATCTATGTATGCTATTTGTAAATGCGTTTTATTCTAATATCAATAACAATGACAAATATATTATATCTCCTTAATTTACTCTACACAAATATATTTTGATACAGAAAAGAGTATAAACATTGTTAATCATTTTCTGCAATTTATAGATACACACACACACACACACACACACACACACACACACACACACACACACACACATCAGGTAAATTGGAAAAAAGTTTCGAAATAATAATAAAAAAAGAAACGAGGTTGTCGCTTAAAAACGGCGATATATAATGTATGATGAGTAAAGTATGTTACTCATTCGTTTAATTTCATATCAGATGTACAATAAACTGTTAATTTACTAATAGTATATATTGCTGTATAATGGTGATTTTTTTATGTTATTTAATGTTGCTCTATTTATGTTTTCATAATATTTTATGTACGACCCCTTTAGACTGTGACAAATTGTAAGTAAAGTAATTTTTTATTTAATACATTTTTTTTAATAAGAATAATTTCTTTTTAAGTTACTGATCGTATTCAATAGAAATTTCTTAATTTATTAATAAATTATTATGATCCGTAGTAACTTGGAATTGAAAATAATTTATCTTAAAACTCAATAATGGGGATCGCAAAGTAGAGCTCGTGACGATTCATAATAAAACCAACTCTCATAGTGTTTTGTAATTTTCGGGTCCAATTTGGATTTTGATAGTAATTATCTCGCTAAATAGCGTTTTCACATTATTTTTGCCTCAATATGGATTAATCAAGAAAAATATGCTTCGTGTTATGACGCGGTTTGTTACAGACATTGTTTAGTACCTCATCTTGTATTTTCCAACTTTGGGCCTGAGTTTTCATTTTGCACAAATTTTAACAGTATCGTTTTTTTCTCTTGGTGATTATTACGATTATCTCGATAATTATCAGATGTATTCAAAAAGTAAGTTACCCTGTGTTCAGGCAAAAATAAAACAATATTTTTAATCTATAAAAGTAATTTAACTTTATTTTTTTTACTCTTAAACTATTTTTCTACGTAGTCGCCTTGAATGTTAATACATTTTTTGTATCTGTTTGCAAAATGGCATGAAGTGCTAGCCACACAAACTGTCTTTTAACTTTGGGAAAAGGAAATAGTCACTTGGTGCGAGGTCAGGAGATTAAGCTGGATGTTGAACATTTCTCAATTGAATTTCTGAAGTATGATTTATATTTTTTTGATAGAATGAGGTCTAGTGTTATCATGGATAAGCGAGAGTTTTTTTTAAATAATTTTCCAGGGCGCTCCCGTTTAATGACATTGCTAAGCTTTTCTAGCACTTCACAGGATTTATCTACATTAATCGTTGTACCTAGCTCAAGAAAATCGACCAATAAAACACCTAACTCGTCCCGAAAAAACCGTAGGTATAACCTTCCCAACAGAGTACTAAATTTTTGCCATTTTAAGAGTTCGCTTTCTTCATATTTTTTTGTGCTATCTTCTCACCATCTGCACACTCATAAGTAAATAACTCAGAAAAAAGTATTCTTGACCCCAAAACCAATTCCGCTCTTATCGATAGAATCTAAATTGAAAATATGATTAGTTTAAGTCCACTAGGTGGCGTCTGAGAGAAACGTCAAAGTAGAGAAACTTATGAATACCCCTAGTATAATTGTTAATTCTTACTCCGATATCCCCTTACAAAGTGTAAAATTGTAGTTTTGTAAAGAAAACTTCCAACTCCCTATTCTATGTTCTTTCAGAATCTGGTAATATTTTAACATGAAAATACTAATAAACCTATTATTTTTGCGTTTAAAAAAGATTTTTTTTCTTTACAGATTATTTTTTGCTGTTGTTGCAGGTTTCGAAAGCCTCTGGAATTTTTTTTCTTATTTACGAAATGTATCATTCTTACAAAACAAAATTATATTATCAAAAACATATAATTTATCGTAGACTACGCATGAATTTAATCAAAATTATTCCGGATATTTTTAATTTTTGGATTTGATCAGAATCAGATTATTACAAAAGATTGTATCATTGTTTTAAAAGATAGCTGGTACTGTATCGAAGACAGTAGTTTCAGGCACAGCAAACGAAGTCAAACGAAGTCAAACAATATTCTGCGTCAGGTGGAAAGGGGTATAAACAAAGTAGAGGGGCCGCTCATTTGGCGTAACAGTGGAGATAGTAAGGTTGGCCTAAAATAAAAAGACATCAAATAAAATTTTAATTGACATACATTTTTTTCTAAATAAACTAAAAAATAATTTGAGTACATTGTGAATTATTAAATTACTTTAGGTTTGAAATGACATATTTTTGTATCGAAAAGTAATCATTTCAACTTGCTAAAACGGCTTATATCTATCTCTTTTTATATCTTTTAGTTCAAATTAAATAGAATATACCCGTGCAGGTAAAACTATTTGGTTTATTTAAAAGATTTTCTAGTTGTCTTGTAATCACATGCTTGTTTTTATAGTAACGTGTGTTAAATATGTCACACTCTTGAATCTGCTGTTTCTTCCTTAATCCTGATTATATAATCGTCTGAGCATTTGACACCGATATGATATACACCTTTGCGTCTTCAGAAATATTGTATATTATATCTTAACAAATATAGTATAAGATATTTTTGATGTTTAAAATAATTATATTAGTCATATTCTTAAATCATTTAAAGATTTTTTAAATTATAGTCTTTTATCTACTTTTAATACTTATCCTTATTTTCTGATTCTTTTTCTGTTCCAAATGAATATTTATAAAGGATACAATTTTTTTTACTCAAGCGGAAATAAATTATTTTAAATTTACAATTTCTATCCTTAATATTTCCCATTAGGCTGATATAAACATTATTAATAAATTAAATTTGTTTGTATATGAAACACTTTATTAATTATAATTATTAAATTATGATACTGACTGTTTTTATCAATATTAGGTATTTAGTACATGTTTTGTTGATGACAAGGAAAAAAGATTACGTCAAAGAATCTTAAATAAAAGAAACGACAATCACTCAATCTGAATTTAAATTTAATTAAATTTAAATAACTTTAATATAATATAACATAAATAATATCTAAAATATATTTAATAAATTAATTTGACAAAAACCATAGTCAATAAATCGTTTTTAAAGTTCGTCGCGTTCGTGTCTTAAAAAGATATAGTGTTAATTTTCTTTTTCATCCTTGTTTTTACTTAATATTGTTTTTACTTAATATTTACTTAATACTTACTTAATAAATAATACTTTTGTGAAACTAGCTAAGCATTCTTTACTTACCGTTATTTTATTAATAATAATAATCTCTTCTCGGGATTGAACTGCGTGCTAGGATCTTTTTGTCCTGCAACAAGGGAGCACATCGCTTTTATCATCGCTTGCCCTCCTTTTTCAAAATTAAGGGACCCTTAATTATGTTCAATTATCAACGAGGCGTGATGGGCTCCCTTTCTTTAGCCAACAAATTACTACATTTGAGTATAAGTTCGTTACACATTTTGCCATCTCTAACATAAATATAGCCCCCCACTAGAGCTCAAATCCAGCCTCGAGAGAAACCCTCGATTTCAGCGAAAATAAAATGTGGGAAATCTTTGAAGGACCGAACTAATGGCACAACCCCTTTTTCACACCTCTCTAAGTTCATTTAGGCTCTCTTTTCACCCACATAGAGTCTTTCATACTCAATAAAACTCATATTGTATCCGTTCTGGAATATTCCAGCGATGTAGTAAACGGGAATGGGGGCGGTGACGTTCAACCCGAACATGGTTGTGACGCCACAGTTGACGGCGATGATGATGAGGGCAATAACAATATTGGGCAATATTCTAATTATTCTAATTCGTTCGTAATATAAGATTCATGACACACATGTTCCTGTATTAAGAAATCGAAAGATAATGTTTGATTTAAAAAATATATCAGTATGTTGATTTCTATATAGTTTAATTATTTTTTACTGATTTCAATCCGTTATATTGTTTATTTTGTTATTATTACAAAGCATTTGTAAGGTTCATTAATTTAAGCATGATTTTATGTTTTCAGTATAGATATACACAAAATTGATAAATAAAAAATGTGTTATTTTCTTATATACAAAACTTAATCAATGTTTTACTATTTCAATTTTATAGAGTCTTTATTTATTATTCAAAACTAATTCTAAATATACATTAGACATATGTATACCAAGTTTCGGTCAAGTTAATAGTTCTTTATTGCTCTTATTGTAGAAATAGTAATAAATAAATTTTCTGTGTAATTTTCCTCAATTCAAAATTCGGTACTGCCGAATTATTGAAATCAGAATAAATTTGACCTAAATATAAGAAAAATGATTGTTGAACGTACATTTCTATACTGAAACATAGCTTGTATTTACAAGCAAATATATTTACGTTAATATATATATTAAAAATAAGAAATTTAAAAGTTTTTTAAGGAATCTCCAGCTTCAGCGTGTCTATTCGTATCAATGAGGAGCTTTCAAGGCGTTTTACAAATTTAATTCATTTCATTTGATAAGTTGTGCAAATAAATATTCTACAGCTCCCATGCGAGTGAGAAGTGTTTTATTATCCGTATTCATATGATTTCTCAAAACATTTCTATAAGGCCGGTAATTACCGATGAACTTTCGATGCCCTTTTTCTCAAAAAGGAAATCTATAATTCACGTTTTTCTTTTCATCAATCGAAAAATTATGTTTAGTTCTTTTTTAATTTTTTTCATATATATTGGTATATTATATGTTACAGATACTACTAGTCTTTTGAGTGCACAAATTCAAAGCATTTCATTGCAAAAATGTAATTTAAAACAATTAAAAAGTTTTTTAGTGCTTGTAAAGAGCATTTTATAATAAATTAAATAACATTTGCTATAATGATGTAGAATAACACAGTATCATTTTTAACTGATATTTGCGTCTGTCTAAAGAAAATAATCTTGTCCACTTTTTTCATCTAAAGTTCATTCAAAACATTGTTAAGATATGTTTCGTGGAAATCACATTCAACCATGGGACTATTAAAGACGTGAAAACAGCTTTTGGTAAATTCAGTTCTTTTCTCAACTGAATTTTATAATTTTTAATAGAACAGACAGGATTCACAGTATGTATAACTACAGTTGACAACAACAATACTGGTTTAGCATTGATTAATATAGTATAAATTTCATAAATTGGTTTCAATTACATCTTTTCATCAATTGATAACGCTATCGATAAAAAGTCAACTTGTATAAATATGTTTCCTAAGAATATATTTGTTAAAGCTCACATCTGTCAAACCGGATTATGTCACCAAAATTATGTTACAACCATCTTGAGCAGGAATTCTCCACTCGTTTGCGCTGGCATTGCAATCGTGTGCTATGATCGCAATACCACATCAGCAGGGATTACCTGAAATATATATTTTCAATAATTTCCAACCTTTATCGAGTATTCAAAAGGATTTGAGCTTAACTTTCATTTTATTCAGTTTTCAATCATGAAAATTAGTGACATCCAATAACACAAGTATAATTATAATCACACACTGGAAACAAAAAAGAACAATGTATAGCATCATTATTTATAAGCCATCACACTCATATTTTATATACTCATTTTAATACTCTACTTATCAAGGTCTGAAATATTGATTTCAACTATTTAGAAGGACCTTTGAAGGTCAAACCTTCGAATTTACGCAGCTAAATCGATAGAATTTTTACGTAACGCACATGTATACCGATATCTGTACATATTATATACATAAATATATACATACACACATATATAAATAGACTAAAAATAATTAGGACGAATATTTAGGTATTCTTGGAAAGTTAGAATTACCTAATTTGAACATGAGAACCTCCTTTACCTGTAAACATTGACGCACATAATGCCACTCATCGTAGCCGATATAAAATGTATAGTTCGCTCCAACGTAGCTATTTTCGATATTCGGAAAGCCTTTGCTCCTCAGACGTGTTGCCGCTTTATCAAATCTGCTAGCAAATCGAAACTGTGCAAGTCTGTTACTGTATTGTTAGTTTTCTACACGAACAATTACTCTACTACTTGTTCCATTGCCATTTGACAGAGTAATGTATCTAATACACTGCTCTCATTTACATTGAATTATTGCTGTCCTAATTTAGTGGCTTTTACAGTCAAGTCAGTGATGGGTTAAACGTTGTAAATTAACATTGGACAGAAGATGTGACTTGATTAATGAGTACACAAAAAAACCTTTCTCCTACCTTTGCATCTTATAAAAGTATAAAAATTTAATAGCAGAAAAAAATTTAACATGCATTAAGAGTATTAAATTTAAAGAAGACTATTTTCTGCTTGATCTCATAGTTGTGGACCATTCACAATAGTCGTCCAGTGGAATCGCTTTCGAGAGAAGCTTCACAAAATCTAACCGATTTGGATATGCGTGAAATTTAAAGGGTGCGAAATTTGAGCTTGAGAGAGGTTTATAAATAAAATAGATTTTTAAATAAAATATATAATGCCAAATACAACAATGTCAGGTATGCTTTAATTATTACTTTTATTATTATTAAGAAAAGATTCAGAAGATGGCAATGATGAGTGAGTCATTGGGTCTCAGTAAGACTGTCTTTTAAGTCCTTGAACGATCAAAGCAGAATACGAATTATATTTAAATATTTTAATCTCTGTATATATAATTATTACAATTAAAAATTTTAATTTATGTAAATTTTAGATAATAAAATATAGTAGGACACCTATACTGTAAATTATTTTTTATTAAAAATAATTTTTTGAAAATAAACAAGGGTTTATAATTTTGGACTTTCTCGTAGAGGCAAGGTATTGAATTTTTAATAATGTGCGTGCGGTTGTGAAGGAGAAAAGCTGAAAAAGGGTAAATAACGTTGGATGTCCTTTGTGAACAGCCCCTCGAATCGATTCAATGCTATAATCTGCCATGATATACTGTAACGTCTAAGAGGAGATAATTATACACTTAGATCGTGTTATCAGAGATCGTTTATTATCTGTAATATTATCTCATGTTATATCTTTCACTGCTTTTTAATTAATATTAAAATTTATAAGTGTGACTGTTACAGTTTAGTTTTACTTATAATGACGGGATCGAAACGCCGATTAATCAATTTACGTACAAATTGATTACCATCAAGAGTATACTGAATTGTGATAACCAAATAATTCCGTTCATTACAGTTAATAACATCAAAATAATCAATATCAATTCAAAGTAACCAACCGCTGCTCAAAATGAACCTATCAATTTTATTATTTACACTTGTTGTGGTATTTTTATATATCGATGTTGCAATTTCTATAAATGACAAAGCGAAGGATCAACAAAATAAAGCTACAACTTCCGAAATTCCTAAGGACATCAAGAGGGATCAATCATTTCGTGGTCGAACGCACATATCAACAACGTTCGATAAGGAGTGCAACGTAATGACCGTCTTTCAATGCTACAGTGCTTGCGTTGACGAAAAGTGTAAAAATGGCAACTGCAAGGTCGCGTCGGCGGAGTGCATTTGTGAACAATGCCCAAAGGTGAAAACAGAATAAAATTTTCATTGAAAAAAAAAAAATAATAATATTGTAAGCGAATATTTTGCTCTTGAATTAGAACTCAAGTTGATAATATATGCATCAAAGTTTTTCAAACCTATATTCGTATTGAGCATATACAAATACGTTTCATATATTTACAATGTAACATTATAACTATTTTTATTTTTTTCTATATTAACAATATTTTCATAGAAATGCGCTAAAGTAATGAATTCGACAAAAAGAGCAATAATGACTTGAATTCTAATTTATGTTCAAAATGAGAGCAGTGATTTTAATCAAAGAGCTCGACAGATAAACAAAAAAAATTCTTTAAGATCTTTTCTAAATTTTGGCTTTGAAGTTTGATTTATTTGATTCAAATAAAATTATTTAATTAAACTAAAATTTTTTGTTTTTAAGTAAAATATACCGTTGTGTACCAACAAAACCAATAAATTATTTCTTTAAAATCATTAGCGAAACTACATAAATATTTCTTTTTATTATTTAAGGAAATAATTTATATTTTCATTGAAACTAACAAATATTTTTTACAAACACATCGTATTTCCATAACGGCTGTGACACTATATCAGTGTAAATTATACAAGGTCTGGTTTCAATGTTTAACTTTTACAGAAATATTACAATTTAAAATTTATTGTGAAATATACGTACTACATTTTTTAATATTTTTAATATTGATTCGTGCATAAAAATGATTAATAGAATATATTTTAATGTTTTTTCAAAATATACAGAGACCGTTCATATATGACGTGGTTCAATTTTTTATTAACAATATAAAACCTAAAGTGAGATTCTATTTATACCCCATTCCGGTAACGCAGTAACTATTTTGACGTGGCCCCGTCTTTTCTAATGATACCATGCGGTTTATCGACGTCCTATAAGGATTAGTAAAACGAGCCACTAATTCTATTTGCTAAATCTAAGATGGACTCACAAAAAATCTTGTATGTACCATTGGCCAGAGATCATAGAACTTATGTGTTTTGACCGAATTGGAATTTTTAATAAAAATAGGAAATTTCCACTCTAGTAACGGTTGAGAAGTCCTATTTTGGACACCCGATTCAGAAAAAGGAGATATTTGCATGTAGATTCAAATTAAAATAGTCAACAAACATAAAATCTACTAGTCACACACACACACACACACACACACACACACACACACACACACACACACACACACACACACACACACACACACACACACACACACACACGTGTATATATATATATATATATATATACACGTTCTTGGTCGTGACAACTTAATGTTTTTCTAATTTTATACATAATAATGACTTTTTTCCCGTGTTTTAAACGATACAATGTAAAATTACAATTTGAAAAATATATATATTTTTCCATTTTTGTCATTTTACTATTTCTTGAGCCTAATTGAAAAGATAATACCAAATTCTGACATTTTTTATGACTCTGGCAAAATTATTAAAAAAGCAATGGGGTAATTATAAATTCATAAAATTGATATTCAAAAGAATATATAATTAGTTAACTGATTCATAATTTCGATCTTTATGTAGTAATGCATATTTTATTCGCTTTTTTGTCTTATGTAATAAATAATTAGGACACGTTTGCTATCTTGAATTAATTTTTTTTTATCTAAGCAAATAACATGTTCTTTAAAGTTTCTTACTTTCTTCGGTACTGATAAAGTACTAATAATTGTACTAAATAATTGCTACAAATTGAATATTATTTGTACGATTCAAAGAATAATTTTTTTTGTATTTTTTGTCAGTGGCTGTTAAAAACAAGTTACTTTTCATATAAAAATCATTTTTGATTTGTGTAAATTTAATTGATAATAGATCATCAAGCCTAAACTTAGTAGGGATGAGGCCGCAGGCGCCTTCGTAGAGACAAAATAAAATGAAAATTTGAAGAATTAAAGAAACAAGACTGGTATGGCCTCAGATACAAAAATAATAAAAGAATTCGAGGAATACGCTTCGTGCAAGTTCGATAATGACATCTGGTGGTTTGAAAAATAAAAAAATTCCAGGAAGATTAAATTGACTCACATAAAATTTAAGTAAATCATTAACAAAAAAAAATTAATTTACCTAGTAATTTCAATTAGTTGCAACTCCATACGTGCATATTAAATTTTTTCATTCTCTTGGGATTAAAAAAAAACATGTAAATAAATTACCTTACGTCAATCGGGCATATCAAGCGGATAGAAAGTATAAGAGGATTGGGAGGAACGTGGCACGTATTATGCTTGTATTCTCAATTCATTCATAATCTGACTGGTTGCAAATTTTCAATTTGTAACACATTGTTCTACTCCTTTTATTTCTTTTTGTATACTCTTGGTATTACTCGAGTCTTATTCTTTTTCGTATTCAAGACATATATTCCTGATTGATTCATAATCTCTCAACCTAGAAATTTTAAATATGAATACGAGCAAATACGAGATACTAATTATCTGTCATCCATTTCTACAGGGATGGCTCTTATTTCTTTCATTTATCATGCACCTTTCATTCCTCGGACCATCTGCGCTAACCCTCGTGTACTTGCGTTCATAAATAATTCGTAAAATTCACTTCTACGACCATGTGATAAAAATATTACTTTCTTATTAAAAAGCTGTATTCAGAATATTTTTTTTAACATATAAAAAATGAAATGTTCAAAGTGTTTAAAAAATAATTTCTTTTTGGCTTTTTACATATAATTTTTCTAATGCAGATGAATGAAAACAATAGTATTATAAATAATGTCTACCCATATATGCAATTTTTATTTAAAGATGGGAATGGCAATTTTTATGATCTACGCAAGCGTTTAAATATTTAAAAAATTCAATATATTTGTAAAATATACATATGAGAAAAGTTCGAATCATTTATAATCATTCCTGCAATTTGATAAAAATTGTAGAGAAATCTAAAATACCGAATTAATAAATTCCTAACTATTTTTTTAAAATCTCTTACATTAAGACTTAACATTAGCTGATAGTTTAAACCTGGATTTTTGTATATAGGAGCGACCAATGTGGGATACACTACGTGAAAAAATATGCTCATCAAGTTCACTGATGTATGGAAAATCAATCTGCGCACAAATATTGGCAAAGAAAGCTGAAATACTACGAAATGCATTTACTAATTCTTAACATGGTCTGCATGTATCATACCTCGTTTAGTGTAAAGGCGAGAACCTTCAGAAGAATTATTATAAAGAGAAATAAAGTATATGAAACAAGTTAACTAATTTGGTTTCGTCGATTGGTTTCAGATTTTTCATTGAGTTATACGAAGAGATATAAAACTTTATCCTTCGAGACGTAATGAAAAAATTTCTTAAATTTCTTTAACCTACATCTTTATTTTGTTCAAACATTACTTATTATGTTTTTGTAATCCAGTATTACATTTACATTTCACAGAAGCATGCAATTCAATCATGATGTTTATAGATATCATAAAATCAAATAATACCATAAAATCTTAATTCCTAGTGTATCCTCTATTCCTTTCGTTTATTAAAATCTGTTACACATTCTCTTATATAATTATTTATAATATGAATGTAAATTCCCTCGATAAATTTCCAATCAAGATTAGAAATAAATAAAAATAAAATCAGAATGTATGCATTGTACAATGAAGTATACATTTGAAGAATGCATTGTACATTTGAAGAATTAAAAAATAAATCAATACGACGAGTCCAGTTGAAGTTGGCAAATAAATAATATCTACCTATTAAGCTTGATGTATTTCTAATAAAAGATGGCAGTAAATTTCGATAGTAAGTGAATCTAGGTAAGAAACATTTGTATAATAGAAATAGAATTATGTAAGTGTATCGTAGAAAAATGAATGAACTTCAGGATACCTAGTTTCATTATAAATGTTTCTCAGTATAAAAAATTACATAAGAACGCCTTCAGAATAATCACATAAGTGAAAATGTATAAATATTAATAAAGATATTAAATTAATGTAAAGTAAATACAAGTTTAATCAAGATCAAACTGTTGCCTCAATCTGCCTAACTTGATAGATATAAATCTCATGATCATCTGTTCAAATTTTTGAAGAGGATAAAGCAGAGTCTGTGTACAAAATTTAAATTCTGCATCCATGTATTAAAGCTAGATAGCCTATATTATGCATATTTTATATATCATGTAATATTAACAGATTTTAAATCTCGCGTAACTATTTGGACGATACCAACGGTGTTTATTACTTCAATAGAGATAAATTACTATTTAATGTAATTAGAAAATAATAAAGGATTATTAAGATACGAACGTGAAAGCACAACTGATAGAATATCAACAATCTAGAATAATGTGATCTCTGTACGATCCACCTGGTTTCTATTTTATAAGTAGACTCTTATTTAATCCATAAGAAAATCTAAAATCCCTAGGTTTAATAATTTATTAATGGAACGCCATGAAAAAATCACGGTAGACTTCATCTGTCTGCTTACATTTAGCCAAATAGTATTTATATAATCAATAAATACGTAAAGATTAGTAGTAGTAACTTATCCCTACAGAAATCATGTTGAAATCAGATAATTACATTCATAAAGTTGCCGAATAGATAAGTTGTAATTTTCTTGGCCAAAAGTTTTGCTTAAAACTTAAAAAATGGAAATAGGTCTATATAATTCATGATAACTGATATTTTTTTTTGAATATACCTTTTTCAGGTCAATGGAAAGGTACTTTAATGAATAGATTCATGAACTAAGATTTGTAATGGAATATTCGAATGAATGTTCGTAGTTTTAATGAATAGAGTTAATGAACAGTTATCTTTCAGAAAAATTACATACTTGTAAAAGATGATCAGTGGAAAAGTTTAAAGAATCAAACAGAAGGTAATTAATTAAACATGTCGAAAATGAAATCATACGCTCAATAATTATAAATTTATTAGTAAATGTATGAAATGAAACGGCTTGTCAATATTGATATGATTATCAAGAATAGCACAAGTTCCAGACATAGCATGTGGATAATCATTACCTATTTGAAGATTATGAACGTATTATAAAATTAGCTAATATTCAATTAGTACTATCTACATTAATTTAATCCATATTCAATATTATATATATATATATATATATATATATATATATATATATATATATATATATAATAATCCAGGATTGATCAATGTATAAAGTGTGCTCGTAATCTCTTAAACTCAACGCAATCATTCAATGATAAAGTTTTACGCTTGCCGTGCATACTTTTTTTTAAACAAACTAAATTCCCAAGGCCATTTAACATTAAATAAATCCAATTAACATTGAACCATTTTCGATTGTAATAAAAATTTTTTGCAATTTTTGCATATATACTATCTGATAATATTTACATAGGAAGTGGCACTAAAATAAAAAAGTAAGGGTTAGATTGATCAATGAACAATCTATATTCCTGAAACTACAAGAAAATGAGCGAATAGTTAATTATTATGTACTAATGAATCAATTTGAAAAAATTTTGTGGCTGAGATCGTTTATGTAAGTAATAGGTTTCTTGTGGATCCAAATGTGTGATAACAGAACTAAAAATCAATTCTGAATTACATTGGTTGTTTAGAAGTTAAGAAATAGTATCGTTTTGTAGCTTGTTCATCAAATATGTATTATTATACCGTAATTAACAGTATTCTTTCATTCAAGTTATACACTGCTAGCAACGCTAGGTAATGTCTCCGCTTTTGCACTACTCACAAGTAGGCGAACAATCTTATTGGTATAAGTATGTGAATATCAACAGTAATTTGTATCAGAAGGAATCGGTTTATTGCTATTATACCTGTGATACTCCTGAAAGATTTTTGTCTTGTTTTTTAATTTTACCAATATCAGAATATTCATATTTTATATTCAAAATGTAATAAAAAAATGACACATTAAAAAAAATGAAGTTGGACATAATATTAAAAATACGCTTTCAATAGTGATGTCACAAATAAAGTTGTTTTTAATACAAATTTTAACGCTAACTTTAACGTAATATCTGATGTTTTGTAAGTTAAAAGAACACGATTGTTTTTAATATGGCTGTTAGTTTCGACGACTCTTATTGATAAAAAGAAAAAAAATCTGGCAACAAAGAGTCGAGCATAGAGGAATTCATTAGAATAGGCAGTATGTACCTCATGCGCAATACTTTACTGCACTGGCTCACCAGAACGCATCAACAGGACCTGTATAATCTACAAACTATCCTTCAAATCCGATTTGACTTCACGAGATTTACCTCGATTTTTACCACAAAATCCGCTCATGCAAATGATATGTTGCGGACATTCGAAGTTGTTCAGTAATATTTGAAAACCATATACGTTTTTTTTTTCAAAAGTTTTGACTTTTTTCCAATCTCCGAAAAATGTGATTTTGTCAATTGATTTTTAAAAATAAGCTTTAGTTGATTTTAACGCGAATGTTCTCGATTCAGCTGAATTTTCATCAAGTGGGGAGCAGAAGGAAAATGGCGCACTACATGGGTGAAACAACACCATTTTTTTTTTAAGGAAATGCTTCATTTTCAATTGGCCATGAAATCGATATAGTGTGGTATCATTCTATTGTCCAAAAAATTCATTTGGATTCCTTTTGAATCCCAATAATTATAGTCAGGACCTTTTTGATTGTTAGGGTCGACGTTTCTAATGAGAACTATTCATTCTAACTTTAGCATAGATATTCTCATTGCTTCTTACTTGAGAAAACCATATTTGTTACCACTCTGAACATCGTATTTCTCGATTATTTTTTATTCAATAACCTAAATAATCTTCCCTATTATATTAAAAGTTAAAAATACATATTTATTTATTCCTACAATTAAGCTATTCAATAAGTACGAGACACTGAACGTATGTAATATCGTACCACTGATAAGTAAATATTGCTAAGTAAGGCGATTTATATTGAAGGTCTGTAATGACTCTTTTCAACAAATATTTATCTAATTAGAATCAATAGCATGTGGTCGATAGTAATATGTTATGAGTAGGTACTATTCGCTCTTAAAGCTAG
Source organism: Sycobia sp. Sy_11 (assembly GCA_018907035.1). Taxonomy (NCBI): domain Eukaryota; kingdom Metazoa; phylum Arthropoda; class Insecta; order Hymenoptera; family Epichrysomallidae; genus Sycobia; species Sycobia sp. Sy_11. The sequence goes on along the minus strand of JACCIC010000015.1, from coordinate 4,607,368 downwards.
TTGGATGCTACTACAACAATAGCACGTATTGTAAGCATGCTGCAGCAATTTGAGTTGTACAAATATAACAATAATTCTCTCTATGTAGTTGAGAAGTATAAATTATAATTATATTGCATATATTTTTTATCATAAAAATCAGGTCGGATGCTATCTTGAGCTAGATTTTAACTTATATGATCTTGAAATAACTTAATTGTACTTATGTCGACTGCCCATATACAAATTAATAAATATTTTTTTATTGGTCTTACAGTCCAATCAATTCAATCTAAAAATAAAAAATAAATAAAAATAAAATAAAAATTAAAAATAAAAATTAAATTAAAAATTAAATTAAAATTGTAATGACAGTCAGACTGCCCTTGTTTACATTCACCCCCGTAGACTAATCTGAAAATAAAATATTAGCTGAAAAAATTCTTTGTTAGTAAAGTGCAGTCTGACTGTCCCCAACACCCTTACCTAATTGAAGACTTGTCCAACGTTTCGAGCTCGCTACGGCTCCTCATCAGGGACTTTTAATTTTTAATTTAATTTTTAATTTTAATTTTTGTTTTTATTATTTATAGCGAGCTTGAAACATTGGACAAGTCTTCAATTAGGTAAAGGTGTTGGGGACAGTCAAACTGCACTTTACTAACAAAGAATTTTTTCAGCTAATATTTTATTTTCAGATTAGTCTACGGGGGTGAATGTAAACAAGGACAGTCTGACTGTCATTATAATTTTAATTTAATTTTTAATTTAATTTTTATTTTTAATTTTTATTTTATTTTTATTTATTTTATTTATTTTTATTTTATTTATTTATTTTTATTTTTAGATTGAATTGATTGGACTGTAAGACCAATAAAAAACTATTTATTAATTTATATGATCTTGAACAAGGGAAGGTTGGAACTTTACAATGCCTGGATTTGAAATTAAGAAGTTTGCCCATTTAAAATCTAGCCAAAAGTTTTTTATTCCATATATAAGATGTTCTATACCTTCTATAAATTGCATTTAAATATTCTTTAATATTATTACTCATTTATGTATGAATTATAATTTAAATATTACTTTACAAAAATCATTAATTACGTCGTTAAAATTAATGAATTCAAAGAAGTGACTTTGTAATTTAATCTGATTGTAGTATCAGTTTGTTATCTAGAATAGTTGGACGATACACATTTTTGATTGTCGTCAAAACTAAAAATAAACTTCTCGACTCTATATTTGTCAGAAGAAGTATTAGCATATATCGTGTCAGAAAAATATAGTCATTCTAAATAACTTCGATCATATTCAAATCTGATAATTAATTCAAAAGTTTTGATAAACTCAAGATCTCATTATTTGTGTTATTTTCCAAATTATTTGGAAACAATGAAGGCTGAAGTGTTAAGTATACACTGTTAAAATTCTATAATATACGATTACCTTGTATATTATATATCATATTCAAGATATACATGGAGTAGGCCTTTAAAACAATTTTAATTTTATTTGTAATACATTTGCTTTTTTGAATAATAATTCTGCCTGAAATTGACAAATAATTTAAAACGGTGCTATATCTATTTCGTTCCTGCTTACGTCATATTAAAAATTCTAAATATGCTTGACACGGTTTAGTTGTAAGTACAACGACGGGATCAGTACATTGGCTCATCAATTTCGGTTTGAACTGAGTGAAGTTAAAAAAAGACAAGATTGTGAAAATCAAGTATAGTAGTTGAATTTATTACAATTAAGGAAGTACCTAACCAAGTAGAAAAAACGATGAGAAAATTATGAAATATGGTATACAGCAAGATTTATAGATAACAAAGATTCAATTAAATTTGAGACGCGGGTCTGGCATATTAACGAGATATTCGCAATTACTTTATTCCACGATCACACTATTATGATAATTTTTCTCTTGTAGCTCGTCTTATCAAAAAAAAAAAAAAGATAATTCAATGAAAGCTTTTCGAAAATTTTCCAAAGTTTATTTTTCAAATTTAATAATATCGATTCATTAATTATTAGTTTACGAAACAAAAAATATTTGAAAAAAGAATGATCTCCGTACATTGTGTGATATCATTCCCTACACCTTTCAACACTGCAATCCCATACATATATGTATGTATTTGTATATATATATATATATATATATATATATATATATATATATATATATATATATATATCTATCTTTTCCGTAGAAACTTAGTGACGCATGTGTATTTATTCTCTTTACTGCTATTATTATTATTTACTGAAAATACACGAAAAACAACATAGATTGGCATCGATATTTAAATAAAATGTTACAAATACAAGATTATTATTCTACTGTTGTTTCGGATAGACGACATTCAACAAAAGTTATCATATCAATTACTATGATAATCAAAGGAGAATTAATTATTCCATTGACTTATATATTATTATATACTATAATTGAATTATATAGTTGGTTAGGTGCTACCTTATTATAATAATATACCGAAAAAATTTATTAAAATTTGTCTTATCTAAATTTCTTAGCTGTTCATCCCCTAAAGGAATCGGTCAATCCAAAATGAGGGCATCATTTTTCGTATTCGTATCAATCCTCCTCATTTTACTGGTTGACAATGCAATCGGTGCAGGTACTTTACTAAACAGACAATACTCCAGAGGTAAAAATGGCCCTGTCAACATTAATGAATCCGAGGATGGTTGCTCAACCGCTGTTGAAAATCGGCAATCGAAAAACTTCAAGTCACAGTGTACTATGTATGCTGTTGAAGATTGCCATGATACTTGCGTTGACGAAGGATGCCAACGAGGTAACTGCATCATCGAACAGCTATTATGTATTTGCGAGGAGTGTAAAAAGGTGAAAAAAGAATGAATTTTTTTCTGGAGAAAAGTATACCTTTAAGTAATTGCGTTTTGTTTATGAATTTAAAATTCATAATATATAGTTATGTGAAGAAGTTAGTAAATCTTGTGTCTATATTTGTGCACAAGTATAAATATGTTTCATCTATGTATAATGTAGAAATATATTTAATTTTAATGTTAACCATTGCATATATTTTCAGACTACTATTATCCAGAAAACTTCTATTAATTATAATTTTAATTGAAGTTCGCAAAAATGTGATAAGTAATATAAGTAATCGCGTAATAATTGTATCATTTCCGTAATGTAGGCTGCTAATATTTCCATGTCAAAATGAAATTAACAAACTAGAACAAGTAAAAATAAATTGACTTATTTGAGTGCGAATTTTAATTTCAATTACCCATACAATAACCTTTAATTTTCCTTGATCTCAGGCTGCAAAAAAGTCTTCTCACATGCAGAGTTGATTTCCAAATTCACATACTGTATTTTTATCAAACATATAATTTAAAATTAATATTAAATTAGATTGAATTATTACATAGCGTCACTCAGTAACCAATAGCCTCGATCGAATCGAAAAGTTAAATTTTCCAACATTCAAAGATTTAAATTTGAAAAATAATTTTATTTTTTAACAATCCAACCATTTCCCGAAGCTTGATATAGAATTTTATGGTCTTTAAATATTAGAATAATTGTTGTTCTCAATTTATATTAATAAATTATAAAACCTTAATTTTTAAATTTAAATCAGAATTTAAATGAATTTAAGGACCATAAGATTTTATAGGCCATAAGTTTCTAGAAATGATCGGATTGTTAAGAAATAACATTATTTTTCATATTTAAATTTTTAAATTTTTAAATTTTCTGTATTGTGCTATTCTTTAGATACACTTGAAATTCAAATTGATCATATTAGTCATGCATCCTGAAAAGGAATTAATTTGTCAGTCTATGCAAGGTACGGCTAAACATTTCAAATTGGGACACTTTGCAAGTTCTTGTAATCTTTAATAGACAGTTCTCGTCGAGACTTAATTCTCTATATGCCAAAAAATCTTCATCTACAGTATTTGCAATCGAGAACAGGGCTCAGCCCTACATGAATCTATCACGTTCGATTCTCATGGCTGCTCTACATGAAGTCAGAGTTTAAATGTTACGGTAATTTTTAATTAAGCCAACAACCAAAATAAGTTATGTAGATATTATAAGCATCAACGTTAAAGGTGACCAAGATATTATCCTCGATTGTACCAATCGTCTATCACTAACAGATTATGGATGCGTGATAGGCGATCTAGTTGAAAAAAAATCTAATTAGTGCATCTAGAATCTCGAATAACAGAATCTGCGTTTACACAACTTCGAAGAAATAGTAATAGAAATCACACGGGGAATGAACATATTACTATCAATGAATTTAAGGTAAACATAGGACCATTATTAGCTTGGATTAAAAAAGTTATTCTATTCCACAAACCTACTAATGTATCTAATTATGCACTCAAAAATGTATTAAATGTACTGAATATTAAAGCTATATCGAAAATTTAATGTCTCAGAGCAATAATAAACGAAGAAGGCTTCGAACACGTAATCAATTTCAGATGGCAAGTATATATTATAAATGTCAACAAAGTCCACGACATTTGCAAAATTAATTATGATGAACACGATTATACTCTTTTTTGTAAGAACAGACATATTTTGATATTTTATCAAATATAATAATCGGTATAAACCATCAAACACGTTACTTATTTAATAGTAATTCAAATAATTAATGGCAAACAGCTTAGCGGACAAAAGATAATCCAAAGCTAAAAAACAGCTATTATTTGATTTACAGTGAATAAAATTTAGATTTTCTTTAAATAACTTTGCATTTCTTTTTAGGATTATTTGTATTCTTGTTCTGTATGAAGGTTTCTGAATTTGAATGCGAAAATCAGGTGGGAAGGGCGGTACAAAAATATCAGACAAAAAATGCTAAAATTATGCCACTGTCAAACTTTATCAACTTTTAATAAACTTTTTCAAACTCTTTTAAAGCTTGTAAGACTTAGCTATGTATTCCAATTTTGCAAAGGTATTTCCATAGAAATTCAGTTTTTTCTAACAATATGACTTTATGATTCTAATTCTAGCGACATACGAAATCTGGTACTATATAGTTACTTTTTATACGATTGGATGTGTCGTGCTTGTTCTTTTCTCCATATGAAGTTTTACATGTTTAATCTATGATCGTAGTCAATAATATAATTATCTACCAAAAAGAGAATAATATGAAAATCATGAAAACTTGATTATAATTTAATAATTCCAAGAGCATAATAAACGTACGATGAAGTTGATTCCGGATAAACGTAAGACATAATAGAAAACAATGAATATGAAAGTCTATGTTGCTACGGCGCAGAAAGGTTATTTATTAGGTCAAAACCGGCTGAAATTGTCAAGGAGATATAACACTTACGCATTTGTTCAAATTCAACATCGCAATGTTTCATGATAATGTATGATGCCGACGTAGATTAAATACATACATATAAATTGCGTTATCAGGAATAATTTATTGTCTTTATTGCCTCTATTTTTCCTACATATTAAGACTTGAAAATATCACCGACAGAGTATTATAGTTTTATCTATACTAGAATCGTTGATTAATCTATATACGTATTAGTCATCATCGAGAATTGTGAACTTTAACCAGCTCTGTTTAGTTTTATATATACATAACACCACAATAATTAACACCAATTTGTTATTATTACAAAAAGTGTTTAATATTTCTTATAACCAACCTTCTGGCTGTAAGGGACGATCATCCGTACAAAATGAATAAGGCACTATTTTTCTTATCCATCGCGCTAATCATTGTGAGTTGGGTCAACGATCTTACAGCTGTTGTAACGAAGCAAACGCATGATCAAAATAAACAGAACAAAATCTCTACGAAACATGAAAGGAAGAATTCGTTCATTTTTTCGTTGCAAAAATCAAGAACGTTCATGAAGGACTGCACAGTGCACACCGTGGTCGATTGCTACAATGCTTGCATCAACGAAAATTGCACAAGTGGTAACTGCGACATTCAGGATGCGTCGTGCCTTTGCGAGGATTGTTTGGAAGTGAAAGTGGAATAAATATTGTCAGAAAAAATTTCCTCGCTCGAGTCTCTATACTATAAATTTGTTTAAAATTCGATATGTACTAGTGGCTAATCTTCTACCTTTTGAAGGAATAAAATATCGCTAATTCTTCGATAAATTGGTCCAATATTATATGTAAATATGATATTTATGTTTAACAAAAAAGAGAATAAATTTTAATTGGAAAAAAATAAGAGACTATAATAACAATGTAATTGTCATATTACCTCAATAATATGAGTTTTTCCAAATTTGTTTTTACTAGTGCATTACTGATTATTACCAACTTATTTGAGTATATTATTCACGTAGTTGTAGTAATATTTTATTTAGAAAATTTTAAGGAACAATCCAAGACTAATAATCAATTTCTCAAGCCTTAAAAAATTTTTTATCAACTGTAACAGTTATTTCGCTCTCCAGAGTAATAAAAAATAAGAAGAATAACAACGTTGTTGATGTGATTCTAACGAATTAACATTTTTTTAAATATAAACAATTGAAAACATGACAAATTTTCGGATACAAATATCGATATTTGGGATAAAGAATGAACATTTTATAATTTCAAATAAATGTTTTTCAAATCATTCCATTCTATCGAACTATTTCAGGAGTGATTGTAATTTGTTTTGTTAAGGATATTCTAGAGAATCTATAGAATATGCAGAATAGAATAAAGTAGTCCAAAATTTTTTTGAATAACTAACTCGAATAACTAAGAAATGAAATTATTTTGGGAAAATAAAATCTAACAAAGTCTTAGGATTAAATCTAACAAATTTTTAATGAAACTCAAATGTCTGTGTGCGCGCGAGTGTGTATACATATATAGTTTTTCATTCAAAATATACAAAAGTTTCTTATTTCCATATTAATTCTTAAATGTATTTATGAAAGTTTGTAGATATATAGAATAATTGTATAAATGCAAAGATAATGATTACCTAAATTTCTGAATAATTACACACACACACACACACACACACACACACACACACACACACACACACACACACACACACACACACACACACACACACACACACACACATATATATACATATATATAATATTATTTTGAACAGTTTTAAATTTAAATTAAACATTCTTTCACACTTGGAAATAATAAAAAAAACAATAATAACTGTAAAAACATATTCAATGAATATATTTAATTTAATTATATGATCTTCGAAGCAGAAACCCTGACAAAATTGGATTGATGCTTTCCGTTAGCGAAAAGGAGCCCAAGCTAAATATTGTTCATTGGATGATTTTTTTCTACATAGTATCTACATAGTATTTCTACATAGTATTTTTTTTAAATGCAATGTGACAAAGCTGTTAGAACACGTACAGAAGAATGCATGGAAGGAAAAAAAACATTTTTTACCTTTCACTTAATGTTCTTGAAAGTAAATTGAGAAACCTGTGTTTTTCTATTATTCGTGAATATATTATAAAAGACTTTCCATATACATATTACAATATATAGTATACATATTAAAATTTTCAGCAAAAAATTTACTATCGATAAAAACTTGTAAGCAACACTAAAAAAATAAATCATACCGACTGATAATTTGATTATTAAATAGTTTATGGATCGGATTTTTTTACATGCATGTTCCGGTGTCATGAATGACGCCTTCTCCCTTGATCTCATTGCCCTACGACAAAAACAGAAAGCATCCGAAAATATTGAGAAACTATATTTATTACTTATGCTCGCCTCCGAGAACACTGCGATACACGATATTTAAATTACCAAAAGTAGTAACATTAATACTTTAATGTCTGTATTGATTTATGCTATAATAATAATTAATAAAACGATATGAACGGATGATTTTTTATTGAACTATTTACTTCAGGCAGTATTATCTATATAGTATCCTGGATATCTCTTTTTTAAACTAAGTGGAGAAAGCTTGACTTTCCATGCCCATTTAGAGAGTGTGTAAAGTATGTGATTTCCTAATTTTGACACGCAGTGCTCAAAGTAATCAATATATGCGCATTGAGTTTGTAAAGCAATTTACTTTGCGTAATGAGTGGACAATATATTAATCAACCTTTCAGGGACAAAATAACGAAATATTCCGTAATAGCATACGTTACAAAAATTTAAACCCGTTACGAGCATTATTTTATATTCATCGAGTCGAAATAGTACATTTCTTACCAGGGTAGGTTAAGGATTTATTTACGAGCTAATGATTGTAACGAAGACCGTAAAGAAGCTTTTTGGTGATAGGTAAGGTCTATATTCTTCCTCATGAGAACTGGAATTGTAGGTTAGGACGAAGAACAATCATATTACAATAATGATTTTCGGCAGAAATGCAAATGATACTAGATATGGAAAATTACAGCGATAACCACGAAAGCCCGATGAATGTAAATATAACACTGCAAGAACTCCAAAATGTTTTACAAGAAAGTAAAAATACGAGCCCAGGACCTGATCAAATTCCAAATATCTTTCTTAAAAAATTACCATTGGTAGCAATTAAATACCTATTAAACATTTATAATATGATTTGGATTAATCAAAAATTCTCCGACGAATGGAGGCTAGCCACGGTAGTTCCAGTACTGAAGCCAGGAAAAATAAAAACTAACAAAGACAGCTACAGGCCAATATCATTAACTTGCTGCCTATGTAAGTGATTGGAAAAAATTATAAACAAAAGACTTAAACGCTATCTTAAAGTAAATAACATACTAAATAATGCACAAAGCGGTTTCAGGGAAAAATGTCGAACAACAGATTGCCTAGTTACACTAGAATCGAATATATGCGACGCGTTTGCTAACAAACAACACTTGCTTGCAGTATGTTTAGACTTGGAAAAAGCCTATGATTTAATATGGAGACAAAGAATATTAAAAATCTTACAACAATATAAAATAACTGGACGCATTTACCATTTTATAAAAAACTTTTTAGCTCAAAGAAGAATACAAGTCAGAATTGGACAGGAAATGTCTCACCCTATAAAAATACAGAACGGAGTACCACAAGGATCAGTTCTTAGTGTAACGCTTTTTTTATTAGGTATTAACGAAATACAAAATTATGTAGCTCCCCCTACGCAAATTACGATATATGCTGATGACATTACACTTATGATAACGGATAGCAATATAAAAACTAGTACAAAAATAATGCAAGAAACCCTTAACAAAATATCGGATTTTACTGACACCTCAGGATTCAAAATTTCCAAAAATAAAACAAAAGCGATTCTCTTAAAAAAAAATCACAAAATATCCGACGAACCGAGACTATATCTTAAAAGAGATAAAATTGAAATTGTTAAGGATATTAAAATTTTAGGATTAACCTTTGACGATAAATTAACTTGGAAAAACCATATAGAGAGTCTAAAAATACACTGCTATAAAAAAATGAATATTCTCAAAGCCATTTCTGCGAAAAACTGGGGTGCTAGTATACAAATTATAAAAACCACTTTTAAGTCATTAATTCAGAGCAAAATCGATTATGGAAGCATAGCATACGGCTCAGCCAGAAATTATGTACTAAAAAAATTAGATCCGATTCTTAATACTAGTATGAAAATCGCCACCGGAGCCTTCCCTACTAGCCCGACATATAGCACTCTAGCTGAAAGTAATATGATACCCTTAGAATCAAGAAGGAAACTAATGCTCTTGAATTATGGCATAAAAATACTAGATACACCAATGAACCAAGTAAATAAAATTTTAACTACTAAAGATGATACAGTATACAAAATTAAAAAGAAAGCAATTGCGCCGTTCTACCACAGGTTCCGAATCTTAACCCAAGAAATCGACGTAAGCATAGATAAAAACAAAATAAAAAAAATAATTAAAAACAAAATATTTTAAGAATGGAATAAAATATGGAAACTGAAAAAAAGGACATTACACGAAATAAGAAATAACATTTATGAAAAAAGCCCAGCTATGAAACTAAACAGAAAAGACCAAGTAATCATTACAAGATTAAGGATTGGTCATACGACAATAACACATAGAGCAATATTTAACAAGGAAGAGAGAAGCACATGCGAAACATGTGACGTAAAATTAAGTGTTAAACATCTACTCACAGAATGCCCGAAATATAGTAAAGAATGAGACCACCTAAAACTCAACTTGGATGTGAAAGATATATTAAACCTACCTATAAATTTTAAAAAAATTATAGAATATATAAAAATACCAGATTTAACAAATGTAATTTAAACAAAATAATGCAGGTAATAGATATTATGTAATGTACCAAATATATCATGTATCAATATGTGCTTATTTTTTTTTGTATCTGTATAAAATTATAACTCGTAATACATTGTAAATAGAGGTAAATAAAGTTAATTTGTAGTCACTAATACCCTAAACAGGGGGATGTGACTATAAACCATAAAAAAAAAAATAATGATTTTCAGGTTTGAGTGATATAGATGAATATCGTTAAAAGACAACTTTGTAAAAATAAACAAACGAAACACACTAAAGTTCATATTCTCATTTAAACAGGTTATGAATTCTAATAAACATATTGTGTTTAATTTTAGTTATTGTATTGTCAACCTTAATATGCCCAAAATTTGTGAAAATTATTATAACCGCCTGAATGTTGTTCTATTTTTTTAATTCTGGATATATAAATATCTTGCAAAATGAGAATTATATAATGAATATTTTTATATTAATTAAGAATGTATTGATATATTATTATATTTATACTTTGTAACAGTGTTATAAATATAATGCTTAATTTTTGAAACTTGTATTATTTAATATTTATTTCAAATATTCTATTTTTATACTCGTCAGAGAATATTCTCCGATGTCATTTGTTTTAAGAAATTTTAAATAAATTTATTTCATTTTTAAAAGAATCTTTGTGGAGAGCGGGCTCTATCTCCTACACTTTTACCCGGGGCATAGCCCTTGTACCCCGTCCTCTTCTTTGTGTTTTATACTCGCTTATTCCATCTTTCTTAACTGTCGTTCTAAACAGTTTAGCAAGAGGCTTTATATATCATATTATATATCATATATTAAAATATCCATACGCAAAATGTAGTGTGGATTATTTAAATAAAACAATATATTAAATTATTAAATTATTAAATTATTAAATTATATATATATATATATATATATATATATATATATATATATATATTAAATTTTCCTCTGATTATCTGATGCAGCGACCTTGAATTTGACAATAATCTTGAAAGCCAATCGTGGATTTTTAAATGGTACCCCAAAGGTCCCTATTATTGAAAATGTATTCAAAGGAAAAATGCAGTTTTGAATAAAGGAAAGTGTTGAATCCCAGGCTCTGAAATGCATAGTTTTATTAATAATATTGCCACTGATAAGTTCAACCAAAACATACATTTTGTAAAATATGTATTTTGTATATAAACATTTATTTTTATGCATTGCTATGGAGCACCTTGATGACGCATCAGTTGATCGATAATAAACATCGAAGCCTTCTTAATATAATTTTAGTGTCCTCTAAAGAATCCTTATCTATACTAAAAAGATGTATAACATATTTTAAAAAACAGATTTTACCGTCAAAAGAATAATGTTTCCCGATGCAAATCTTTATTAGTTTTAAAATTAGCAATAAATTTCAAACAAATTGAAGAATCTATACGTTCTGACTGAAATACTTCAATATCACTTTATAATTAAATGATCAGTAAAATTTATTAAATTATTATTTAAAAACTTTTGATCGTGTAATTCTCATTTCAACCAATTAAATACCAAAAAAATTGTTTACATATTGTAACCAACAACATTTTTCCGTCTATAAAACTGTTTAATGATATGAAAAAAAGAAAATTATTGCCTTAAATGTTCGGAGCTTAGTTTCAAGTTGTAAAATTTTGCAAGTGTTCAAAATCGACTAAAATGAACTATCAATGAATAAATTAATAGAAAATTACAAAAGTGCAGTAAATAATATTAAAATTTTAAAGTAAAAATATCAACAATCGTTGAAAGCTCTTGTTTTACAATAGGAAGTTTCAACAGAGTAATTTATTTATTTTTATATTCCTATTTATATATTTCATTAACGTATATTTTGTTATTTGTTTCATATAATATAATAGTTGTAAATTGATCCTTTTTCATTCCATTCTAAACTTTGCGCACACGCGCGCCCGTATTGCTAAATTAACTATCTTCATTAAAGTAATTTTTATAAATCATTTACATTCATGTATTTTGTAGATTACATGAGTTTTTTACCAACTTAATTTTATATGCAATCAAAAGTATTATAGATCAACTTGAAAACATAATATAATTATTTGTACTTTATATTGTTGAATTTTATATAATTTAATTTGTTGTTCTTATCTATGGGTATTTTTATCAAAATATAAGTTGTTATTGAGTTCATTTATGCGCCGTGCCTTCAAATTTGGAATTTCAATATTTGTGTCAACTTCTAGATGTGAAATCTTATTTTTTATTTTTCATTGGCGTTTTAGTATCAACAAATTTCGATGTAGACTATATTTTGTTTTCGGTAAAGTTAGTAGAATTAACATATAAAAGTCACGAATTTTATTAATAATATACCCTCTTCGTTTTTAAAAGATTTATCATTCTTATTTGTATTTTTTAATAATTATATAATAAACATACATGACAATTATTAATTGCACTTTATATAATTTACATTATTTAATAAAATATAGTTTCGTCATCGTAAGTAAAACTTATGACACGAATCCAAAATTCATTCATCGTATTTTATAATATTACATAATTTTAATGTTCAAAGCCATCTATATATTTCAACACTATTAGTTAATATTGACATTAGGCATTTTTAGAGAATGGCACGACGAAAACGCAAGTTGTTATTTTTAATACAATTTTTTTGCATTTAACGGTAGTTAAATTCTTGTTTTCCACAAGCTTTCATTTTTTTAAATTTATATAATGTTTATGGAGTAAATGTAAATATTTTAGGCTGAATTGTGTAAATAAGTTGTCGTGTATATAAAGATGTTTAATTGCAAAATTACACGCAATTCTGGTTTTCAGTAAAATAAATGCATTTTCAAAATTCACTCAATTAACTTCTAATTATATGTGATTCTAGTCTGTATAATTCTTTAAGCTATTATATCGGTTTTGTTAAATCAATTATGGATCTGTTAGCTCTTATATACGTATGTTATTATACATAAGAATTCATTGTAAGTAAACTATAAAAATAACCTTCTCTCTTATTGTTACATAAGTAAAAATAATAGTCAATTATTATTTGACATATAGTAACTTATCATCTAAATATAATTACTTATTTCAATCTAACTAGGTCATAGCCGATTAATTTCGCGTACATGAATGTCTTTCTTTGATCAAGCATTTAAGCTGAAATTCAGCGGAAAATCAAATATTTACTTAGGATTTTTTTTTATTGTATTAACTAAATTAATTTGGAGTATAGATAGGACTGGAGTAGATTTACAACAGGTTTTATTTGTGTAAATCTACTGCAATGTGTAATAGTTTAAATTCAATAGAAATGGTACATACGTGGAATACTTTCAAATAATACTCAATTAATTTAAATTAAATAGAAGTGGTTCAAACTTGGAATACTTTGGAATTAAGAAGTTCCAATTTCCTGAAAGTATTACATATAGAACTTAGCATTTCTATCGTTTCAAGATATTTAACTATTCAGTTTGAAAGATCTTATTTCTCTGAATAAGTTTGCTGTACCACCATGGAATTAATAAATCGCAAGGCTAATGCAACTTCAATTTTTAATGACCTAATTTATGATTAGAGTATATATATATAGCTCGTTATACTGGAATATAATAAAATTTTCATTACCAATATGTAATTATCAATAAAAAAAATTTTCTTAGTTCTGAAGTATTATAAGATTTGATGTAATACTTCAGATAAGATTATACGAACTGCTGAACAAACTAAGATTGAAAGATAATTTTAGAGGGGCGTATAAGTTGAGTTTTGGATATTGACAAGTTAACTTAGCATAATTAAAAAGTCCAATGACATTATTATCTTAGCTTAGACAAAGCCAAGGTGGGTGGCCACATTGATCGCATTATAAATCCACTTTCTTAACTTATGTCCCATATTTTCTAAAACCATTTCTGGTATTGAATTAAAAAAAACAATTGTTATAATGGTATTCAAAATTTAACCTTGGTATGCTAGATAAAACTTATTTTCGTCACATATTATTCTCATATCCTATTAAATATATAATACTTTAGTAATTTAATCTAGCAACAAATAGATCTGCAACTTGTAAGACAATGTGTACTATTTGGTAAGGGTGTACAAATACTTTGTTATTATATTTGAATTGTCAACAATATTCCATAATATATTTTATATGCGTTTATTATTAAACTTGTAATAATATGTATCATGATTCAATCTATTGGCATAAAATTTTCAGAAATAACAATACGTATGATAAAGTACCTTAAATATAAAAATAGGCTAAATTTAAATTATTATTTTTTATAAACATACTGAAGTGTTAAAAATACAATTATGAGGTTTGTCTATGCAATAAATAAAATTATGAAAACGAGAGAGCAAATTGATTGAAATATTTAAATCAATCTTTTTATTATTTTGCTTTCGGAGTCAACATTTTTAATATATTCATACAATTTATTTACAAATATTATTTATGTATTTTTAATATTAACTATAATTGAATAATTAATTTAGAACAATATTGCAAGATACATTTTCTTGGGATCACGGTAAACATCAACGTAAAAACCTAAATACATCGAAGTCAAGTTTGAGCTCACTTAAAAGCTGGTTTGAGAATTTCTGTATTCTCTGTATTCCAAGATTAAGGCTCCTTCAATGTTGAATTGACTTAGAAAAAAAATCGTGCGTGAAAAAAACTTTTATCATATTGTTTACGAGTAACATTGAATTCAAGTCTAGTTCAAAATTTCAGCAAGACATGGAAATGGATTTTCAAGTCATTATTCAATTCAGATTAACTCAGGTTCTTCTGGGACTATAAGGATATATTCGACCACATACTCATGGGAAGTTTTTTTTTTCACCGACGTTTCTATGTTATATTTTATATTATATATTTGTATATAATCAAAAATTTTATGTTTTGATATAATGTTTATACATATTTGTCTAGAACTTTGACCTTTCCTTTTTCGAAAATTCAATTTAAAAAAAATCAATTCGTCTTGGAAAGTATTTTGTGACCCGTTGCCACACATTCAATTGCCAACTCATATCATAAATTGACAGCCTCTGAATCTAACAATTCAAGAGTTTCAACAGATATTCCTATCCACTGATTAAAATAAGTCACTCTGTATAAAAAAATTTAAGAATAGTTAGTTAATAGCTATTAAAAGAATAGTTCAGCATCTTCTACTGATTGATTGACTCATTCGCATTATTTAGCTACAATATATAATATAAAAATAACAAATTTTAACATTCTTTTAAGAAAATATTTTACAATGAGTTGAATAAAATGGAAAGGTGGAAGAAAAAATATTTCAGATACTTTAAATCTTAATCTGAGATTGTATTTATAGCTTTGGTTTCGTGATTTTCTATTAAAATACTCATACTATCGATAACAAAATTGGGAATAATGGAAACATAAATTTCGATATAAATACTATATTTATGAGATAATCAGTGAGAAAATGCATACTTTAAAAGAAATGTATACATAATTATCTATATTTTTATATATGATGCTTAATTTTATTAACAGAATTAAAAAAAACACGTGTACGAACTTTACAATAATTCATTTACGGTAAAGGGTATTATTGTTCGGGGCGAATTTACTTATTCGCTCTGCGTTTCTGGTGGGAATGGGTAGGAAAACTGATCGAAGCGTCCATGATGGTCAAAATAATCTCGGCTATTGGACTATTAATGTATTCCAGGTTTTCAATTATTTAAAAAAGAAGTCATTCTACTTTCTGCCTTGTCAATTATAAAGATAACGGCAAAGAAATTAGTAACTATATAAATTTTATACTTTTCCACGAGCCTATTATAATTTCGGATTCGCGCCATCGATTGAATATTATAAATCATAAACATTAGCCCGATCGACTGAGTATTATTTACGGTACTATGGTGTGTTCTGATATAAGAAATTAATATCTCGCTTATTAATTTTATAGTTATTTTAATTTTCGCGCGACTGAGCTGTATTATTGCATTTAAATACAGCCAAATCGTCGCAATTTTGATTTCTTAAAGTCTGAATAATTTCAAGACTCTGACTCTTATAAATATTTTTAATGACTTTGTCCAACAAACCTACATTTATTAAATCAAAAATATGCAGAAGTTTTAAACAATGTTCTTTTCATCTCTATACAATATTTGAGTTTCGCAAACTACATCGATTCTCTTTTTTCAATATCCTTCTATCTGTTCAATATCACATTCATTACACCCATTACAATGATTTCATATATTATTTCCGATTTAACATATTCATCGTCCTTATTTTGTTAAATTGACTTCTAATTACTTACGATAAACCGGTAACGTATGGTAAAACCAAAATTGTAATTTGTCTAATTTTATTTCTAAATTTTATTTATTTCTACTATTATTAGAAATTTCATACATTCTTTCATTAATTGTTTTATTAATAAATGCACTTGATAATCATTATTAATAAATGTTTTAAAATTCACTTACAAAAAACTAATTTTAAAAAGTAAGAGGGAATAGATGGATGTGTCTAGAGTGAATATGGATATGTATAATTCCATTATTAGGTTTTTATTTGAACCCTTGAAGAGGAGCTGAAGCGCTTTCAATCGTTGGACACTAGAGATGGGGAAAACAATGTTTCGCGAAAGTCGGGCAGTGATATTGTTATTTTTATTAACAAAAACCATGTAATTTTAATATTCTTAGATTTATATTTCAAATTCTATAGAGATGATTCTTTTCTCACAATTCAGTTAAATTTTGGATTTCATTATAAAAAAAATCTTCTCCTTCGAGACCAGCGACAAATTAATCCAATTTATGATACTTTTATGTGGACTGAAACCTATTTCGATGCGAGCATTCTGCATAGATCGAAACAAGTGATAGTCACAAGAGGTAAAGTCTGACCTGTAAGAAGGATAGGGCAGTATGTTCCATTCGTTGTTTTTCAAATGTTCTGTTTTAGATAATAAATTGATATAAGCTTGAAAAACAATCATAATTCTCTTAAAATTACGTTGTAACTGCAGTAAATTATTTTAATTTGGATATTTATGACTATTCTCTGATGTAAACAAAGGATTCTTTGTAAATTTGTCCTCTTTTTGTAAATACAATCATGGGAGGATTTCAATTTTTTGGCAAATGTTGTATTTAATAAATTAGTGAAAAAAATATTAAGATCATTTCCAAAGCTTTTAGATAAAGAACGTATAGTAGTGAGCCATACTCATTACGATTATCACAATCCTGCTGTCATAGTAATAAAATTGTTTTTGAAAATTGAAATAACTCAAAATTAAACATCTAAATCAACTGGAATATCAACAATTGCAGAGAATAAAAGAAGATCTTTTACGATTAATACCTATTATTGAAAGCATAATCTTTTTTGAGCTCCATACTATTCCCTTGCGGCATCATCATGATGATGGGACAATTAATTTCGATAACATTATAAATGAAGATAGTTTTAGAGAATCGTTCAAATTACGTGTTAGAAGTGGAAATGTTCGTTTAAGAAATAATTTAGAACAGTCATGTTTACGGGAATAATATGTTCGCAAAACTATGAAGAATGCATTAATTTAATATTGGTATTAATTGAATACAGACAATAAAGATTAACAGTATTAACTCACAATACAATAACAGATATTTCACACATTTCGCAAAGGGTTGGTTCAATCATATATTTACTAGAATGAAATTCATGAATATTATGTCAAATTTATAGATTTTTATAAAAATTAAATAATTTAAATACTACTGAAGATGAGAATATATTAACAATTTCTAATATAGGAGAAAATTGCTTTGAACTTTTATTGTATTATCTATTATTAAATTACTGTATTACTATATTATATTATTACGTCTTTTTACTGTATTATTCAAACAATATTAGATACTTAAAAAATTATGGGTTATTCTCTCACTGATACATTAAAATACAGAATGAAGTCATAATTTAGAGTTTCACTTCGTAAAATATTTGAAACTCGTGATTCTACATAATCTTAGCAAGACGCTTAAACAAATATAAAAGCTAGATCTTTACGATTGTCTCTGTGATAGTAAATTCATAGCTAGATCTGTGTTTCTTTCGGATGTGCTTATTATTGCACAGATAAATTAAACCGTTTTCATTAGAAAACTTAGACTTCAGCATTCAGAAACGGTAAAAAAAACTAAAAAATCCATATAAAATTAATAAATGACAAATATTACCAGAAAATCTCAATATTTGGTACAGAAATAGAATTAATTGCCATCATAGAGTTTTTTCAACGCTTCCGATAGACTTTCAACCCCTAGTACAACAAAAATACTTGTGTTTCAGCAGTCGAAGTTTTGATTAAAGTAGAGCAATGAAATACTCTGTCAATACATCTGATTTGGCACAGAAGTAGACATTTTCAGAACTAATACAAAATTGTTTTTTTACATTAAAGTGGTCTACCATACATTGAAATTTACTGTTAAATAAAATACTTTCTTCCGTGTTACCATTCGAAATTTCATAGACCGAGTACTATCGAACCACCCTGGAAGAAACGACGAGAATATATTCAATGTCCTAATAATTTTATATGGATTTTTCAGTAATTTTTACCTTTTCTGGGTATTTAAAGGTGAAAATTTGAATAATTTTAGTTTTCTGAAGAAAACGACTTAATTTATCTATCCAATGTAAACAAATCCGAAAGAAATATAAGCCTACCAGAACTATGAATTCACTATCATAGCCGCAGTGTGTTATTATAGTATGTAGTATAAACTTAGTTATTGGTACTGCAATAGAACTTTTGTTTATCGGTAGCGTGTACTAGGGTATTAAAGTCTATCCTGAGAGTTGGCAAAAATTCTAGAAATAATTCTATTTTTATGTGAAATATTCAAATTTACTTTAAATCGTGCATTTATTCATTTTATATGTATGTTTTGATATTTTTTACTTTCTCTGGGGATTTAAGGGTGAAAAATTTAAATAATAGGATATTATAATAGGAAATTCAAACTACCTTTAATCTATTCGTAAGTATTTTGCCGTAAAAATTAAACAGTTAAAAATTATGAGCCGTTGCAAGTTTTTTTAGCTGTCATATAACTTTAGTTGCTCCCAGTATAAGATAGCATGGGCTAGCATAAAAGGTGTAAACAGAGATTGGGCCAAGGCTATAAATTTGTTTACTTGGAAATAAATTAGCTACTAATAATCTAAAAATTCCTTAATAGTCTTTTTTAGTCCTCTAAAATGACCACTCCAGCTTAATAGAGTCCGTTTTTACACAGGGGTTGTCACTTCTAATGTGACTATTTAATGTGTACTTAAAAAATTTTTTTTTTAATTATTTTTGGAAAATCATGTTCTGGCTTTGTCAATACCAGAGGCTCTTGGCTTATAGTAAGCGATCATACTAGGTAATAAAAATAGAAGGATAGGTATTATCTGTGTCACGACATGCATTACAGTAGTGCTTTTGAACAATCTCTGGATCATATGAAGAATAAATATCTACTTATTTTCTTTGCATAAATTTTATTTCAACTTTTATTTTTAGTTGACTTAATTAACTGAGTTAGGTTAAAAGTCTTTCTAATTATGTATGAAAATATGCAATACATTTGAAAATTGATTTTCTATTTGCATTAGAATTTTCAATATAGCCACGAATAACAGTATCTAAACACCATACAGCTAGCTATTTTATTTTACTAAAATTCAAACTTGCATTATTGTCATCGGTTGCCGAACTGGCATAATGAATGAACAGTATATTCGTCCGGGTTTTCAAAGTCAAAAGATTAACAATTTTGGGAACTACAGCTATTTTATTTTTACCAATGTATTGTCTGCTGCATTTACTATTCTGATACTGTATACAATATCTGTTGTCAGCTAATCCACTCAGTCTCATGAATTGAAATTTTTTTACTATATATTAAAATTTTCGATAAAAACAATTTATACCAATGATATGTATTTTTTGTACTTTTCACAGCTATAATATATTGTTTACTTCTCCCTTATACATGTTTACAATCTTCAACATCCGTGGTAAGAATATTAACAATTTCTTCACATTTTAATGCTCCAAAGAAACCAAATAAAATTATAACTGAAGACGAGTGATTCCATATAAAATTATTCAAGTATATATTCTAAATATTGATGATTAATCCCAAAACTACCAGATGTTAGAAGCAAAATTAAATTTGTATGGTTAAACTACATATTTTGACTGATTGAGCAGTTCAATTATATTAATTAATAATATAGACATACCTTCATATTCAAATATATGCTATGGTCACTATAAAATATAAATTTATTCTTTACTATTAATTAAGAACTAGAGATTTTTTGCCTCCTATCCTTTCGATTCATTCTTTAAAAATGACTTCAATAATTAAAAGTAATTAATTTTAATTCTGTGTCTTAGACTTATTTTTATTTTTGAATTCCTTACTTAATTCCTTAAAGTACATAAGTAGAATACTTTCATTAATTTTAGTTAATTTATTACAATATTTCCTTTAAAAATATTTTGTAATCCGCAGTCATCTTTTTGATACTAAATGATTCTTGTAGAGTTGTAGGCCTGTTTTGACGGCGTGTGGAAGAGGGTGTATCCACCAATTTTATAAAAATGGAAAAAGATTCAAATCGGTCGGTGATTCAATTCTTGTTTTTAGGAAACAAAGAACGTAGCAAAATCAAAGGGAGCTGGGATACTGTATATAATGACTCTTCTCCTTTGATGGCAACTATAAAAAATCAAACGTGTCAAGCTGCCTCAAAAACGGTTACCAACGAGGTTAACATAAACAATATTTACGATCTTTTATTGGCAGACCGTCGATCAAAGATACACAACGGTAGGAAACTTAAAAGATTTTGTAAATTATAACCTGTATGACATTTTGGGCATGAGAAAGCTGTCTGCGCAATGAGCGCCACGTTTGCTCACTCAAAACAATAAACGTAATTGGACATTATTTCATAGCAGTGTTTAACGCTGTTTCACCGAATCCGAAAAAGCTACTGCACTGTTTCGTGAACATCAACGAAACAGAGACTAAGAATAGTGCAGTACACTTAGCAAATGGGTTTTCAGTGGTTGACATGACGTGGTCTATATCGACTACTTCGAGAAGGGCAAAAGTGTCACAGGTCTGTACTATTCGTCAAATTGGGCTGCGAACTGTATTTCCATCTGCAATATTTTCCAGATTTGGTCCCACGTTATTTCTTATTTTCAAAATTGAAAAATCACTCGCTGAACCAAAATTTTAGCCATATGAGGATAAATAGTTGATACAGAGGCCTACTCTGTAGACCTTGAGAAGTTGGAGCAGCGCTGAGTCAACTATAATAAAAAATGAAATAAATCTGTTCTAAAATTTTAGTTTTTCTTTTGTAATCTAAGTATGCAAAGCAACACCATTCTCGTATATTAGTATATCAGTATTATGAGTAACCTAACCTCGAAATTTTAAATCCAAAATACAGTAAAATAATTTTTTAAATCAAAAGCCAGATGCGAGTTTCAATTTGCAAAATATATTTAGAAAAATATTATAAATTAATCTTAGTAGATAAATTTCTTATTAAGTTTAATATAACGAAGAATCTATTGTTGCAGTTTCTAAAATATTGTGTTTTTTTAAGTTTCTGTTATTTACTATACAATTTTTATTTCAACGAACTTTATGTAATTTAATAGTATGCCTGCGCCAAGTTTTCAAGTAGTTCCCTTATATTGCATTGTTGATGAAATTAAAATAAAGCATGACATCGGTATATACGAAACCACGGATGGTATCATCGCAATTCGTATGGGTATGGATAGAAAGTCCCACAACTACACCATCAATAACCAGAGGACTTCCAATATTATTCTGCAAATAAATATAGTACATGTAATTTGTCAGTAAATTTACTAATAAATGTAATTATAAATTTACTAATAACTAATAATAATAATTTACCAAAAATTATTTTTTAATTTATTATCTAAAAATTGATAACTTTTCTTTTATATTAAGAGACTGTTCGAATGTTATCACAATAAATTATCATTCTAAATTTGATTGCTGTGTCTTATTAAAATGTTTACGATTTGGAAATGAATCCAAATTATGTCGAAAAATTAAAAAAAAGATTTCATTGGAAAAAATGAATAAATTAGAGCTTTTTGACTGATCTTCCCTCTAGATTATTATACTTAAATGCTAAATTCTTGTACATTCGATCGCACTACAATCGATACAAGATACATTATATATATTATAGATACATTATATGGCTATCCGTTCTTTCATATACTGGCTGAACATTAAATATATATATATATATATATATATATATATATATATATATATATATATCTATATAAATATATATATTAATATATATATAAACTCTTACTGGGGCTGGGGGAAGTATGGTGAATGAACGAAGCCTGCTGGTCTATAACGAGTTATCTGATCGTTGTTCGGTGCCTGCTACTTCGTAGCTCCGGTTCAACTCGCCCCGGCCCCTGGTCGCTCAACCCGCCACCAGGTTCTTTTCGCAAGCACTAAAACACGTCAGAGCCCGTACATCCAGAATTGGGACTTTGTTCGGGGCTAGAAGTGAGACCGCCGAGCTTTAACGGAACGCCGCGCGCCTAGAATCAAGTCTCTTGAGGGATAGTAAGGTCGCTGGTCTTTGATGGAGTGCCATGCAACCAGGATCGCGACTCTACTATTCAGGATTTTCGGACAGGCATGATTACTAGAGCTCTGGAGTCGTGATAGCTCTAGGGTGCTTCTTTCGGCCGTATCGCCGAGAGAACTAATTTTGGGACCGAAAAGTCGCTCTTTTATATACGAAAAAAGTAGTCGATCGGGTATTTACGTCACCGTTCGACGAATTTCGTATCGAGCCGCCGAAAAACAATAATAATAATTTTGCAATAATATAATAATAATCGCATTATAATTATAATAATTTCGGCGCCGTCTTACAATTATAATACGTGATTTAGTTCTCTCGGATATTTATTTAAAATAATAATAATAATTTATTATAAATAATAATAATAATAATGATAATAATAATAATAATAATAATAGTGATTATTATAACAGATTATAATAAGAATTAAATAAGAATAGGTAGAATTTTTTTAGGGTTTATCATTTTTCTAAAACATTTAAAGCCATTATCACGAATTATTTTGATACACCATGGAATAATAAGTACTTAATACAAAAGTTTTAATAACTGTAGTAGATACGCTTGTAAATATAATTACTTACCATGTATCTTTAAATCGCTTGTAAAAATCACAGAGAAATATAAAATTAAATTATAGCAAAACATGTTTCACTGTAATTATATCTTTTATTTGTATTCTACCACGTATTAAAACTATAATAACTGCAAAATGAGTAATATCTGTTGTTAATATAGGTTTGACGTAACAATTTACATGTAAAAATAGCTATTAAGCCTTCTATCGCTTGGAAAACACATGTAAGTATTATATACAATACAAATAATAACCTTATTACCTATGTATCAGTTATTAAAATTGAAAACTCCCTATTACCCACAGTTATATACTAAAAAATTTTAATGAAATCTATATTTTAGAAAATCCTATATTAAATTTTTTGCAATGAGCGGTCGATGACCTGAAAATCGGTCTAACTTCATACAATACGTATAACCATAACGCAAAAACTATGCATTTTTGAACACAGCTTCATTAGAATGTTTTGTACTTGACAAATATTCTTTCTTTGATGTTACTCAAAAAATGTATTTTTGAAAAATGTATCGTATATACTTGTGTAATTGAATTTCAAAAGAAGAAGCTGGCCTCATATACACATGATTACTCAATGATAAAGATAAAATATATAATTCTATTCATACTGTTATTAGCGCTGAGATATCAGATCAAACAAAGTATCCTAAATTATACAATATTATTAAACAGTGTATGATACATGGATCATGTGGAAAATTTAATATGAATTTACCTACTATGGATACTCAAATAAATAGAGAGAAAATTTTTCCAAAAGCTTTCAATGAAACAACTAATTTTGAAAATAATGGTTATCCAAATTATAAACGCAGAAATGATGGGCAACCAATCGTATCTAGTAAATTATGAGAAGCCAATAATATATTTATAATTCCTTATAATTCTTATATATTATTAAAATATTCTCACATTACTGTTGAAGATTGTTCAACTGTCCAGTGTATAAAATAAATATTTTAAATATTAAATATAGTGTTAAAGGAAACGAATCGACTATAGTTCAAATAAATAACATGGATAATAATAAAAAATGAATGGAAATTAGGATTATAATGAAACAAATCAGTTTATCAATATGAGATATCTATGCAAGCCCAATAGAAGCAATACATCGATTACTAAATTTTACAATGTATGGATTGCTATAGTGAAGATATTCACACAAAAAGTAATATTAGTATTTAAACATACAAATGTGCAAATGATAAACAATAACATATTAGCTACCATGAAAGGAAATATAAGAGAGAATATAATTGATTCCTCGATAAATAATGATGAAAAAAATTTAGAACACATGATTCATGTGGAATTCTTACCTAATGGATTACCACCTCATAAACTATAATTAAAATAAGGAGCTGTAGTAATTCTTTTAAGAAATAATCATTTAAACGATGGTCTTTGTAATGGTACTCTATGGATACTAGTAATAAAGTCTAGGTCGTCGTATTAATACTGCGTATAGGCCTTAATCCGTAAAAAAAAAAAATCCTTTCGAAACGAAATTTCCATTATGATTAGGGTACGCGATCAGGGTTAATAAATCTCAAGGACTAAAATTTAATAAGGTTGGCGTGTAGCGACCTAATTCTGTATTTAGTCATGGTCAATTATATGTAGCTCTTTATAGAATAATGGCGAAACTAAATTTCAATGTTATAGTTACCGTTAATTCAACACTTTATAATAAAAGTATAAAGATAAAAAATTCATTAAGAACGTTCTTTACCAAGCAATATAAATAATTTGTTTAGACCCGATAGAAAATGACTAGCATTTTCTTCTGAAATTTGTATTTGATATGTAATCGTTCATCTACGAACCACTCCTGTATCCGCCATTATACAGTACTATTCTGTTTTATAGTAGATAAAAATCTATCTTTGACTCGATCACTTCTAATTCAAACAATTTCATCCAAATACACAGCTTTGTTAGTGATTTTAATTTTTGAATTTTTAAAAAATGGCAAAATACTATTAGAAGTCAATTTAATTCATTAGGAACATTAGTTACGTTTATAATAAAAATACAAATTGCGTTTAAATCACACATATTTTATTCCTTATTTTACAATTTACATTAAAGTTTTTAAATATTTTTTTATACAATGATATATATTTATTAATATAGTATATATATTATATATTATAATACTTTATCCAATGCCCTAATTCGCATTCTTCCTCTAATGAATATAATAATTGAAATATATATATATATATATATATATATATATATATATATATATATATTATTTCTATTATTCTTGTAAATATTTTTTTGACTTGTAAACGTACGAAAAGTTTTAAAAAGGTTCAGGTGCGCAAGCATCATTTAGTTTTTACCTTATATGATTCCATTGCTGACGTAGATATGTAGATTTACAGCCTAATTCTTCCATCGAATCTTTAGTTGTTCTAATTACGAAATATTTATAATAATATTTTTTATATATATTCAATAAATAATATTTAAAACAAATGTTTTATAATGATCTGTTTAAGAATAATAAAACACAAACTATAAGTTTGCAGTGGTCAGAATTTTCGACTGACCTTAAGCATAGCCTCGTATTACTTTTTATTTTTAATACAATCATGTCTAAATCAATTTTATGTACATAATTAATATTTCAAGAAGTGCAAATTCCCCATAATGAAATGCGATTTGAATTTCAAATGCGACATCGTTCTTCAAAAGATACACTTTTTCCAACAATATATTCTATTAATAGATAAATTTAAACTGTTGGCACCGGTATTTTTTATAATAATTAATATAATATCGACACATAACAACGTTTATAAATAATAATATAAAAATAAACAGTATGAATTCGCCTCCGCTTATCAGGTGACCTTATTATTTATGTCCGTGACTACACGTTCCACAAAATTGAAATCTGAATACCTTATATTTAACGTAACTTTATCGGGTCATATCGCAGTGCTCTCTCATCTGATAATTGGTCAGATTAAATATGCGCGCCTAAATATTAAAACACAAATCCATCAGGATTACGGATAATTATTACCAAATAATAATTAAGCTAAACGTATCTAATATATTTTCCGTCAAGGCGCTGCGGGTCAAAATCATTTTTCAGCTTTGTCCTTATTTCGCCAGATTTCGCATTCACATAACGGTTTCATGTAGTGTGTTATCAATCTCTAATGTTAATTCAATCAATGGTTATGTGGTTATTGACAGTCTCAATGACGGTCAAGAGTCTAAAATAGCATAATCTGTAAGATTAACCTTTAATTTTAATTTTAACATTATGCAATTGTATCAATGAAAATATATATTAGACTTTTTTAAAAATAAATAAAAAAATGAAAATTTACAATAAGTTTTTTATAAGGGGTCAATATTTTACATGGAATTTAGATTCATTAGCATATAAAGTTGTTTTACCACAAATACCGAATTATATGTAATGCAAACGGTTATCGCGACGTCACTTGGACAACTGGAGTTAGAGTTGAAGCTGAAGCCGCAAGATAAGCCAATCAGTGATAGCGGCTATATAAGTCTCTCTATCTCTCTCCCTGCCTCTCTCTCTCTCTCTCTCTCTCATACGTTCTCTCTCTCTCTCTTTCTCTCTGAGTCTGTTCATCTGCCTATCTATCTCTCTCTATCTGCATCAGTATCACAGTGCAGCTCATCTTTTTTTGGCATTTATGTCGGTGTCGGTGCATTAGTCGCCAAGTGCTATATAGCTATATAGATCTGGAAAGAAAGAGCGAGAGAGAGCGCGTATTTGTTATGTTATGGAAGCGAAGAAACTCTATATGAGAGAAATTTTGTACCCATTGTTTTTTGCACACGTCCTATCTTCATATGGAAATTTGAAAGCCAGTGAGAAAATAAAATAAACGAGCTTAAGATAGCGCAGAAGCTTCCAACGCTCCTTGTAATTTTGACTACATAAACTTGTTTGCACCACTGCTGTCCTGTGGCTGTGTCTTCGCGTCTCTTATAGTGCGGTTATAAGTTATACATTATTTTTTGTTCTGTGCAGCTTCTTATTAATAATCGACCTATGGCAAATATAACGTAACCTTGAACAACTTTGCTATTTCTATAAATTTCTGACACCAATGCTCTGGTACTGGTTATAGAATTAAGTGTTACTTACATAGTCAAATGAAGACTTCTGTGTGATTTTACTTTTTACTTTTATAAGAATTTCAAGAACTGTACTGGTATACTCTTGTATGAATAACTGGATCTACGTAAGATTTATTATGAGATGGATATGAGAAAAAACATATGAAATAAAGTAAAAAGAAATATGGAACTTGAGAGCAAGAGTTTGGTTCCCCTCGAACCTGAACAAGAGGAAAACACAGTTGAGTTAAATAAGTCAGATGGTACCAATTTATTGACTCACTCGCAAAGTAGAATGGAAAGAACAGTGGTAATGCTATTTTTGAATATCTCATAAATTTTAAAATTATTTTGATATAGTAAATTTTTACATCTGTTGTATTTGTTGCATTCAAATATTAAAAAAAATTTTTATTTTCATTCTAAAAATTGTATGAAACATAAACTTCTGTTATCTCAAATTATCAAAATATATTATAATTACAATCTGTACTCATTTATAAAAACCTTCAATTTTTGAATTACCTTGTTTATACAATTTTTCTATAGGAATATATAATGAATTTTGTAATATACAAGTAATTATTCATTAATTAATAATAAAAAGCTTTAAAAACAAACTAAAATTTTGTATTCTCTGAATATCATTAAATTTTTTATTATCTTTATATTAAAAAAGTTTAAAAAATAATTTAACTATTTATATTAATATTAGTATATTATTATTCATTATTAATGATTTTTAAATATAATAAAATGCTCTATTTGTGTATGATTCTTTATTTTGGAACTTTTAACTTAGTTAATTATTTTATACTTTTTACATTAGAATGAACAAAAAACTATTGCTAAAAATAAAGAAACTGAAGAGTTGGATGATGATGAAACTATAGCTACGTTTGTAACTTCTACGGGCCAGCAACTAGCCTTGTATGCTGTAGAAGATTCAGATGACATTTTTGCAGTGGCTTTATATGATGAATCTGGCATTCCTCCGACTGATTTTCATATTCTTTTAAAGTAATTTTAAAATAATTTTATGCTTCTAGTTCTCATAAGTAATGATTTTATTTATTATTAAAGCAATTTTAATTGATACCAAATTTATTGAATCTTTAGAGCTGATGTTGAAAGACTAATTGGTGAAGGTGCTGTTAAAACAGTCAAAAAACCACCTGTGCCACAAAATAAAGACTTTAAACCAGCGCAGAAAAAAGAACAAATCAAATTTGAAAAGGTTCATGAAATGAAAACTATGCCACAAAGAACTGATGATGCCTCACTTCAAAAAATAAGACATATTAAAACAGAAATAGTAGAAGTACCAAAAGTTCAAAAAGTTCAAAAACCTCCGATTGTAAAAACGCAACATGTAAAATTAATTACTTCTAAAACTAATATTACACCTAATAAAAGTATTACTCAAGCAAAGGAAATGACACCAAAAATTACTAAAAAAGTTGTTGCTCATATTGTTCCATCTGAAGTTAGTAACAAAAAAGAAACAAATATTTCTTATACTGTTGCAAATCAAAAAAACTCTTCTAATATTCGTATGTCAATCGTTTTTCTAACATTACATTGATTATTGACAATTATACTTAATACATTTCTAAAAATATAATTTTATTTTAGATTATATTCAAGATGAAGTAGATAGTGATGCAGAAATAATAGAGCAATCAACAGTTCAAAATATTCTCTGTGATGGTGATGTCTCAGATTCAGAACTAACGTTTGATGATGTAAAAGCTTCTCTTCAACATTTTAAAATGAGGAAACCTCCTATTAATAATAATAATAAAATCAAACCATTAGAGCCAAAACAAGTAGAAAATAAAAAAGATATTAGTAAACTTTCCCATATTTCCAAAAATACTTCAAAAGTTACTTCTCCTGTACTTCCACAAAAGAAAGAAACTATACCTACAGTTCATCGAACTTACAAAAGTCCTAAAAAGGCTCGGATGACTAATAATCTTCTTTTAGCTCAAAAGAAAATTAAGAAAGAAGTTATAGATCCTTCTTATGAGGATGTTTATGATGAAGAACATAATTCATCAGAAGAGATAATGAAAAATATGAGTGAATCAAATTCTTCAATTATCGAAAATTCATCAAGTGCAATTAAAGTCAAAAGATCTAGAAAACAGCAATTAACAGTAGTTAATCGAACAGATTCAGAAATTATTATTCAACCTGCTTCAGCTTTCTCTGAAGATGAAATGGAACCAGTATCAATAAAAAGACGAGGAAGAAAGAAAAAGAAATTACTTGCTGATCCAGACTATAACCCTCGAAATGCTGCTAAAAAGAATAGAAGATCTAATAGGTCTGTTGAGGTTATTGATATAGATATTGATGAAAGTGAAATATCAAGTGTTATAGATGGAAGAATTGATAGTAGCAAAGAAAAAGGCTCAAGTGACAAAGAAAATGATGTAATTAGTATAGATGATTCTGATGAAGATGAAAAAGGTACAAAGAAAAAGAAACTTTCAAAACCTCTAATGCAATGCAGTCACTGTATGAGAAATTTTAGAAAGCGAGATGCATTAGAAAAACATTTGACAATTTGTTCAAAAAGCCCTTCAGATATTGAGAAAATTGAAGAGAAAAAGATGCGTTTGCAAAGCACTAGGAAGAAGTTCAAATGTAAGTCTTGTGATGAAACTTTTGATATTGCTGTAGCATTAGCAAGACATGTTAGGGTAGTACATTCACCTAGGAAACGTGGTAGACCAAGCAAAAATAATTGGTTAAGAGATGAGAGGTCAGAAACAACAGATTCAGAAGAAAGTACAGAAGATAGCTCACCTGAGCCTGAACCAGGACCTCGAAAAAGAGGCAGACCTCCAGGCAAAAAAAATTTACCTAAAAACGATAGGTATGTTCAACAATTCAGCTTTTTATTTCTAATATAATTTTTGTAACTGATATGACAAAAATAAGATTTTATTCATATTCAATGAAAAGAAAAATTTTTTTTACTTTTAATTTTAAATTTTTTTCAAAGAATTTTTTCTTTGTATTGCTGTTTATAAAGAATTATTTTTACTTTATAAATTAATATTATTTATATGAATGTTTTGATAATATTTTTTCATTTTTCCAATAAATAATTACACTAAATATTTACATATAAAATCCTTTATTTCCAATAAAAAACATTCAGGTTGATTAAAATTTTAGTGAATTATCTGTTCCCTAATATGTTATCTATAATATCTATATTTTACAGCCCTGTTCCAGATATTGAATTAAAATTAGATAGCTCTCCAGAGGTATCATCAGAAGTGAGAAAAAGAGGAAGACCACCAAGTAAAAAGAATGTACCAAAAGACAGATCATCAACACCAGAACCTCGAAAGAGAGGTAGACCACGAAAAAGCAGCCCAATAAAAAAAGATAGATCAATATCTCCAGCTTTGAACGAGAAAGTAGAGAATGCATCTGATCCTGCTATTCAAATTCCCAGAAAACGAGGTCGTCCAAGTAAAAAATCTCTTTTAAAAGAAGAGAACTCGATTAATGATGCAGAAGAAAAGAATAAAAGTTCTGCAGAGACGCCGGCAGAGCGTCGAAAAAGAGGTAGACCTTGTAAACGAAGTAATTTAAAAAATGACAGGTCTGCAAGTCCTGAAGTAATAGTAAACACGGAGAAAATAGAGTCAAAGCCAATCGAAAAATCTGTATCTCCAGAATTAGAGAAAAAACCAAGTTTAATGAGTACAGTGGTAGCTCCACCAAAGAAACGTAAGTTTAGCAAGGATGACAATATGATGGAAAAAACAGTGGTAACTCCAAAACTTGATGATAAATCCAAGAAAGTAGAGGAGAATATAGTGGTACTCGAAGAAAAGAAGTTAGAAAAACAAAAATCTGAAGAAAACTTGATGAAGGAAATTAGCAATTTGCTAACATCTTCGATTGAATCTATAACAGCAGAGGATACACAAGGAGATATAATTCTAGAAGGTGCTGATGAAAATTTAAAGTTGAAAACAAAGAATACAGATTCTACATCAGCGTTATCAAAATCTACTGAGGTAGTGAAGGACAGAGATGCAGATATTAATACAGAAAGTAACAATGTAAGTGTCGATCAAACACCATCAAAATCTCAACAAATGGACGAGTTAAGTAAGGTTGAAAATTCGGAAATTTTAAAATTGCAAGATAATTTAGATATTTTAAAAGAATCTTCAGTGATATCTAAGGAAAATGTTGAATCGAATAAAGAAGAATCTTCAAATGATCCTACCTATGAAAATTCTGATCAATTGAATACTAAGTTAGAAGGTTCAGAAGTATCAACAGCTATAGTAAAAGAGGAACAAATAAGTAAGGACGAATCTCCAAAAATTTTAGAAATAGAAAACAAATTAGAAGAAGAAATCTTATCAAATTCTCCAAATAAAGAAGATAGTTTAAACCAAGATGAGTATTCTAAAGCTAGAGAATTGGAAGATTTGGAAATAGAAAAAAAACTCAGAAGCTTTGAAGAGTCAACAGTAAATCTTGATAAAGATAAATCTTCCAATACTGATAATTTAATGACATCAGATTTAAAAACAATTGAAAAATCAAATGAGCCTTTTGTTGAACAAAGAAAAAGAGGCAGACCAAGTAAAGATGAATCTGCTAAGAGTAATAAGCCAGCAACTGATGTTAATAAAACACCAGTTGAATGTAAACCAAGAGCATTTGTCCGTAAAAGAGGCAGACCAAGCAAAGATGAATCTTCAAAGAATGAATTGTTACTGACTTTGGAATTGGAGAGTAGGGTCGACGCTATTCCCCAACCCTTAACAGAATTTCGAAGGAAAAGTAAATTAATTAAAGAGGAATTTTTAAAGGACAATAGACTAACAAATTTAGAACCAGAAAATAAAATAGAAAATGTAGAGGAGCCACTTGCAATACCTCGAAAAAGAGGCAGACCAAGCAAAACTGAAATGACAAAAGATGAGTTATTATTAACTTTGGAACTTGAAAGCAAAACAGAAAGTACAATAGATTCTACAGAAGAATTAAGAAAAAAAAGTAAATCAGTAAAGGATGAGTCTACAAAGAATGAAAGATTAACGAATCTTGAGCTTGATATGAAAAATGAAAGTTCAGAAGAGTCTCAAGCAAAAGTTCGAAAACGAGGTAGACCAAGTAAAGATAAAATTATCAAAGATGATAAAGGAACATGTCCAGAACAGAGTATTAAAGAAACTACAGAAGAATCAGTTGTAGAAATTCGTAAAAGAGGTAGACCATGTAAAGATAAATCTTCTAAGGAGGACAAACTTGAAGAAGAGCAAACTAAATCAGAAGCCTTATCTGATTTATCAGCAGAATCTCGAAAAAGGGAAAAACAAGATAAAAGTCTATTAGTCGATAAAACGGAAACTACAGTAGTGATTAAAGACGAAGTAAAAGAAGATATTATAACAGATCCTGTATTAGAGTTGCGAAGAAAAAGTAGATCGAGTAAAGAGAAAATTTTGAAAGTTGAAAAATCAAAAGCTCCTGAAGTAAAAGATAAGAATATGAAAAGCTCGAAATGTGCTGTGGTCGATAGAAAAGATAAAGGAAGCATAATAAAAAAATTTTCCGGTTCTAAATTAAAATGTACAGACTGTGGAAAGTGGTTTTCAAGTGCTACATCATTGTCTACTCATCACTTACAGCATAGGACTAAAAAATCTGGTAGGTTTTGAATTTTTATAATTATACGGTGTGACAGATCAAAATTGGAGAATTTTTTCAAAATATTAAAGCAGTGATGAAACTTTTTAATAAAATTTAAACATACAGTATAATATAACAAATATTAAAATATTAATTATGACATCAAAAATGAAAAGCCTTTTTGGAAAGTGAATACTGATAAAAATCATTTGATAAAAATCATTCTCAATGTGAATACTGCCTACATCATTTAAGGCAAGTACTGTTTTATATACTAGGTGAGTTTTATACATGTTTTATACTTGTAGTTTCATCTAATAGAAATAATGAAAATTTAAGTATAAAATGAATGTTGTAAAATTCTAAAGACTTGAGTGAGGTAACTTCGATTAACTTCAAAATGAGCCCATTAAACTTTTAAAACCTGATGCTATCTCATTTATAAGATATAATACTTTCTAACTTACAATTTTGAATTAAATTGAATATATTATTGAGTCAAATGAATTTTTTTAACGAAAATCTTTATTTTTTAAAATAGATTTTATGAAAAAATAATATTTTAAGTCAAATAGTTCTAAGTAGCCTATGTCCTTAAATATATAGTTTCTTAGCTATGCTCAATGAAAGTTATGGCAATCGAAAACATCTTAAATAAGTTGATAATCACTTGTTAGTCTGTATAAATTCATCTGAACTTTCACAGACAATAACTAAGAAACTATAAATTTTAGACATAGGTTGATTAAAAGGTTTTTGTTCAAAATGTTGCTTTGAATCTAGTGTTAAATACACGGATTTTGGTTAAAAACAATATTTGGTTAATAGGATAGAGAAGCACTAATTTTAAATATGAAAGTACTGTATATGTTGGGAATGGAAAAGCATTAGGTTTTAAAATTGAACAGGGATACTTTTTGAGGTAATCAGAGTTGTCTCGTTCAATCTGCACCAAATCCATTACTCATATGTATGGGTATTCATTACCCATATATCTAGTATTCATAACTAATTTTGTTTATCTCTGATAAAAAGATTTCATGGCTGTACATGTGATGAAATATGTCTATAATTTTTCTTATTTAGATGTTTTCATAAAGTGCATACCAAGACATGTATACAAATTCACATGTGTTAACTTGTTTGAGATCTTTTTAAAAGTTTGAAAGTACGTGCAAATTTATTTATTTTATTTAATTTTTTTTTTTTTTCTTTATAAATAAAGTCGTAAAAATATACCAGTGAATTAGATTTTAAAAATAAGGTTTCAAATTATTTAATAAAATTTTGAAATAAATTTTAATTATGTATTTTTGTAATAGAGAATAAGAAAATCTATTTCTCCGCGCTTAGTGTCTAGAGAACACATTGTTTATTAGATAAGCAGTGTATGCTTTTTTTTTATTATAGGCCAACAAATGCAGCATTGCTCATCGTGTAAAATGCTGATACCTGCAGCAACATTGAACAAGCACTTAACGACGGTCCATGGCAAATCGTCAAAGCTGCTCAAAGTGAAAACTATTGGCTCGCTTGCATTGAGACGACAACGACTGATACCTGTGCAAAAAGTCGCTAAAATTGCAAAGATATCTAGGAAGACGCAGAACTCGACAACGCGCGCTTCACACTAACAATTTTAATTTTTAAACGTTAAATAAAATAATGGCTTATCGGGATATGTTTCCAAGGGAGCATCCAGAGAGAGTTTGTTTGTCTTCGTTATAACTATTTTTTAATGAAAATTTAAATGCAACCCAATCGCACTTATGCAATTATAATTGCTTAAGTTTTAATTTTCGATTAAACTGAATGATGAATTCATTGACATCGAAACTTTAACTTTTCGTAAAGTAAACAAATATATTTTTATAGTTTAACCGACATTTTTTAAAGATAAAAAGTAAAGTCACCTATAATTTATTCGTTCCTTAGACATAGAATTTTTTTATATGTTGTTGAATTTTCAAGAGCTAGTTTTATTCTTGGTTTTTTTTTGCGAATTTGTAGCATGCTGATAATTACTAATAATTCTTTTCAATGAATGTATCCGCTATTTAAAGCAGTTATAATAATTTGTTTGCGATATAAATTTCCATTAATTCATCAAATTTTAAAAGTCATTCTGCAAATAAAATAATTACTGCACTTTTAGAAAAAATA
Source organism: Sycobia sp. Sy_11 (assembly GCA_018907035.1). Lineage (NCBI taxonomy): Eukaryota > Metazoa > Arthropoda > Insecta > Hymenoptera > Epichrysomallidae > Sycobia > Sycobia sp. Sy_11. The sequence goes on along the minus strand of JACCIC010000015.1, from coordinate 4,571,756 downwards.
CTTATGTACATGAGTTTTATATTTTCATTGAATATTATTGATAACATGACAGCGGTGCTATTAAAGCTTGACGTTAAATAGAGTGCTGTGTTATAAACTTTGATACAAGAGCAATTATTGTAATATTATTAAGTTATATAAACTAAAACTAATACCCAATAACAAAGTATTTTGAATGGGGTTTTTAATTTTTAAATCTATGGCTAATTAAGATGAATTTTCTTTACTTTATGATCTTATTTTGTATCTTTCTAATGTTTATAGTTTACAAATTAATTTAGCTTTGAAAAATTTGCAGAACCAGGTATTATCAAATTCAAAAATATTCCAAATTCACATTTTAACGATAATTATACATTTACGTTAGTAAATTCATTGGTTAGAAAGATTATATCTTTCAATTTTTGTTCTATTATTTCAAAACTACCTTAGCTTTCTTATCGTTTCATTATATTTCTTAATTTGTATTATATAGTACTGAAAGCTTTAGCACTTATTTGACTAACTGAATAAAGTTAACTGCATAGAATATAAAAATTTTAATGGGGCAAATGCTCTCCCATTAAATTCTATTTCTATAAATGAAAACTTTATTTTTTAGTTTAATAGTGACTACTAAGTATTTAGAAATAATTTGCGTGGAAAGAGAATATATTAATACAAATTATAAATATATATCTCAAAGCATAAATTATAAATATTTATGCATAAAATATATTAAGTGTAAATTAAATCATTCATATTTTTGCTTATAATTTAATTGGCTAAATACGTTTTGCATAATAAAATATTTGAATATTCAGAAAATAATATTTTTGAACGCGATTTTTTCATCTATAATATATTCTCAGCTTTTTGTATAAAATTACTAGCGATATAATAGTATTAAATAAATAATTTTTAATAAAATTTAAACTTCATCCAAAATATTAGATATTAAAAATTCTATTCCTTTAAATCAATTAAAGTTGCAAAATATTATTTTTTGTTTATTCAAATTTATTTCTATTATAAAGTCTGTGAAACTTAAAGTTTAAAGACTATTAGAATGAGATTATGTACTGATTATATTAGATTTCGAAAATTTAAAGTTTTGGAGGTTTTTATGGAAGCTCACTTAGAAAAGACCAAATACTTTTCATGAAAAAAGTGCACAAGTTAAGTCGTAAAACTGAATTGATCGATAAGCCAATAAGTGCGGTATAAGGAAAGAAAAACTGAATAATTAACTAAAGTGTAAATATATGTTTCCTACAAAGTGAATATAATCGTATTATAAATAAGACTTAGATCAATAAAATAAAACTAATTGTAACTATACAAGTTAAGGTATGTGTAATTTAGGACATAATGTGATGAAGTGTTGGTGTCAGTACATATTCATATATATGTAATATTTCGCGTAATCTTTAAATCAATGTAGTCGAAAGCGTGATGGAAAAGCGGAAAAATTTTAAAAACGTTAAGGGCCATGTGTTTACTTTGTAAATGGTGCTCTTATTTTGATACAGCCTTATGTATATATACTTAATAAGAATTATAAATCACATTAGCTTTAAAAGGACAAAAAATAAAGTACGAAATCACAGTAAATTAAGTCTTGGTAAACCATGAACCTGTTATTATAGTCTATTATGTATATACCTAATGTAAGGTATAGTAAATAATCCTACAAAATTTTTCCTTTCCATTCAATTAATTGATACTTCCTTTATAATAGTGTTATTTGGATAAGTGTATTTAATTACGTGAAAATATATTTCTTACAGTGTATATTATTTATAAATCATCTTAGTCAGAAGTTCTAGAAAACATATGATTAAGTAGTAAAGAAAGGTAAATATAACAAAATTTTTAAAGGACTTTCGAAGTTCTGAATTTTCCTTTTTTTCAAGTTTGATGCAATATAGTAAATAGATCAGATAATAATTTTAAAAATTTTATAGTGAATGTAAATGCATAGTAATAATATATAAAAGATTAACGTCAGAAACATTTAATGGTAAACAAACACATAAACGTTAATTATTTTATAGCAATCATTGATCACTTTAAGCTGTTATTTATTTATTATTTAATATTTTTTAAACAATTGGTTTTAAAGTTGTTCTAAGAAGCTATGTATTAAGGAAATAAAGTCAAAGTTATAAACTGAAATTTTTCTTTTTTGATTAAGTGTCCAAAAACTAATAATCAATGTATTAAGTAAAAAAAGAGAACTTAAACTAATTTTCATTATTTTACAAACTGTTTTTAAAAGAAAGCTATAAAACTTACTAAAAATCAAATTTAAGTATTATAAGTTAGTAACTCAGATGGCTATATTGAGAATAATTTTATACTTAATGTGCAAATCATAACCATGTTACGTAAGAATTAAGATGGATTATTGCAGTTTTGTCAAGTAAAAACTTGTAAATTAGAATTGTAAATAGATTTTTTTTCCTTTGTTAATTTCTATACATTCACCAAAATTTTTCTTGATGTCAATTAAAAACTATACATAATAATTATAGATGAATCTATATAACTATATTCCTTTGAGCTTTAAATTCGTAAGTCTTAAAAGAACTGAAAAATACTATAAATCTAGAAATGAAAATTAATAAATGCTAATTGTTCATATTATTGATAAATTGCTGAAATTAATTATTGTAAGTTTATTCTACATTATGCTTTACAATATTTGATTAACTTTAATGTATTTTATATATGTATATATACTTTTATACTTCGAATTTTATATTTTGTTATAACGAGTTAATTGTGTATAACATTAAATACTTTCTAAATCTTTCCATTAAAGTTGTAAAAATTAACTAGCATCAGGTGCTGATGCTATATTGATTATTTTCTATGAGTTTTAACATGTTTATTTTCTTATGTAAACAGTTAATATATACAAAATATTTTTATATATTAATTTTCAAAACTCTGTATTAAATAAATAACCGAATGAAGTTTCTTTTATATAGATCTTGTTTCAATTTTTATTTATTGTTTTGTTTATTAATATTATTCCATTAAAGTATCTTGAAATTCAATTATTGGAATAATTGATATAATTTGAGCCCAGAACATGATTAGCGATATTGCGTGAAGCTAAGGTCTACCTTTTTAACATAGAATTTTTTTGTGTTGAATTATACAGTTCAAATATGGTCAGACATTCAGGTATGTATCGATTTTTATCAGTTTTTAACTTCATTTCGGGGCTTTTGGATCATCATTGATAGTCTGCGGACCATATCAAGACCCAGACTATGGAGGGTAAAGAGAAGGAGTGGAAACTCCGTTCGCTTTACATGGGAAAGGCTTATCAAAAATTAGCCGGAGATGGTAGTTCAGATTTGTCCGGTAGACGTCGCTGTCTTGCAAATCCCTCGATAGTTCTGCTTGCAACGGAGAAAGAAGCAAAAAGCAAAGCGAGTAAGGGGAAGAAAAGAAGTAAAAATAGGGGAGCAGAGATATAACTTTCCCCTTTCATTGTTGTTACTGCATACCTCCAGTCTCTTTTCTTCAAATATATGCATTTGAACGAGCAACCTCACAGGGTATCGTTGCCTTGCGGCCAATTCTGTCCCGAAGTCCTACCGTATCATTTGACACGATTTTAGTGGAGTTTCCACTTCTTCTATCTACTCTCCATAACCCAGACTATGGCCTATGAAGGGCAGAGAGGCGTGGAAACTCGGCTAAAATCGTATCAAATTACTCGGCAAGGCTTCTGGACAGAATTGGCCGCGAGGCGGCAACACCCTATGAGTTTGCTCCATGGTTGCTCGTTCAAATGCATGTATTTGAAAAAAAGAGGGAAAAGTTAAATCTCTGCTCCCCTACTTTTGTTTCTTTTGTTCCCTTTACTCGCTTTGGTTTTTGCTTCTCTGTCTGTTGCACGCAGAAATATCGAGGGATTTGCAAGACAGCGACGTCTACCGGACAAATCTGAACTACTATCTCCGGCTAATTTTTGATAAGCTTTTCCCATGCAAAACGAGCGGAGTTTCCACTCTTTCTCTCTATAATCTCAATATCTACAATTCTGTGCGAAACCATAAAATATAATAATATGTCACCAGATGTCGCACAGAATGCGCGGCAAGTCGTTATTGGCAAAGAACACGTCTACTGCCTGTACGAGGGCGCCACCGAATAATAAAAAAGATTGCAGCCATGATTAGTAGTAAAGAAAACGGCCACCGTATCTATAAGGGCGCTAATGAATCAATATCAAAATGGCAACCATGTAGGTACAAGATGGTACAAATAGTACAGAGTATATATGAACTTATTTAAAATTAAAACAAAGACGTTTATACTTAAAATATTTATTCAAATGTTGTACTATATTTTATAATCCATATCATATTAAAAAAACGAATAAATGTGATATAATTCTTTTTTTAAATTTTAATTAAATAAATAATATAATAAAAAATTAGATAAAAATAATTTTTGACATAGATTCTTTGATTACAATTTCTCTGAATAAATGTAATACACATATTTTATTTAGAAACGTAACCATGACATCATGTAAATGACTGTTGTTTTATCACATCTAATGTTTATTATTTTGATTCATTCCTTATGATAGTTACCCATTTTAATGTCATAAAATAAATTTTATCAGCTTCAGGTTCATCAATACAATGAAAACTGAAAGTAGTATTGACATTTCTATAATAATGAAGTTTTTACAACAATCTTTCCTTGTAAAATTTTTTTGATGATGTAGAGAGAACTCTGATGCTTTTCTCCAGTCTTAACTATGCTATACTACTTCTTTTATTTTTTTTAAGAACTTTGAATTTTCACTAATGTAAGCAATGTATGATATTTAGATTAAACGATATTCTTAAGAAGGTTCTCGATGTATAAGTATATATATATATATATATATATATATATATATATATATTATATATATTATATATTTTTTGTTAGTAAAATTTTATATCTCTTGTGTGAAAAAAATGTAATTAACACAAAAATTATCGCCTCTCTAGCTGTAATGTATATGAGCAAGCCATTTAGTTGTTGTATAACATCTGAATAGTAAAATTATGTTAACCTTATATAAAATAAAAATAAAACAACACCAAATTCTTTTCTTTCAAATTATAATAATTTTTGCGGGAAAGGTGCAATTGAATCTGTGCCACATAAATATGGTCTTTCAAGCCGGATTCAAAATTAAATAATAAAAATTTTGATATTAACTAATCTGAAAAAGGACTTAAAATATATTTTACGACAGTAATAATTTTATTTGCGGGATTAAATCAATGCGTTCGAATTAAAATATCAAAAATCATTGTAATAATTATGTTGGTTATAAAACACAGAAAATAAATGTGATTTTAATTTGTGCTACAAAGTGTGAAAGTTATATTGTGTGATATACATATACATATGTATTAGGTTGTTAAATATCTCCTTTCCGCCTTTTTGTCTTCTGAATTTCGCGGCTATGTACAAATACTACAATACTATACATCATTTGAAAGGTTTTCACATAACGTACAAATCGACGCTATGCATGATTAGTTTGAATATTGCGTTCAAAAGTTATAGACGTGTAAACATGGAGTTCAATAACGCCGAAATTCGCGCTATTTTAAAGTTTTCCTTCGTCAAAGGCAAATTCGTTAGAGAAACGTTCCGTGAGATTAATGATGTTTTGGGGGATTGCACGCTATCAATTCGATCAGCAGAGGAATGGTTTTGACGATTAAAGCCATGAATCGTGATAAATCATTTTTACGACATGTCCTTTTGCATTATTTTGATTTGAAAAAAGTGTAGTAGAAAATTATCGATTGCTTCAAGAATGTGATGGCGAACAAGCTCTGTCGCTTACAACATGTAAAGAGTGGTTTCAGCAATTTAGAAGTGGAGACACTGATGTTAATGACAAAAAACGTTCTGGACAACCGAAACAGTCTGAATATAGGGAATCGCAAGCATTATTGGACGAAAACTCAGCTCAAAAGCAGAAAGACCTGGCCAATAAGTTACGAGTTAGTGACAGAGTAGTTGGCAAACGTTTACATGCGATGGGAAAATGAATAAGAAAATAAAGAAGGAAAATGGATGCCACACGATTTGACCGAAAGTGCAACATGCTTGTCAGGCAAAAAGAAGAATTTTCTGTGGCGTATTGTGACTGGTGATGAAAAGTGGATCTACTATGACAATCCTAAGTGCAAAAAGTCATGGGTGAACCCAGAACAACCGTCCACATCGACATCAAAACGGCCATCGGTATCAAAACATCCATCGCGAAAAGGTATTGCTGTGCATTTCGTGGGACCAACAGAGTGTGCTGTACTACGAGCTGCTAAAATCGAATGAAATCGGCACTGCCGAGGTATACAAATATCAGCTGAATGATTTGCAACACAAATTAATCGAACATATATCAGCAATCATTAGCAATAGGCGCAAAGTCATTTTCTTGCATGACAACGCTCGGCCACATGTTGCGAAAGTCATAAAAAACCTCCTGTTGGAGCTCAAATGGGAAGTGTTATCTCACCTAGCGTACTTGCCATACATAGCACCTACTGATTACCATCTATTCAGATTGATGCAGCATGACCTCGTTGATACGCACTTCCGACATGTTCAAGTGCGAGAATTTGTGGATGATTGACTCGCCTCGAAACCGCCATCGTTCTTTGGCCACGGTATCGCCATATTGTCTGAAAGATGGCAAAAAGTAATAGAATTTATTGGAAAATAATGTGATTAAGCTAACGTGTATCTATTTTCCACCTAAATATCCTTTTCCCGTTAAAAAAGGTCGGAAACTAAGTTCACCTCCTAATACAATTTTAATATGTTAATTAATTTATATATGATTTTTCTTTATTGAAGCATCTGAACAGGTCGACGATACCTGTTGAAGAAATATTTTGAAAGAAAACCACATTGCGTTTTATTAGGTTGTCAAATATCTCCCTTCCGCTTTTTTGCTCTTCGTTCAATGCTTTATAAAAAGTGTTACAGTGGTCGGATTTACATCAAATATGCGCCGTTTTGTTCGATAATCTGTTTCCATCTAGACGGAAACTTCATAATACCCCTCTCGTTGAAACCTCTCTCCTTATTTGCGAAGAACTCGGACAGCCACTTTTCACAAGCCTCTTTTGAGTCCAACTTTACACCACCAAGGGCGTTCGATATGGAGAGGAACAGGTGGTAATCATTTGGTACTATATCCGGGCTATATGGTGGATGTGATAAAACCTCGCATCCGAACTCCCGTAGCTTCTGACGAGTCATCAACGAAGTGTCTGGTCTGGCGTTGTTCTGGTGGAACACTACACCCTTCCTATTGGCCAATTGTGGACGCTTCTGGTCGATAGTCTGCTTCAAGCGGTCCAATATTATCATATATTACACATCCTCATGCCCACGTAAAGGCAAAAATAAATTATCTATTTATTATCATAAAAATATGTATGATATAAATATTCTTTATACAAAAATTTTAAGACTAAATATTTTGATGCTGCAAGATGTGCAATGATAAATATGTGAATTACGTTTTATTCTCTGTTCTAAGTTTTAACATAAAATGATCTAATTCAAAGAGTTTATCAAAATAAACATAAGTAAATTATGATGTAACTTAACAATGTAGATCGGACAACAGGTACAATATATATATCAAATCAATTATGAAAAGTTCAATTTAGATTTTTACAAGCGTTTACTGTGTGAAAATTCATTCTCGCTCAAAAATTATATAAATAATAATTTTTAGTAAATTTGAAGGTCTATTTCATCTATTTTTTAATTCAAAAATAATTTTAAAATATTTACATACGTTTTTTATTAAATAAATGTATAAATAAGTTGTCTTATATAGAACTTAATTTTTAAATGATAAATTGAAATGCGTCATGATACTTGATTGAATAATTAAAATATACTTAAACACGATGTAAAAGATTGATAATATTTATCTCTTTGCAAGAACAATATTTAAGTTCTATGCAATTTTAAGTTAAAATTAACAACTGAAAGAAATAGTACTTGTGTGTTTCGCCCTCAGTAAGGCTGGTCTCGTCTACAGGACGGCAGGTAACCAATTCGTAGACGTACGGTGCTTGCTAAAATGATTGAAATGAATGATTTATATATATATATATATATATATATATATATATATATATATATAATTTATTAATTAGTTGTAGTACTATGAAGACCTTCATTTAAATTATTGTTAATTTCCTTGTATAAGATACAATTAATATATTTGTTTTTGTAAATAAAAATTATTTATTATGAAGTATTGTTCGTAAATAGTGTCTAAATATATTTATTTATACTCCATTTTACTTTTAGATTCTTTTGAAATCATTAAATTTTAATGCAAAAATATAGAAAAGATTAAATAATTAAATAAAATAAGAGGTACTGTTACCTGAAATACAAGTAACATTTACAGGTTCTGAATATCCCCTCGTTTCGTGCCTGTACAAGGTCTCTAATAATTCGGTAGTTACTCTGACTAATGCTTAAAAATAATTTCAGGTTAAAATGCCTGAAATTATTTCTGCTCGGGCAGGTAACGATACATTACAGAAATATTTCAGTTATATTACTGAAATTTTAATATTACAAATGTTATATTGCGGACATATTACTGTAATATGGCATGCGAAGTGAGTTCTGTAGATTTCATAAACTCTGGTTTTAACTTCAGGGAGCGGTTACAAAAGTTGCCAGAACGTGCATTTGTCAATGATGTTTGTATTCATTCCATGGAAATGGCCACAAAAGGTTTCTTGACTTACTGGTAGTTTAATGAAGCCAGAGATAATAAAATGTTATCTCTGCTGGAGTTGTGTCCCGCATATGATACATCGATAAACAGCTGATCTAATAAGTACTAGTCAACATATGCAAAACACATACATCGCTTTTTCCTTCGTGATGGAAGATAACTGTCACATTCTCGATTGTTTCCATTGAAAATTATTGATTTGATTTAATATTTCTTTTTTTAATTTGTTGATTAAGAATTTTTCGATAATTTTTTATTCAGACGTGCTATTTTCAACGAATGCATTTGTATTACTATAGTAAATGTTAATGTGTTATTCAATGTATACATGTGTATTTTCTATAATTAAAATAAATAATTAAATTTATCAAGTCAGTCATATAAGCGTAAATTAGTCAAGCTTTCGCATGCATTCCATTATAAGAAAAACGCATTGTCAATAAATAGTAATACCAGAGGCCTGCGATGGCTCGATCGCTAGAGCGAAGGACTAGTAACTTGGTAATCCGAGTTCAAATCCCCGCATCGGCCGATTGACACAAGCACCACTGTAATAATTTATATGTGCTTTGTTTTGCTTAACGTATCGTAGACATCCGTCGCTGATTAGGACCGGTATTTGAAAGCATACATCGAGCGACGTTAAATAACATAAAAAAAAAAAAAAATAGTAATACCCGACAATGCGCCGGCAAATTCTAATGGTAGCGCCATCTTATGGGTCAATACGAATTGCAATTTATGATCACATATGCTCTCATAAGAGGTATTTTTCTATAAAAGTCTATCTTTATTAGTAAAGCATTGTCGCATTGAAGACTTAAACAGTCGTTTCATCATCGGCTAGTAGATGGCGATCCACATTTTTTTTAATATAAAATCAAAGCAATCAGCTTAAGCTATTAATACTAGGCAACTAATGTCAGAAGTCCTTCACTGTTTCACGCAGCTATCACCCCATCAGTTTAAATAATCATAGTACATTAAGTAAAATCATGGTAAATGAATTCATAGAATGAGATGGTTTTATTCTGATCATCATTTTCGAAAATGTACAATATCGTTTAAAAAAATTTTTATTTACCTTGCTGCTTTGGAAGAATAAGAAGAGACTGATTCTGCGTTTCTATCGTACTGTTTTTTTTATATTTGTTGTGCCGCAAAGTTGCCGCCGAATTCTCTAAAAAACATCAACATTTTCAATTGATTTTATGCTTCCAACTTGAAAGAGCGCTCCGGCAATGTTCAGAACACATACTTATTGCACAGAAATTTCAAATAAAAATTCTTCACAAGTAAACTTTTTTCAATAAATTTTAGGCTTCAGTTACAGTTTTTTCAAGTTTCATGTGAAATTATACAAAAACCGCTGGTTTATTGTTACATTGATCATTTTACCGGCAAAACAAGAAAAAAAGCCTCTTTATAGATAAAGGCAGAGACTAGAATGATTTGTCTATAAACAACGTAGGCATCGCATTCGAATCAGCAGGCTTCACAACTGAAGTTCAGGCTAAACAACTGAAAGTTGGTAATCGTTGTCGCATACGTTCTTCTTCGGCTATATAAAGTTTTAGTTACAAAATCAAATATTTATCACCCTTAACGAAGTTTTGGACTGTACCGGAATTCGTAAAAATTAGTACGTTCCTCATTAAGATCAACAATGGGCGGGAAAAGTAGGATTAGTAGGTTAGAAGGAGAAAAATAAAGCTCTCTCTCTCTCTCTCTCTCTCTCTCTCTTTCTCGAACAAATATTGCTGGAAATAGTATGATATTATTTATCAACGTGAATAATTTATTTATTTTTTACATGAAAAATGTAAATTATTAGTCTAAGACCAGTAGTAATATAAGTAAATTTTGCTTACTTTTTGAGTTTAAATATTCTTACAGATTTTTGTAGTGAATTAAATAATTTTTAAATAATAATAATTATTTAATGCATTTAGCCTTTTAAACATTGAATAAAGGCAGAATTTGCTTCTCAATATCATCACTTTACTAAAAAAGAAGATGAGGTTATACTCATTGATTAAGTCTCATTCAAGTAAATTAAAAACGATAATAGTTTAACTTATCTCGCGAGAATTCACAATAAAAGTAAAGTTTGTAAAAAAATACAGACTCTAATAAATTTACACATAAAGTTGACTTAAACTATAAAGTGAAATTCCTGTATAAGTATTGGGCTTATTTTTAGTCATTACCACATATAATACAAAGTAAAGAGAATCTGCCCGTATAACTGCAGAAAAAAAAGAAGAAGAGAGCGTAAGACAGAAATAGAGATGTTCAAAGGCATTATGCGATTTTATTGCTATATGAATTATCTATATATTACAAAAATTATATTTATTAACTGAAAAATAAGCAACGAGCTTTACGGCCATAAAAAAAACTCGTATACGCCAGACGGAGCGAAATGTACGACTTTTGCTCAAGGGTGCTTATTGACGCAGATGCTACAGGCGAGGGCACTTTTACCTCTAGTGGCGTAATGTACGATTTTGGCTTTCTAAATTGCCGGGGAAAATTCGGTTAGAGTTACTCCGAAAAGTGAATTACTCTAAAGAATTGTATAGAAATGCAAGGAAAGATCATAGAATATGTTGATTACATTAAATCTTAAAAGACTTTGACATTCATCTATAGAATGCAACCTATTTTCAGTTCCTATTTTACATTACAAGCGCAAAACTGGGTCTGTGGGACAATCGTAACATGCAAAAACATTTTAATGTTAACTCGATGCGTATTTAAAAAACAATTCATGAATTATTTACTCACCTACAAACGATCTCAAAATCACCTTGAGATACTGTGTTCCAGCATTAGACAAGTGCGTGGATTCCACAATAACCCAATGTGCCGCCAATCATTAAACGTCTTTGACACTGGTAATATCAATTAGGATCAGATCTAATTTCTTGAACAATAATAAATTATAATAACATATGTATTGAAAGTGTAATTAAAGGTATTCTTGATAATTTCAAAAAGTGGAAAGGATTATGTATGCCTGGCAATGGTGTATTTACCGTCTGCCAAGCTGTAGAGAAAGTTTTAAGAAGCATTTCGAATTCAAAATTTAAAAGAAATATGGACAACCATTTAATATTATATGTCAAATAGGAGTTGATTTTTTTCGATATGTTTCTAGTGGTATCTATGCATGATAACCACAGTTCAGATTTAATAAATATTATTTTACATATATATTTTAAAAGAATATTAGCCTGCCAAGCAAAATCTTCAAATTATACTGTATTAAGAATAAGAACTTTTCATAACAAATTAATAATACATAAAAGCCAATGAATAATTATTAAATAACATTTATATACTCTTTTCAATTTTAGAAATAATTTACATCAATTTGCGCAAATAAATTAAAAAGAAAAAAGCAAATACTTATATGATGCGCATCCAGGACCCGTCGTTATGCTATATTTAAAATGCAGAATCCCTATTTAATGCTACACACCTCCTACTGTACCTACTGCAGAATGCATGATGTCACCATCACGGTCCGCCCATTCTGACTTCAAGGCATCCCGCTAAGGAGCGCAGTCTAGTATATTAAGTCTATGGCCTTGACCCAGTCCGGGATAATGCTTGACCAATACCAGGACCAAGACCAGATTTAATAAAATATCGTCTTGGTGTCGAATATGTATCATCAATTAAATTATGATCTTGGTTTTGTACATATACAAGACCATATTTCACTAAATCTGACCTTGATCTTGTTATTGGTGAGATATTGCTAATAGCGATCCCGATGTCAAAATTGACGATACTTATTCGACACCAAGATGATATTTTATTAAATCTGATCTTGGTCTTGATATTGGTGAAGCACTAGTCCGGGAATTGGGAAATCGACAATCTGAGAATCCAGTGTCAATACGGCTTTTCGTTCGCTGTGTAAGTCACAAGTCTGTGGTTCTAATGAAATGGCGCCGAATAAATAAAAATAAAGCATAAAGAGTTTTATAGCTTAATTGTCTATCTGCACATCATGGACCGGTTATTGGTGTAAAGGAGACAGCTGTAAAGAACTTCATTTTCGTAGCACTGCTAATACTAATGTAAGTTTCCATTGTATCCCTGAAACTACAGATGTTAATACTTACAAGATCCAATTTATTTTACAATATTGACAATATTGAAATGATGAACTGTGATGAACGGCCATAAAGAATGACCTAAAATAATAAATATTAAATGCGATAAGAAAACAATCGTTTATTGCTGCTTTTAATAATTATGTTTCTAAACAAAATACATGTATTAAAATTATGCAGAGAAGTAAATCTATTTAAAAAATTGACATTATAAGATATAATACAACATTTTAATCAATATTAATTTTAACATAAATTTAAGTACTCTTCATTTGAATACTGCATAAGTTCTATATACTCTTCTCGGCTTTTTGGCCATGGATATTGACATGTTCGATCATTGACATTGTCAATCAAAATTCATCTTTTTAGAGTTAATCGCATGCGACGTCTTAGAATTTTCCTTAGATTACAAATAATAAACTACTACAAACTGGATTTAACTCTAAAGTATTTCTTTCTGTGGAATTATGATCTCGGGGTTAATTATCTAATTATACCAAATTGTAAGATAGGATCTTGATGTATAAAAAATATAGGAAAATTTTTAAATAAAACAGCAAAGTTAAAACTCTAAAAAATAGAACTGATGGAATTTGAAATAATAGTGAATTTTCTTTTCAAGACAGCACAAGGAAATTCTATTGTTAATTTCGGGCATGGTTTAAATAAACCTTTTTTGTTCACCTGCAACAACTTTTCGTTAGGGCTCTTTTGTTATCCAGGACATCTACACTTGGTTATAAATTTCTCTACATCTCACATTTATAACTGTCAAAGGCAATGCTTTCAATATCTGAATCAATGCATTAATAGTAAAATATATTTTTGCAGATATCTGCAAGTGTACAAAAACGTACGGCTATCTAAATTTTAAAACATTTTCATTTGTGCATTCATATTGCTTCATGACCGGCTTGTTCTTCGTAACGTCTATATAGATATAGAATAGTTTTTGAATAACTATAAACAGCTCTATTATCCCCAGGCGCCTCTTGGCACTATATAATAATGGATTTCGATAAAGACAAATGCGCGCGCTTATATTATTGTGCACGATGTATATATATATATATATATATATATATATATATATATATATATATATAATATATATATATATACACACACATACATACATAAGGCAGGAGATTTTCTCGCGTGATCCTCGCGATTCATATATATATATATATATATATATATATATATATATATATATATATATATATATATATATAATATTTATACGGGCGCCTGCCGCGTGCGCGGCGATCGCCCCCCGCGGGCAATGGATAATGCGCGTTTCTGGCGCTGGTTTCCTTCTCTCTCTCTCTCTCTCTCTCTCTCTCTCTCTCTGTCTCTCCCTCTCTCTCTCTCTCTCTTTCTTTCTCTTTCTCTCTCTCGCCCTTTCTCTCCCCTCTCTTGCCTCTCGTCGCTGAATTTTTGCAAATTAACTTTTACGTTCGCGGGCGCGCGCGCAACGGTTTCCGTGGGCGAAAGTTCGCCCAGAGCGGACGGATCGGGACTTTTCCGCGCGTCGGTCGACTTCGTTATAACAATGAAATTCATTGATGTGTGTTTCGATGAGTTATATCGCTTTTCTCCTCGCTCAGTTATATCCCTCAAATCGTTTTATCGTGGCTGTTGGCTATTTTTTTGCTCTTACTTTTTTTTTTGTTTTTCATATTACGCGCATTGATATGAAAGATTGGTATTCGGAATTTCCGCTCTATGGAAGATTTAATTAACTGGGTACGCATATCGTCGTGATTTTATTCTGCTAACTGAGAAAGTAGAAAATACTATTGAAATATTATAGCGAATGAATGATTAATTTATTTTATGATTGGTGAAAGTGGATGTAAGTGGATTGATTTATCAAAGATTATTATATTCAATAATTAATAATGAAATTGAATAAAACGAATAGATTGATATTCTTTATGGTACCTGTCAACACAAGATGAAATATTTATATATTAATAGTGCTTCTTAACTCCGCTGAAATATATTTGGTAAATATTTTAGCAGATTTATTCGATTTTTATGCAGAATTCCATTAGAATATTTCAGTAAAAATATTTTTAAAAAGTTTTATATATTCCCTGCAGTACGTTCAGATATATTTTATCTAGTAAAAATATGTCATAAAAGTAATGTATTACTATTTCTTTGCCTTTAAATGGGTGAAAATGATACCATTACCAGTGAAAATATAATTGAAACAAACGAATTATAATCCGTAATGATTTTCTTTTACTAAAAATACATCTTTCTTTTCTGTCTAATTTAATCTAAATTCCATAATGGAATGAAAAAAAATTAGATATAAAATATGTTAAAATTATGCACAGCTGATAATGTTAATTTCTTCAAAATTGCTTTTGTTGGAACTATTGAAGTAAATCAATTGTCCTTACTTTGATAATCGATACAGTGTAATGGCTTTATTTTTATATATTACACGCAAACATGAATTACGCATCCTATATTCACTTGTACTTTAAAATACACAATATAAAACTATACAAAATGTGTTATGCAGAGAAAACGAAAAGAAAATTATTAAGTATATACATTCTGTCAATCTTGACTCTTTATTGTTTCACTCGCCATGTACGTTTAATTCTTTTTTTCAATTCTTTTCGTAAAAACAATTACCTTACGATAATATTATTAAAAAACAATGATTTTACTTTTATTTACAGTCAGTTATACGTAAGTTTATCAATGTTAAATTACAAAGGATAAGTGAGGGGGGGGTGGGTTGTCAAAATGTAAAATACTACACAATGCTTAGACGATCGATGGTGTTAGGAGAAAGCGTTCGCTCGAAATCACAATGAAGTTGTTAAAATGAATTATGTAAAGGTTAGAAAAACAAATCTTGGTCGATAAATAAAATAATAATAGTAATAAATTGTACGAGCAAAGGAGTCTTTGCTCTTTAGAAATTGGAATGGAAGATTGCGAACCACGTTTGAAGAGATTTGAACGGTGCCCTTTTCATATTACAAACAAATATTAAAAAAAAAGTTACATTACGTTATTATTCTGCACAACGGAGCAAATCGAGGATTTTCAGGGAGATGAGATCAATCTTTGTATCTTCGCGAGGCCAGAGCCGCGTTCTCTAGCCCGGTCTCATGGTCACTCTATCGATATCTATATCTATCTGCTTTGGTCACAACAGAAATCGTAGACGAATAAAAGGACCTCTGGATGCACATCCACAACTATCTTCGGCACCTTCCTAGAATTTCTAGCCATACAATTTCCTCGCGAGTAAATGAGAGAGATTGATACTCTAATTGTCCAGATGCGCAGATCGCCGGGCCGTAGACGCGTTAGTCACTTGGAACTACCCGTCGTCCAGTGCTTTGTGCAAACATCGTATTCTTTTTCTATTATGATTCAACAGGCACTTACACTTATGCCTTTTAATTTTCTCATTTCAGAAATCAGTTATTTGTTTTATATATATATCTGAAATAAGTAGCTGTTTCTTCAGAGATTGCAGTAGCTTGAAATAGTTTGCATAAGTCAAGCAAAAATTAGCTAATACTAATTTTTAATAGATAGTAGAAGATAGCGTGAATTAGCAAAAAAGTAGAATTTTTGATCGACTATTTAAGTAATTATTAAATTTTGAAATTGACAAAAAATTAAATCCTAATTTAAATGAAAGCCACGTAGCAATGTGGCATACGTGAGGTACATCTAGAAAATTTTCACAGGTGCTTTGCATTATATGTAATTAGACCATCGGGACAATAGAATACCTTTCAATGACAAGGGTATATGAATAAGCCAGGAAAAACCGATACACTCAGTTTTACCATAATCATAAAGTGAGAGTGTGATGAGATGCCGAAAGAGGGAGAGAGAGAGAGAGAGAGAGAGAGAGAGAGAGAGAGAGTGGGAGAGAGAGTGAAAGAAGATAAAACTGT
Source organism: Sycobia sp. Sy_11 (assembly GCA_018907035.1). Lineage (NCBI taxonomy): Eukaryota > Metazoa > Arthropoda > Insecta > Hymenoptera > Epichrysomallidae > Sycobia > Sycobia sp. Sy_11. The sequence continues at coordinate 4,554,873 of JACCIC010000015.1, read as the reverse complement.
CAGTGGCCTGTAACATGAGCACGCGTTGTAGGTTAAAAAATTATTATATAGACAAGTATGTATATAAAATTTATTTGATTTTTATCAAAAATTTTGTCAATAAATTACGTTTGCCAATATAATAATTTTTTAACCTATAACGCGTGCTGACGCCACAGGCCACTGACAGTTTTATCTTCTTTCTCTCTCTTTCTCTTTTTCAGCGTCCCATCCACGTTCTCATTCACCTTTCCGATGAATTTATTATGGTAAAGCCGAGGGTATCGATTTGTTCATATATTTTTGTCATTGTATGGTATTCTATTGAGACGATGATGGTCTCATTACATATAATGAAAGTCACCTATGAAGATTTTCTAGAGTATCGTCACGGAAGCCAAGTGATAGATGTCATTTAAATTAGAATTTAATTTTATAACGCATAAAAATATTAATTATAAAATAATGACGCAACAGAACAGAATTGTAAATAAATTTTTCTTTTTGATATAAGCTTTTATTTAAGAGCGGTGGAATGAAAAAATATGATAATTCTATATTTTAAATAGCAATGCACATTTAAGGCAGTACTGTATCTAACTTAATGTTTTAGTATATGATAATTCACATTCGTGTAATTAGTTTTGAAAAGATCGCACTACTTTATTCTATTGCACTAATTAGTTCTGAAATGGTTGCACTACTTTATTCAACAGAAATCTGTAGCTGAAGCACGCAGAATTCTGATTGTGACTTATAGTCACAATGCTATCTCAGATACGATATGGAGAGACTGTTTTTTAACGTTTCAAAAATAATGATTTTGAACTTCAGGATAAAGAACGTTCTGGTATACCAAAAAAAAATTGAAGACAAAGAATTGTAGAAATTACTCGATCAGGACCAATATTAGACGCTAGAACAACCTATAATAAAAATAAATAAGAGCTCTTATTCACTTTTCTCTACAGTTAGTTCAAGAGGCCTTTTGTCAACAAGCAAAAATAGCTACTCTGACTGATAGGCGATTATTTTACCAGAATTATAGGCATTCTAGATAGCTGTTCTATTCATTACACAGTTTTTCCATTTTCACCTATAGATTGCCAGGATTTGAATCTTTAAAAGTCCCTTGAAGTGGCTAAATTAGTATCTTCTATCACTTATCAATTGTATATAAAGTTGATGTTAGAAGTTGAGCTTATATATAGGTTTTTTAGCAGTTTAACGGTTAATCACAACTCCCGTACATATTCCGTAGTGGCCAAGAATTTTTATAATTATCTTGCTCATAAATACGATATACTTATATGTTTTAACTTTTTCACTTCTCAACATACAGGCTTGTACTACGTCATCTCTGTTGGTCTTTTCATTTATAGACTTGTCATAAAACTATTCCACATAAGAGTAATTGTTCTGATAACACAAATATAGAAACATATATTGTCATATATCTATTGTCGTTTATTGTGGGACTTAACTATTTTCAAAAGCACAGTTGTTCAAAGTTGAAATATCGATAAATAAACAATAAAAATTCTATAATATCATATAGTGCAACATCTTTCTAAATCAGTATATGGCCGTTTAATGATAAGGCCTGCAGAAGTATGACATTTTCGTTCTACAATTATTTATTGTTCAGTACATATGTGTTTAAAAATATAAATATAATTAGAAGCAAAAAGTGTATACAAAATTGTTTTCATCTCTCACTAAATCTTCATTCTCTCTATCTCTTTCTCTCTCTCTTTCGTTGCGAGATTTGAAAGACATTAAAAAGTAAAGTCATTTGCATCTTGATTTGAATGATCACCGTAATCTGGTATTGTAATCTTTTGAAAATATCGTTCCTTATAACGAACCTTTTGCACCTATATATGTATATGCATATATAAGTGTGCTGTGAAGAATCATAAGATATGCAAAATATATTGTTTGCCCAAAGAACTTCGCACTATTTTTTATGTTTAAAAGTAATAAATAAATGTTTCAATATTTGAGTTGAAATTATCACCTACTTATCAGGTTGAAATAATGTGGATATATTACTATTCACGTTTATTGAAATTTATGGTTATCAGAAATGAATATTAGGGAATGAGACCGTCTCAGTGCTTATAATATAAAACAGTAAAACAATATTGAATTTCATAGTATCTTCATCGCTCAAAACACATAATTATGATGTTCAAATCAAGTTTATTTCTACTCTTCTGTAATTTATTATTAGGTAATGTATTTTGTTATAGTTGAAAGTATGTTTGTAATTATATTTTGAAAAATCCTTAGGTTAACTATGGTTTCAATTTTATTGATATTTTCATCCTTCAGGGACGTTAAAGTCTGACTTAAATCTAGTATATTGTCTTGGTCCTTGATAAGCAATTTTTCACATATTTCCCCCGATATTAAATACTACTTTTTAGCATTTTCTTAGGAAGATAGATCTTTTACAATTAAATCCGGAACTTTGTAATTATTCATAAAGAATTCGAAATTTTGCTTAAGAATTTAAATTACAATCAAGATTACCAATTTATTATCTTCTTGAAATTACTTTCAAATAGGCCATCGATTGTTTCATCACTGGACTAAATTTGATGTAAATATTAATTTACGAATTCTGTTTTTTTGTTATACACAGCTAAAGTTTAACAGTAGAATTATATTAGCATACACTATATTTGAGAAGTTACAAAGTTTTTAAGTATGATTAGTCAAAACTTGTTGAGAAACTTTATTGAATTACAAAGAGGAATCTTGATAGCAAAAAAGCATGTCAATGTCGTCATTTTTAGGTTGAAGTTGAAGGAGAGACAAATAGAACATTTTGAATATTTCAAAATGATTTCAATTATTTCAATTGATGTAAACTAATTTTATTTTAAAATAATTCATCCCTAGTGCGATATTATAGATCTTGCTGTATTAACTCAATCGCTGGTAGTAATTAGTATTTTCTTATACCAATTTTTGGACATTAATTGGACTTGAAGATGTTCCGAAATTCTCACTATTCTTCATCACCGGTTATTGGCAATTTATTATTATACACAACATAGTCTTCTGGTCTGACCTTTCACTTAGTCCATTACAGAGCATTATTTGGTCACGTTCATGTAAATATTTTTTGGCCAATAAAACTGCCCAAGACTTGTTCAGGGCATTCGAAATGATGAAATTTCTACCAGTTTTCAATGAATTCACAGGGCAAATATATTGAACTTCCAGACAAACTTGAAAACTTGATATTTTTAAATTAGTATCGGAATTTTTATACACAGATTTACTTAGATTGTAATAAAAACTTCATTCTTATTTATAAATAAATGTATTAAAACTCAGCGTACGTTTTCAAAATTTGCCCCATTGGATTACATTTGCTACATTTACAGTTACGTCATAAACTATATTTATGGGTTATTTCCGACGCATATCATGTGGAAATGGAAAAATATTTGTATTTATATTACATAAAAATATTTTCATAATGTTTTTTTACATATATGTGATAAAATAGCGTAATTTATTGTATCACTTCCACGTATTACTATAATTTATGGCATGGAATATACATGGCATAGATCACCAATTATAATTATTATTAAAATCTTTTCCAAATGCTTATGGGTTAATGTTTCGTGATGAATTGATGATAATTAAGAAGATATAAAATTTATAAATGAAATCCATTCGAACTCTTGTTATATATTTACAGATATTTCATATTTTTCGAAAAATCGTCAAGCGTTATTTCAAATGAAATATTTGAAAGTTACAATGTATTAAAATATGCATCAAAATATCTATTTTCATACACTTTGTCATATACTTTGTCACCTATTCTTAGAATTATACAAACATAAAAACTGTAAACTTTGTATATCTATTTGTTTAATAATTTCTTTGTTGTGAGCATATATATCTATTTACTTATGATCTGGACTCTATAATTTTTAAGATGTATTAGAATTATTAATTACAACACACATATTAAAATTAGATTATTAATTTAGAATATCATCTACATAATATAATACATTTTTTTAGCCAAATTTTTATTGTGCAGCTGTCATTCTTTTGTATTACATAGTACGCAATGTAAAATTGTGTTATAATCGTGCATTACAGTATCAAGTACATTAAAAGAGTATACAGAATCCACATAAGAAATTATGTTCAATAAAGAAATATTTTTAAGAATACATAAAATTATTTTATATAAAATGTATAAAATGGAATAAAGGTGTATACACACTCACACACACACACACACACACACACACACACACATCGATATAGAAGTTCCTCCTGTTAGCATAACAATTTGATGATCTAAACAATATTTATCATATTACTCATTGTATATAAAATTATTTTTCTTTAAATGGAGCAATATATAAATTGTAAATAACTGAACAACTGTGCTTTGTTAATTATCATAGAAATTGTGACATACAAAAATAGGTTTAAGTTAAAATAAATTAATTTTTGGAAAACTAAGCAAGTTAGAAAAAGCAAAGCTGGAATGTGTGTTGATACCTTTCTTATTTTGTTTTCTATGCAACAATATATTATTTTTTGATATTAAAAATATTGATTCATGAATGTAGAATAAAATCTTTAATTATTTGCATATTAAATAAGTATTGAATAAATTTAACAACCTTTGTTTTAATAAATATTTAATTTCTAAAAAGTATCATTTGTATTACATTTAATATATTCCGCCTTTAATATTTTTATTTGATTATTTATTGAATCTAATATAAAAGTGTTACATCTATATAATAAAACACACATAACAAATTTTTGAAGACTAAATATTAATTCAAATCCCGTTTATGAAAATGTATTCGATACTTATTGAGTACAGAGATATTACTCCAATAATTAATATACAAACAATTTAATAATTTAATCTGATTTATAAAGTTATCATTACGTATTATAACTTAATAATTTCTAACATTGATCTCTTAATAGCACCAGTAGTAAGTACTCTAAATTACTGTGAATCTATTTTACATCACAAAGTATAATATAATCTCAAAATTGGGAATTTACAGTAATTTTCGGTATTCTTGGATCATAAATAAACTTTCATGCTAACATAAAAATTCAATTAGCCAAAACACTAACTGTCGTCATAGAATTACAAGAACGACTGCAAATTAGTCTTAAATAAAATTAAAGTATTTATATTTGCAAAAATAACTCTGAATTCTAAAACTATTTTACAATAATAATAATATTAATGTATAATGTAAGGGAACAGAGTCGGACATTGTCTGCGTGACTCAAAGCTACCTTTGGTGATTTCTGGGATCCCAGAAATACCAAAGAAATACCATTGCAGGTCATAGAAATACGATGCATAACATTTTTTATATCTTGTTTATCACAATTATAGCTCATTACAGTTATAGAATAATACTTCAAGTATTTATTTTCATTTTTCGTTTTATCTTTACATATTTTTTTCTTTGCACGGGAAAATTTAATCATTTCATATAAAAATGAATAGTCCGATAATAACCGTATACTTTCTATGGATCATTTAATTTTATAGTTAAATAAACTTTTTCATATAGTTCAACAATACTTATTATAAATTATATATGCAATTATTACGTGCAGGTGAGATTAGTGATATATTACACATATTTTATTCCAGCATGGAATTCTAGCGAAATACAGCATATTTTGAAAATATACAAGTAACACTTGAAAATTATACAAAGTAGATGTATATTAAAAATTTATTTCCATTTCAAAACAGATTTTCGCTTTTATTGCGTAATAGTTTTTAGTTTTTTAATGATAAATTTATGAAGTTATCGCAACTCCAAAGTAATCTACAGTATCTGTAAAATAATTAATTTATACTCGATATTTGATTGAATTATTTAGTATATAATAGTATAGGAAATGCGTATTATTCTTAAATATTCACATAAATTTTACAGTACGAATAAAGGGCACGGAACTTTCATAAATAATTAAATTAAATTAAACTTTCCAAGAAATAGTTGAACGTTATATCGTAAGTATTTAACATTCATTGGGTCTGTATTATAAAAATTACGTAATTTTGATGGAGATTAGGGCTTTATTTTAATAACAAAATAAAAAAATACGTTATTCCAAAATAAATTTATCCATCGCTAGCTATTGTCCCTGCTCACTATTCGGATCCATTTCTCGATTCCGTCCCAAAAAATTTCTCGTCTTTCGAGGTCAGGAACGAATCAAGCGAATTTTCTCTATCTTTCGGTTACGTGAAGCGCAATCTGGCGAGAGCGTTCTGCATCTACGTAAACAAGTGATAGTCAGAAGGGGCAAGATCTTCTGCTGTATTCGATAATTTATGACACAATAATGAACGTGTGGCCGAGCATTAGTCAGCATAACATATGATGAAAAAACGTTGCGTTTAAAACTCATGCATACTCAAACAGATTAAATTTTAATAGATTTTTGACGTTGTTTCAATTCGATAAATATTTATTATAATAAATTGAATATCATAACAATATTAAATTCTGTAACATATAACATTATACACCAAGCTTAAGAACAATTAGAATAAAATAAACTGGATTAAATATACCAAGTTCGTAATATTATACTTAAAAAAGAAATAATTCATATTTATAACTTAAAGTGTATTAAATTTAATTATTCACCATTACACTCATTTTAAATAATAACAGTATACACTGCATGCAATAATGTTTGTAATTACCGTTTTAAAATTTGTAAAATATTGTATTCTTTTTTTATTTTTCGATAATCAACACGACACTCTAATACTCTGAGAGATCACTTGAAACATGATGAAAATGCATTGCTTCAAATTTCTACAAACTACAACGGCGAACAATTCATTAGTATAACTTTTTTTTTACATTTTTATGACTTCTTCTTGCAATAAAATAATACTAATAGTTACATTATGATATTTTAGTTCTTGACTTCCCCTCCGCCTACATTTTCTTAAACTAATTAAAGTTTTCGAGAAAACGAAATAATTTGCGTCATATGCTCAGGATTCGCGGTTGTAATCTTTTTCTGTGAGCTTTTTTTTAATATTTTTGTGAATATGACATTTATATTTTATAATTAATATATAAAATATAGAATGTATATTATTTCAATGGATTGAATACTCATCAACAACGGATAACAGTGCAATGTATATAATGTTTTATATATTATAAAATGTATTGTGAAATGAGTTTGAAGATTTTGCTTTTGTAGTATAACAAAATTGCTTGTATACACGTATATCTATTGTATGTATATGTATCTTAAAATTGATGCTTAAATGTAGTTTTTCTCTATGCTTTTTGGAAAAAAATGTTCTATAAAACTAATTATCCACAATATTTACAATAGTTTTCCAGCTCTAACTTCATTTCTACTACTGTATGGATATATTCAATTTAGTGCTGAACTGGGACTTTCATTAGATTTTTATTTATTTTTTATTTTAATGTAAAATCGCAGTGGCTCAAATATAGTTATTTTTTTCCATTTGATTCTCATTGTTTTCTGTAAATTAAAGTGTTTGAAAATCCTAAATACCTAAAAAATTACTTAGAATAATTACTTAGATAATGAAATGGATGGGGTGAAACAGTTGCTTTAAAGCTGTATAATTATTACTATATCAAAATTCCAAAAAAGAAACCAAATTTTTTTTAATCTCATGCGTTTGTTATGACTTATCTGGCACGATCTTGACTCTGTAACACATATTATAATTTTTAAGATATATCAAAAGCTAAAGAATGAGTTTTTCATAACAAAATAATATTAATTTTTATAATTATTTATAAATAAATAATATTTTGTAAGCAATAAAAATCGAAAACTATGGTTTTTAAAGTTAAAATTTGGTCTCTTCTAAATGACCGTATCTAATAGAGCTTTGAAAATTTTTGAACATATAATTTAAATATTCTACAATAAAAAGTAAATTTTTCTTGACTTTCTATGCACTTGGTTTTTTCTAATTGCGAAAGTTCAGTATTTTTTCTAAATATTTTTATTATACTTCATTTGATCTTTATATATTTATGTTTTGATTAAAAACTATTAACTTTAATATATAATTTTTGATAAAACTTATTTTCAATTTTTTTCTTACTTTAATTTTGAGTTTGAATTGAAATTTTCTATTCGATAAAAAAATAAGTAACACTACAATAATATAATATGTCGACAAAATTTGATAGAATTAATTCAGAAATGAAATTTATGAATTTTCAGCAATCTACAGAAAAACTAAAGCGTGAGCAGGGTTGATTGCTTTTCTGTTTTTGTCTTTCTGCTGTATAAATTTTCTACTCAATTGGCAATAAATTATGAAAAACAGGTTAAAACGCTACGGGGGCACTGGTATTTAAGCAGCATAAAATATTATTATTAGACTTGCAACATTTAACTTTAATATATTTTACACATTTTAATTGTAAATTATTTTAATTTTATAATATAGAAATGCGTAATTTAATAACTTTTTTAATATTCTTGTCCAGGTATCAATGCTGCGACTCTTCAGAAAAGGTTAATTAGTCATACTAAAGTAGATATTCACCAAGCGAAGTATCATGGTTCGCTGTATATCAATGACCTGTACAGATGTGCAGCGAGTCTGATTACAGATAGTATGCTAGTTTCTGTAGCCCACCATATAGTTGATGAAGTTTCGCTGCCACCATCGGACGTGAAGGCTGAAGTTCTACTTGGAGCATCCTTTTTAGATGATGTCCACGGAATAAAGTATCCCGTTAGAAGAATGTCACATCATGATCGATTTATCAGATCCGCTACATATATCTTTCCAAATGATATTTCTATAATTCATGTAAGATTAATTGTCAATTTTTTTCCGTTATATAATTATAATCTAACCTTCATATTAACTTCGCAACAACTTCATTTTTTATCAATACGACTATTTGTATACGATCATTATCATTATATACTCGTATTATAATGATTATGGTAAAATATTAAATAATTTCTATGAATATATAATAGAAAACGTTCATATTCGAGAAGGAAAGATTTGATAGTGTCATTTGTAATATCGTGGGTGCCTGTGTACTTTTTATTTGGAGAGATTTATACTGAAAAACTACTATTTTAATTGGAATTTTTTTATATATAAAGAGTGTTCCAAAGTAAATTATTTTATCAAGGATGTAAGCTGCAACTTTCAGTAATTTTATGATTTTTATTTTGACATTGGCAATGTCAAAATAAAGATAAATGACCTTTAAGGATATTTCAAGATTAACTCTTGTTTTTCCAATAAAATCCCCCGTTAAAATGCCCCTAAACTGTTTTACATCTACTGATCGACGATAATCTAAGGAATTCTAGAAAGCTGTAATAGCATTTTTAATAATTCGAGATGGAATTCCAGCACATTCATTAATTATTATTTGTCATAATTCTATTAAATCTTGATTGATCTTCTATTAAATTTTTAGCTGGTTATTTAATCAGATCTTTGGCGTCCTATTAAACGGTTAGTAAACAGTTCGTTAAGTATAAGCGTTTACAACGAGAAAGATGCCATTCTTTCGTCTAATTCTAATTACCCTCGATAATAGACGACCATATAATTCTATTATTGATTATTCCAGCCCAGACGTGAAATTTTTAAGGATACTATGATTTTTCTTCTAATATCCTATGAGGATTTACATCTGCCCAATATCGACAATTGCACCTATTTAAAGATCTGTCAATTTGGCACATTCCTTATCGGGTTTTCATTTATACGGATTATCTTATCTTCAAAAATGGATTTATCACAAATATTGCAGCTATATTTTAAATGCATGAAATATAGCTATCGGGAGAATCCTGTAGACTGACGCATTACTAAAGTTTTCTTCTTGACTAACCCTATAAATGGAGGTATGTAGATTCTCAGTAAAAGACAATGAAAGGTTCAAAGAATTTTCTTTCTTAATAGTTAAGTTTGGCATTCCGGTTCTTGGTAAATGCCTCTCAGTATATGTTGCATGAAATCGCCTAAAAGTTTATTCTAATCCTAAATAATAAATAATATTTCAGCATCATTAAATATTAGAACATTTTATTCTGTAAAATTTCTATTATATATTACTTTCTTTACTATTAATTGGAAGTTGAACCATTTTATTCTTTTATTTTACAAGATTTAAAGATCATATTGTCTAAATAACTAAATTTAATTTTTGTAACAAATTCTTCAATTAAATTTTTATTAATTATGATATTTATATTTATTCGAATATGAAAAATTGAATCTTCCAAACCTTGATAATATCCAATATTAAAAAATACTTAATTATTAATAATTTCTTATTATTTAAAGATGTTTTTGACAGATTAAGAAATAAAACTAATAATAATAATAAGTCTCATTATTGAGGAGAAAGGAGAAATTGTGATTAGGATCTTCTACGAAACATTAATAAAGGCAATTTTATATTCAAATGCAAGTTAAATTTATTCTTATTAAACTAAATGGCATAAAAAACCTCCACTCGGTGAGTGGAGGAAAAAGCCGTACAATAAATTAAATAAATAGTAATGCTACTTTAAATGATCATTTAAATTGACGGTATCTTAGAACTAAATCTTACCACTAATAAGCTAATTCGAATTCTCTTGAAAAGATCTCTATACCAGCCTCGTCAGGCTGTAGAATCCTGAAGGTCGGCACCGTTGGCCAATAATAATCACGCTCGGGGCCCTCGCGCCCGTAATCGAGGTGATGAGTCTCTGGCGACTCCACACAAAACTCCTTCAGCTTAAAAACCACACTCAGGCACTCGCGCCCTTACTTGAGGTGGTGAGTCGCAGGCGACTCCACAACACACCTTCAGGTCTAAAATAATAGACGATCGATTCAAGAAGTACGTCGACGTTTTATACAGACGAAAAGGCACTTTTCTCTCTAACGGCTCACGCTCGAATGAATATAAAAATACAAAAAGGTTTTACATTGCACCGGCGCCCCTCCACTCACTGCGTAACATAAACAATCCGATCCGGTTACAATGCCCAAATCAAGTGGTCATATATATCGTATTGCGAACTATAAAAGAATATAATATAGTTTACCATACAATATATACTCACATATATACATGTGAACACATATACATACATACATACATACATACATACATACACACATATATAGTACATATATACACACATACATACACATAGTATAACTAACGTGAACATTCCGCCCGCCTTCGTCCCCATGGGACGAACCAAACTATTTACTCGAACAATTGTTCTCAGGTTCCTTAGCAGAATCTTCATTCTTCCTTGGATCTTCCAATAATAAAGGAGATAAACATGCAATATGTCTTCGAAAAGTGTTAGTGGCAGTTTTTACAGTGACCACCCTTACTAATCCGTCAGGGCCTGGGTGAACTTGTATGACGCGTCCTAAAGGCCATTTGGATGGTGGGTATCGATCGTCTTTTACAAGCACGAGTTGACCGACAGAAAAGTTGTCTGTTGGATCCCGCCATTTACCTCGTTCTTGTAGATGATTTAAATATTCAACGGACCAACGTTTCCAGAATTGAGTTCGGATACGTTCTATGAGTTGAAATCTACTCAGCCGATTTTCATTTATATTTAAAAATCCTTCATTCGGGATTACGGTAAGTGCTTCTCCGACAAGAAAATGTGCTGGTGTAAGGACGTTTAAATCGTCGATATCGGAGGTCATAGGGCAGATCGGGCGAGAATTAATACATGCTTCGATTTCTGTCAGTAATGTATACAACTCTTCGAATGTGAGTTTATGGTCGCGGAGAATCCTCTTCAAGTGATGTTTCACGGACTTTACGCCTGCTTCCCAGAGGCCTCCATAGTGTGGTGTGGTAGGAGGAATGAAATTCCAATTTGTTCTATCGTTTGCGAGTTGCGTCGAAACTTCTTTATAAAAATTGGAAGCCGCATTGAACATTGATTGAAGCTCCTTATCGGCGCCGTGGAAGGTAGTAGCATTATCGCTATATAAATTACGACACATTCCACGTCTGCTGACAAAACGTCGATAAGCAGCTATGAATGTAGAAGAAGTCAGATCACTTACGATTTCTAAATGTACGGCTCGAGACGCAAAGCAAATAAATAAAGCTATGTAGCCCTTATATGCTCTATGCCCACGACCCTTTGATGTCCGAATTAAAATAGGTCCTGCATAATCCAATCCAGTCGTCGTAAATGCACGAGCTGGGGTGACACGGGTTGCAGGCAGGTCACCCATAAGCTGATATGCTAGTCGGGGCTTTACGCGCTGACAATTAACGCAATTACGAATTTCGGTTTTAATTAAACGATTTTTACCTAAAATCCATACATTTTGATTTAAAATGTTTGCAGTTAGTGTGGGGCCTCCATGTAAAGATGCGATATGCGCATGCCGCACAAATAATCTACTCAGAAAAGAACGGTGCGTTAAGATAGGCGGATGTTTTTGATTCTGGCTAAGATTAGAATTTGTAAGTCGTCCTCCAACTCGTAAAATGCCGTCTGCACCAATCAACGGATTTAATTTACGAATTGGATTACCTTTTAATAGCATCTTTCCATTTTTTATTAATGCTATTTCTGAAGTTAAAGTGACAGATTGATCAAGTCGGATAATTATATTACGCGCTTCATATAATTCGGCAGATGTAAGAAAGGGAGGAAGATTATTTGTATCAGCCTTGCGGTTTCGCAAACTACGCAATGGTCGTAAACAATATGCTATAACACGGATCATTCGAGTTAATGAAGAAAAACGATCGATTAGTGTTACTTCAATCCGTGGTTTAGCATGAAGAATACGCACCGGCTCTGGTGTTTCAGGCCAATACTCTTCTGGCTGGGTAAGCCAAGCCGGACCATGCCACCATAATGAATTGTTGATTAGTTGAGCCGATGTGCAGCCCCGTGTCGCCAAATCAGCCGGATTCTCTTTTGTGGGTACGTATCTCCATTTTGCTGCAGGCAGCTCAGTTTGTATATAAGATACTCTATTTGCTACAAACACTTTCCAGTGGCATGGATGCTTTCGTAGCCAGGACAGTACGACCTGACTGTCACACCAAGTATAAATCGGAACAGAGGAGAAAAAGTTTAATTTTTTTACGTGACAAAGTAATTTTACAAGCAAGGCAGCGGCGCACAGTTCGAGATTAGGAATGCTTTTAGTTTTTACTGGCGATACTTTTGTCTTTGCAGTTAAAAGTGTAATATGATGCCGCCCGCCGTTCTCTACTCTAATGTAAACAACAGCGGCATAAGCTCGTGATGACGCGTCGGAAAAACCGTGAATTTGATATGAAGTATTCGACACAGTGCCTAGCCAACGATCAATAGAAAAAACATTTAAGTCAGTTAAGGTACTACAATAGTCTATCCAACGCTTACGTAATTCTTCAGGTAAAATTGCATCCCACTCACACTTTACAATCCACAAGTCCTGCATAAAAATCTTAGCAGTAATTATAATAGGAGCAAGCCACCCCAGTGGATCAAATATCCGTGCAATTGTTGATAAGACTATGCGTTTAGTAGGTGCGTTAACGTATTGCGAACCTTGTAAAATAAAAGTAAATGTATCCTTACTTGGATTCCAACGAACCCCCAAAGTTTTAACTGAATCATCGATGTTAATTGATTTTTCAGCGTTTTTTATGTTTTGAGAATTCATCGGTAAAAGATCATTATTATTTGCCGCCCACTTATCTAACGCAATTCCCGCTGTACTTAACAGACCGATAAGTTCATCTCGTTTCTTTATTGCAACCGATAGATCATCTGCTCCGGCAAAAATGTCGTCTACATATGTATTTTCTTGCAAACACCGCGCGCCGCTAGGATAACGAATTTTCTCATCATGAGCAAGCTGAACGAGCGTGCGAATCGCTAAAAAGGGTGCACATGACGTTCCGTACGTCACTGTATTCAATCGGTAGTCGACAGGCACTTCAGTTGAGCTAGAAGCCCATACAATCCTCTGCAAGTCTCTGTCCTCCGGGCTAACGCGGATCTGCCGAAACATTTTTATTATATCAGCAGTAAATGCAAATCGATAAGTGCGCCAATTTAAAAGTATTAAGGAAAGATCGCCTTGTAATGCGGGACCCGAATTTAAATATTTATTTAAGGACTGATTTTCGCTAGTGCGTCTCGAAGCATCAAAAACAACGCGAAGTTTCCATTTTTGCGGACTCGCCTGTACTACTGCGTGATGAGGTAAATACCAAGCACGTGGATTGTTGATTTCATTTACAGGAACGCGCGACATATGGCCGAGCTTTTCATACTCTTCCATAAAAAGTGTATACGCCGTATTTAATTTTTGATCCTTAACTAACCGACGGTGGATATGCGTTAAAGATTTTAGAGCCATACCGCGCGTTTCATTGGCTACATGTGGTATATTAGATTTTATCGGGAGTCGGACGACATATCTTCCCTCCGAATCACGAAAATGCGTATCAATATATTGTTTTTCACACACATTGTCTTCTTCTTTCAATGTATCTTTAAGCATGGGGACTTCTTCGAGATCCCAAAATGTTTCTAAAATTTTTGAAAGATGGTCATCAGAAGCACAATATAAGGTCTGTTTGAAATTTGACAATGTATTTTCCGCCCGCCGTGAAACGCGCGCTCTCACCGGACCCGAAACAATCCATCCCAGTTCTGTGTTCTGTGCAGTTACCGATGAATTTCTGAATCGTTGAAGGCCTGATTTAAGCAGACGCCCATATAGATCTGCTCCTAATATTAAATCAATTTTATTCGACTCATAAAATTGGGGATCTGCTAATGAAAGATTTTTTAAATTATTTAAGTCTAACGGCAATAATTCACGGCTCGGAAGTTTTGAAGTGAGACGTCGAAGAACGAGAGCATCAGTCTCCAAACGGAAATTTGAGTCGACCGCCGATTGTAGTGTAAATTTTGTAATAGAACGTGCAGTACCGGCCGCGCAGGCACCAAGTCCCGTCAGCGGAATATCAACCCGGTTTTTTCTTAGCTCGAGAAGCTGTACGATAGATTCAGTGACAAACGAAACCTCTGATCCCTGATCTAACAAAGCGCGCGCAATAGTTTGTTTACCATTTGGACCTATAATGATAACACGTGCTGTTGCGAGCAGTACCGCATAGCGAGGCATGCTCATACTCGCTGTATGTGAATTGACACTCGGCGGCGTAACTGTTTCCTTTGTTTCGGTGGATTTATGATAATTCTCTATGTTACTTCGATTCGAATGCGTAGCTTGCTTTTTTCCAAAGTGTAAGAGCGTGTGATGTTTTTCACGGCAATTAAAGCAGCGCTTGTTAGATGTACAATCTCGAAATTTGTGCGATCCAAGGCAGTTAAAACAAAGACGTAAACGTTTTATATGAGCCCCACGATCATACGCGGATTTTGCTAGAAATTTCGAGCATTTAAAAATGGAATGTTCTCCCGAACAATATAAACATTTCGAGTCGCCCGGAAAGGATTTCCTTGCACTAGTGTGTAATATTTTTCGAGGATTTGTAATGTTTTTGTTAGGTAGTGAAATTGTTTTATTTATTTTATGATCTGAAACCATCATTAATGCTTGCGCGCGTTTTTCGAGAAAGTTCGCAAATTCTTTAAATTTCGGAAAATTATCTAAAATATCTAAATCGTCACTCGGACTTCTTGAAAATTGTTTATCTTTAAAACTGAGCTCGGATTCCCATACTTTACGAGTTTCTGCATCTAATCTGTTACTAACTAGATAAACTAACCAAATGTCCCAATTATCTACAGGCATCTTTAAATTACGCAACGCACGCACAATACGCTGAGCCTCATCAGATAGACTTTGAAGATCGCTCGATGATTCTTTTTTCAAATAAGGTAAATTTAAAAGAGCTGAAAAATGATTGTAAACCGTCAATCGTGGATTGTAAAAACGTGATTTAAGTGCTTGCCAAGTTGATTCGTAATTAGCATTTGTTGTTGCTATATCTTTTACCAAATCTGCCGCCGTACCGACCAGACATGATTTCAGATATTGAAGCTTGGTCGCGTCGGAAATTCGTGAAGTATTGTGAACGAGCGATGAAAACAAATCATGAAAACTTTCCCAATCTTCATACCGTCCTGAAAACGTTGGGAGCTCTAATTTAGGTAGTTTTGCCGGACGCGAGTCATTATCGGGCTGTTCATTCGTACGTCTCGAATCGTTAGTTTCATTTCTACTTTCAAATTCGGATAATAAGGATACGAATACATCAACTGTATCTTCGTAACTTATTTGTATTTTCGTAAAAATGCTATCTGTAATATAACTGTCCTCTTTCCCATTAAGTTTCGCGACGATCTCGGCATGTGTTTTTCGCGCCTCATCCCATATTTTATGAATTCCCTCCAAGCGGGAGACAACAATACTCTTATTTAGAGAATCACGAGATCTTTCTGTTATTCGTGAATGCATTAATTTAATCTCCTCTATACGTGCCTTTTGTGCAGCCGCTAATATTTTTACTGCAGTGGGTGCCATAGTAATGAACACAGAAATGAAAGTCTAAACTAAACGTTTCCAAACAAAATATCGAAATCAGTAGATATATAAGTATACTCTCAAGTGAAACGCGACACGCTGCCTTACTATGAAAACTAATGTAAACAATTATAAAATATACCCAGAGTGGAGAGATTACCCGGAAATAATATTTATACACATTGATAATATTAATTATATATTAATTAATGGTATTAACTAAATATAACGTAGAAAAAAAAAAACAAGGACGAGCGATAAAACTAAATTATCTTATATTTAGTTGCATAGAATTAGTATAATATAGAATTGAATTAATAAAGAAAAAATACTTTAAGTAAAGCGAAATCTGCAACAAATCTTTGAACAATAAATTATAGCTAAATAATAATTTCCTATTCTATATTTTACCAACACTTACTGTATATAAAATCACACGCAAATATTACTAAATTATAATATAAACTAGATCCTAATATAGAAATAAATTATAATATAAAATAAAGCGAAACAAAGCATAAAATACTATAAGACACAAACAATATAAAATTTACGTTTGCCTTCTTTCTACTATAATCGTAATCATCAACTTCACCTCCTCACCCGGGGCACCAAAAATGTTTTTGACAGATTAAGAAATAAAACTAATAATAATAATAAGTCTCATTATTGAGGAGAAAGGAGAAATTGTGATTAGGATCTTCTACGAAACATTAATAAAGGCAATTTTATATTCAAATGCAAGTTAAATTTATTCTTATTAAACTAAATGGCATAAAAAACCTCCACTCGGTGAGTGGAGGAAAAAGCCGTACAATAAATTAAATAAATAGTAATGCTACTTTAAATGATCATTTAAATTGACGGTATCTTAGAACTAAATCTTACCACTAATAAGCTAATTCGAATTCTCTTGAAAAGATCTCTATACCAGCCTCGTCAGGCTGTAGAATCCTGAAGGTCGGCACCGTTGGCCAATAATAATCACGCTCGGGGCCCTCGCGCCCGTAATCGAGGTGATGAGTCTCTGGCGACTCCACACAAAACTCCTTCAGCTTAAAAACCACACTCAGGCACTCGCGCCCTTACTTGAGGTGGTGAGTCGCAGGCGACTCCACAACACACCTTCAGGTCTAAAATAATAGACGATCGATTCAAGAAGTACGTCGACGTTTTATACAGACGAAAAGGCACTTTTCTCTCTAACGGCTCACGCTCGAATGAATATAAAAATACAAAAAGGTTTTACATTGCACCGGCGCCCCTCCACTCACTGCGTAACATAAACAATCCGATCCGGTTACAATGCCCAAATCAAGTGGTCATATATATCGTATTGCGAACTATAAAAGAATATAATATAGTTTACCATACAATATATACTCACATATATACATGTGAACACATATACATACATACATACATACATACATACATACACACATATATAGTACATATATACACACATACATACACATAGTATAACTAACGTGAACAAAAGATATCTTGTATTAATCATAATAACTTTAATTTAAAAATAAGTATTATTAAAAAATTTTCATCACGAAAAGTTAATTATGAAAAGATACTTAATGAAATATAATAAACTATTATAAATATTATTTACTTTTCTTTAATAAGATTACCTACTTTTTTAAACATCTCAGTTTGATGAAATTTTAGATATTTCCTAGGAATTTGTTTATTACAATTTTTTTATTATTTCATTATTGTGCTAAAATTGATTATGCATTTAATGGACTTAAATATTATTCAGAGTTAAATATTATTTATATTAATGGAGTTAATATTATTTCAGATCTAAATTATGGTTGAGTTTATCAATTAATACGTATAAATAGATCTAGGTTTCTTTTTATAATAATATTTTTTCATATTGGATAAAATATTTACCAATCTTAAAACAAGGATTATAGGAAGTATAATTTTTTTTAATAATAATAATAGCTGCACTTATAGGATGTATTTTATCTTGATGTCAGATATCATTTTGAGGATCAACTGATATTATAAACTTCTTTTTAGCTATTCCTTCTATTAAGAAATCAACTGTTTTATTATTTAACGTTTATTAACTAAGAATTATAATGGTTGTTATTTTTTTTATATTATTCACTTAGATAAATAAATCCAAGCTCTCAATATCCATCTTTAAAATTACAAATGGAAATATTCTTTTATTTCTTTTGAATTTTTTACTCCCTTACATATTTACCGTAGAGTGGCGAATTTATGTTACGCGTACTGTAAAATAGTATGTGACACTCTGTGTATTAGTGGTTCATCGGGTTGTATGATTTTAGCAGTCTATTCGTTGTATCGGTGTATCTTCATGTCGTCCCATAACGAATCACTTATAGTCCTTATAATGTACTATTAATAAACGTATTATCCTAAACGTCATCTGATCATTTACCCGCCTCTGTACATCTAATCCTACTATATGCATATATGAAATACGTAGATACGTAGTCTAATATTGATCAGAAATGTGGTTTGTTTTAGCTTATGGATAGAATTGTAAATCAACCTTTGATTAAACCCATAAGGCTGATCCCAAGAGACATACAGATACCAAATTCCGTATCTGTCCATCTTTTTGGATATGGAACAATCATGAACGGTTCCGTTCCAGAAATTTCCTTACTCCGACTGGAAATGAAGATGTCAACAATATCAGAATGTCAAGCAGCATATCCAGATCGTATAATCCAAGACACTAATCTATGTGCCTTTTCTCATTATGGAGGATGTAATTATGTAAGTATAACATTTGATTTTAATTTTTGTGATTTTAATAATGTTCTAATGTTTATTAATCAGTGTTTTTATGATCATTCAAAAATATTTCTTACACTAATTATATAGTATAATAATAATAATAATTTTGATGAGCTTCTATAAATACTGTATAATTCCATGCACAATTGTATTTCCATCTATTTTTTTTATATCATATAATGTGACAATTTTGTATTGGTATTTCAATATAACATAGATAACATAATATGCGAGGGTTGCTATTTATATTTTGAGCCCTGACGTACCAAGTGATTGCAGGCACCATTTGACGTGTCTAATTGAAAGTTGAGCCTTTTTAACCATAATCTTCTTCAGAGCGTTTTGTCATTCAAGTATAACTTATGTTATCTACAATGACTTGAAAATTTTGTTTCAGTGACAAAATCGAACTAACTCGTGAAGATTTTTGAGCGATGATTTTTTACGACTTTCGACGTGGCTTATCAAGACAAGAGTGCATCGATCAACTTACTTCGACTTTTGGCGATGAAGACCTATCTTTGGCCACTGTGAAACGCTGATATAATGAATTTAATCGTGGCCGCAGTTCGCTCCCGGACGAGTTTCTTGAAGGTCGTTTCGTCCAAAATCGGTTGTTTTGTCAGAAAACATTGATGCTGTGCTCGAACTGATAAAGCAAGGTTGTTATACGACATGCCATGAGATTGAGACATCTTTGGGCATTAGTATGACGAATATCAATAAGATATTGTATGACCATTTAGGTGTTAACAAGATTTGTTCATGTTGGATCTAGCATAATTTGAAAAAGCTCAAAAGGATGCTCGTGTAAATTGGTGCAAAGAAATGCTGAAGAAATACAATCGCGGTGCATCAAAAGCTGTTCTATAACATCTACACAGGTGCCGATTCTTGGACTATGTTTATTAGCCCGAAACAAAACAGCAATACACTGTATGGGTTTTTCAAGATGGCCAGTCTCTTCGGAATGACTGGACATATAGTAATTGTGCCATTAGAGCAATGTAGAACGGTGAATTCTGAATGGTACATAACCATTTGTTTGCCAGAAGTGCTTTGTGAAATACGAAAAAACAACCGGCAACGAAGGATCATTCTTCATCATCACAATGGGATCTCTCACACATCGGTTCAAACAAACGAATTTTTGATAAGGCAAAAAAAAAACATCGAATAGATAGATCATCCGCTTTATAGTTCTGATTTGGCACTCAATTCTTCTTATTCCCGTAAATTAAACATAAATTACGTGGTCAAAGTTTTTCGGCACCTGAAGAAACCGTTGATGCATTCAAAAACCATATTTTGGAGGTAGCTCAATCGGAGTGTATGATCATCATGGAGAATACTTCGAACAACATTAAATACTTAGTTTTATTAAAAACAATAAAGAAATTTTTAATAATAAATTATTGTCTTTTCATTATTAGGCTCAAAATCTAAATAGCAACTTACATATATTCTTATTCTATACTAGGCAGTAGTCTTCATAAAATAATGTTTTCAATCGTTTTCAGTAGTAACAATTTTCTTATTTCTATTTAGAGTTTCTATTGTGAATTATTTTATGGTATATGCAGTATACTAAACTACTATTCTAGATAAAATATTACATTAGTAGTATAATTTAAAATCAAATGATATTCTTTTGAATAGCCAATAAACTTCCATCGAATTGTAACTAAATGATTTCTATACTTGCCTGCAACAACTTCAATTACAAAATGGCTCTAAACTCTTTAAGAAAAATCATTTTTTATAAATTTTATAAAAAAAATTTGACCGAATCCCTTCTGGTCCAGAAAGCCACTCGAAATATATTACAAATTAGAATCCCGAAACTTATGCTATTGATGTTTAAAAAATATTGAGAGGTACGTATTTTTATAGTTTAAAACGAGCTCTTGATAAGCATTCACGAATGCACGCAATAAAATGCTCTATTTTGGACGCCATTTTTAACACACTGTGGTAATCGTTCTCTAAGTAATATTTTCTAAAGCTAAGACATTCATGTCATGAATTATTTCTCAAGTTCTTTACAGATCCCAAAGACCTCGAAACTTAAAGTGTAAAAAATTAATTTTTTTTTATTCGTTGCGCCACATTTTTACACAGCTGGATGCCGTTGCAATGCAATTGTGAACGTATCATTGGAACGAGCTTATCTATAATTATAAAAATACGTCCCTCCTGATATTTTTTTTAACGCGAATGGTCCAAGCTTCAGTGTAGTAAAGAGAATGTCTCGCGTGGTATTCTGGACCGAATCTTCAGGTACTGCCATCAGCTAGATATTTTATAAACATTCGGTCGTTGAAAGATTTATCAACGTTCACAGAGTATCCCGTGTCTTTTACAGGGTGACGGTGGTGCACCTGCCTATGGCCACAGACAGAAGTTCCTCATAGCTGTACTCTCAGACGATACCTACGATTGCAGCCGTACTAAACCCCTAATTTTTACTAACCTAGCGAAGTATTGGGATTATATCCAAAGTGAAATGAATTATTACCAGGGTAGTTCAGGGTCGCGAAACAACTTTCCTGCTATTAATTTCGATTAATATCGTAGTATTGTCTTTAATCGCAGATACGTTTTCACCATTGTGGGGCTGAACTTTCACACCGTATGAAGTACTGTTACAACAATGATATCGTTTAATATATTATATAATTTATTTTTCTTCTTCGTAAATAAATTTCATAAAACGACAATAGTTTTTAATCTGTCCATCGTAATGAAATTTAGTAATTTACTAGTAAAGCATAGTATTCTAGACGGTATGTATTGCACAAGTAACGCTTAACGCGTACGGTAAATTTACCGTTTTGATTATGCGCATGATATTGAATTCATGAAAATGATTTTTGATAATGTTATGTAACAATATTATATTGATTTCACGTTTGGAGGGCAGGAATTTTTAAAAATTAGTTTTTTTTTTTATCTCTATAGATAAATGTTCCGAAGTCTCTAAGTTATAGCCAATTCAAAACTCAAACGTTGACAACTTAATCCATGACGCCATATGTTGTCATGCCGATCCAGGATGGTAGGTAATGCATAGGTTATTTTTTAATATATTTTTACATTCTATTAATTTGTTTCTAACATGCAAATTTAACATGTAATCTAAAATTTAACATAAACAACAATTTATAATCATAATTTATATTTAACATATACTTTAATAATTTTTTTAACACAGAAAAGTATACTTATAATGAACTTTAAAAAATGCGTCGTGTGTGTGTGTGTGTGTGTGTGTGTGTGTGTGTGTGTGTGTAAGACAAACAGTACGACTTATTTGAAACATTTGCCTGATTGAGTCGTGTGTGTATATTTTCATTGCACGTATAAATGCTTATTATATGCATTCCTTAAACCAGGTTTTGAAAACATAGAGAATATATAATTATTGAAAATTTGACCTTTGTTCTGTCCGTCACAAGAAATGATCTGGCAATTTAGCTATTTTTTACAATGTATTTATTATATACTAATGAAAGGAATTGTTTATATAATATTAGATGAAAAGAGCTCTATTCTAAATGATTTATAATTGAATAGAATTTAAGAAATGTAATCAGTTTACATTTAGATTATCCAATCTATTGTAATATAAGGTTGGCATAAATATATTTATGTTCTATATTAGTCTTCTTTACTGGAAAATGGCGATGATTCACGATGATACTTTTATATTAGACCTGGCGCGGATAACATTAATTTGTAAAATATATTTCTAAGAATTTGGAGTAACAATCTTTTAATCTAAATATGAAATATATGAATAATCATATTTTATTTTTTTATCTGCGTATTAAAAATTTATTATCATTTACGTATTAGTTGTAATATTTAATATTTACCTTATTATTATATATACAATATTAACATTTTTAGAAAACTCCGCTAGGTATGTTCTGGATATGCAAATGATCACATTACTTTATTAATTCGTTATTTCGTTAAAACTAAATGTTTTTCGAATTGAATTTTAAATATATTTTGTGTAAACTATATAAACTGTTATTTCTAGGTATGCATATGAAATGAATTTAGCCTATTTCATTAATGGTCCGTTGTTGTAATTTAATTATACAGTTTATTTTTTATTAATATATTTCGGAATATTTTAGCGAAATTTTTATATAAATTTTTTTATAACATACAAGATTAGATTTATAAGTTTTCATATTCTTAATATGCTAAAAAATTGTTAAACGCGTCCAACTATTTTAACGTTGTTAAGATTTTTTTGGAGATTTGATTTTCTTTTCAGAGAATGATTATTCAATGAGACGGACCGCAATATTTTTAAATACATTATTATATTTCACTTCGTCGTAACCGGGACATCTGTCTGTTTGAAGGATTTAATTTTTAATTTCGTTCTATAACACAGCTTTGTTAATATAATTTCAAAAAATTTTCTGTATATAATAATACATATATTGTACGATATGATACATGCATTACTCACTGACTTGACACCCGTGTTAGTGAGATTACTTGCATGTAGCCAAATGCTTACTTTTACTAGTATAAGAGGTGTAGCTATTAAGTAACGAAACTGGCGCTGCTACAGAATGAGTACACGCGCGGCAAAGGCTAACGACTGTCAGCTGTTTAGCCCGAAGTCTAGTCTTTCGAATGCGATGCCTACCGCGCCCCTAAACAAAACTGTCTAGTCTTAGTCTTCGTTAGTGCGCGTTCTCTTTTTATTTTGTTTTATCTGTCAATCAATGATGTAACAATGAAGCAACTGATTATTGTGAAATTCTATATGAATCTTGGAAAAAAAGATGCAACTAAAACTTAGAAATTATTGAAACAAGTGTGTAGTGATGAATATTTTCCGCGATTACTTGAGTGACTTAATCGTTTTCAAGACGATCGAGAAATGTTGAAAGGATCGGTAATCTTGTTTGCTGTGATCGTTGATTAAGTATTCGTGCCATTGCGGAATCTGTGGGAATTGACAGAGAATGTCTGCCGCGAATTTCACAGGAAAATTCTAACATGCGAAATGCGTGCAACGCTGATGCCTAAAATCTTCCCATGTTTGAATGCGATTGAGAATGACTCAAACTTGTTACAAAGGGTAATGACGTGTGACGAATTAACAATTAACATCGTACAAATGTGTTGAAAGCCGAATTTGTAATGTTCCATTGAATTCTATTCAAAATATAGTTTTACTATCTCGAGTTTTCGTGAAATCCAAGTCTGTCCACGCGCGCGTGTTACTACTTACGCTCTTCTGCTATTTACTCATCGCGCTTAAGGTAGTACGCCCCAAAATTAATTTTCAATGGAATTTTTTGAAATTTGGCCGATACATTAAGCACATTATGACTTATAAGCTGTCAGAGTTTCAGCGAATTTGACCGAACCAAAAAAAAGTTATAATAGTTTGAAATTTAGATTTTAACACGTAATTTTGAATTCGACTGAGAAATTTGAAGGCTCTCTGCGTAGTGAAGGAACTCTTCGAGACATTTTTTTTTTTAAAACTAATATATTACAATCTAGGTTAATGGTAATCTATTTATATAAAAAAATTGAAAAAAATAAACTTGGTGTAAAAAGTATAGTATTGATAATTTTCGTCAAATTGCCCAGCGAGAGAACTCACTACGTGGCAACGCTGAATGATGTATACAGTCATCAGGTAGCATTTTTTTACAGACGGAACCTTTTTCGGTAAGATTTCAGTCGCTTGGACTTTATGAGTGAAAACAGCAGTTACATAAAAAAATCCATCATAAAGTTTAACTTAAATAAAATCGAAATTATTATAAGAAATGTAACTATTACAAGAAATGTAATTATATATAAACCATTTGAAATTAATCTGCATTCTTATGCAATTACATTACAGTGGTCACTGATACTACTATTACTAAGCGCACGCGCACACATACAGTAATCGGGTATTGCATTTTTTTGATGCATCTGTTCGATCGATTTTCGAAATTTTTGACAATGAGTATGTTGCTAGTAATCTAAACTACAATATAATTACCTTTTTCAAAAAATACAATTGACAGTTTTTTAATATGCAAAATATCTGCCTTACTCAAAATTGCAAATAACAAAATTTGAAACACGCGGGTGATTGCCAAAAAAAAATATTAAATGGTAACAATCATATCTCGGGTGAAATAATAAGAAAATATATCGATGAAAATATAGCGTGATTAGGACTCGAGGTGTACTGAAATTTTCCTGCTCAATAGATCAAAGATTTTGAAGAGGATCTTCATAACAGTGACAAAAACTGCACCTTCTGAATAGCTGTTATAAAATACTGATGACGTAGTAAGGCAGTGGAAGGCAACTGAAAATTTGCGGAAGTCCCTTACTTCTAACACATCTGTGTTACCATAGGCTGTCAGAAAAATTCACTGAGCAGGACGTACTACCTTAAGAGCGGACCAACAGTTCGCTCACACAAATATTGAAAATGAGTTTTTGATTTGTTTATTGAATTAATAATATTATAGATAAATTTGTAGCTAATTGTAAAACTAAAAAAAAAATCACGTAAAGTATGTTTCACATTTTTTTTGGAAATTCCTTTAGCCTTGAGAAACTGAACAATTAACAGATATAGTTTTTGAAAACGCTTTTCTTTAATTTTCACAAGTCAGTAATTTCGCACTATTCTAAAAATTTGAATATGGCGAGGAAATTTATTTTTGTTAAAAGTATTATACTCATGACTCATTTATTTTGAAGGCAAAAAACTTTCTTAACATAAACATGGGCCAAGAAGCAACCACTTAAGCTAAAATATGTTGTCCAAATGCACAGATTGAAAAGACTTTTAATTAGGCAAAGAATCAGTCTTCGCTGCTTACACCTTACTCTAATCAGTCTATCTTTCAATTCTTCATGAGAAATCATATTTTTATCTCGTCAACTATTAGCCCTTTTTTGATGCAAGAGTGACGGGAATTTTCCATTTACATTTATGCACGGGCACCGCGAACCAAAAAAACAACAACCCCGGCCATAATTAGGATCTGTAAAAGTCGATTATTGTATTTCGTCGCGTCGCGAGATATCGTCGTTTATCGTATGCATCGGCGATAAAGCGAAACATCGTGCGAAATCTCGCGTGAGAAGAAAAAAAATCGGTCTTTAAGCGGCTATCGCGCCGGCATCGTCATCGGCTATTACGGCGGTCGTATAAGGGCGATTTTAGCACTTGCGCGCGCGGACACGCACCGACGCATTAGTTACTTTTTCTTTCTTTCTTTTTACAAGAGAGACAAAGGAGTCGTTAACACGTCGGGGCATAGGGTTCCATTACTATCTGCCGCGGCGAACGATCCGGGCGCTCGCCGCGCTGCACGCGCGCGCGTCTGCGTTCCCGATGCCGACGATTCTTCGAGTCGAAATCCAAACAGTGCAAAAGTCAAACCCGCGTAATACTTATGGTACATAAGCGGCGTCCTTCGCGCCGCCCGAGCGGGCATATCCTGAATAATGATTATCGCGCGTCTCGACGAGGAACTCGGCAAGAGTCAAATTTTTGCGTTGGGCCGAAGGAAAAGTTTAGTAAAAGCAAAAGAAAGTAAACAAATGAAGAAAAGGCAGAGAGCAGAGAGATGAAGAAGAAGAAAAAAACAACGAAACAGACGGGCAAAAGAAGAGATAAATGATCGATCGCCATCGGAGAGTGAAAGTCTCGCCGACTGCGGGCTCGCTGCTAAGCGGCTGCGGATGCGAAACAATAAACCAGTATAAAAACTCGTCGCCAAATCGTCGCGGTCGTGTCTCGCCTGCTCGCGTACAATGTGCATAGGTACATATACATGTGCATATAAATATACCTACGAACACATACACGTGCGTGTATATATATATATATATATATATATATATATATATATATATATACATATGTGTACTCGCGCGCCAAAAGAATTTCCGAAATCGCTGACTTTGCTTTTCCGTATATTATAATATTTCCAAGTTTTTTTTGCGTTTTATATGCTCTCTGTCTCTCTCTCTCTCTCTCTCTTATTCTCTCTTTCTTTCTCATTCTCGTATATTTCGCGCGTAGCTTCGCGTTTCCGTATATACATATACATATATATACAATGTATCGAATTCGAGTGAGTTGGACGCGTTATAGCGCCAAAAAATATATATATAAGTGATGTGATGCGACCAAGTGACCCGGATACCCCGTTAC
This sequence comes from Sycobia sp. Sy_11, assembly GCA_018907035.1. Classification (NCBI taxonomy): domain Eukaryota; kingdom Metazoa; phylum Arthropoda; class Insecta; order Hymenoptera; family Epichrysomallidae; genus Sycobia; species Sycobia sp. Sy_11. The sequence goes on along the minus strand of JACCIC010000015.1, from coordinate 4,527,289 downwards.
AATTTCGATAAAATACATGCGTTTATGTATATATATATATATATATATATATATATATATATATATATATATATATATATATATATACGGGTGCGTCCAGATTTTCGCGCTGAGTTGCCGAGTATATATTATAGAAGACGTACGTCATTTTACAGATAGTTGAGTTTGAATTTTTTGAATCGGTGGTTCATAAGTAAAAGCGGATTTTAGACCCTCGATGAGCAAGGATATTTAAAAAAAAATTAAGTAATTATATTAACGAATGACCAAAATAACTTAATGCGTAAACTATCGCGTAAGAATTAAAACGCTGCATTCTTCTTGAATGTGAAAGTGTCTGTGTCGCGAATATGGATTAAGATCGCAGATTATTACAATAAAGTTAGCTGGAAGAAAGTAAACAATCAGTACCACCATTGACCAGTAGGTGTCGATCTGTAATTTCTTTTCTTTTTGATTTGATTATTAACTCAAAGTATAAAGTATAAACTGTTATTTCTCGCACTCGCGCATGTCTATCAATGCGTTCATGAAGCCGCTGAATTTGAATCAGAATGGAGTGACTTTTATTTATAATGTTTAGTAAGAAAATTACTCTACGATAATTTTAAAAGTAATTCTTGAGGATAATAAACGGAGCATTTTAAGACCATAATAACACAAATACAAATTATTAAATAATTACCATTATAATTTACCATTAAATCGGAACCACCATTGAAAATAATGATCGTAGTTAATAAATTGCACTCTTATAGATGTGAAATTGTTGACTCGACATTGCTGACAATGCTGTTAAAAATTGTCGTCAGAATAATTTTCAAACTGGAAACATTGAATAAAATTAGCTCCGAATTGGTTTGAAATTGGCGCGTTTATATAAGCGCGCTGTCAGACCGGATCAGATATACACGAGTATGTAAGGAACAAGAGTTTCTTCCTTGTATTTCTTCCTTGTTTTTATAGCCGCTCTTTTTTTTTCTTCTTGTTGTTGTTAGTTTTTCTCAATTATAAAAATGGATCAGCTCGTTTGAATTGACACGCTGCGCTTTCAGCCAGCATAGATACGTTTTCTCGCTCAAATACTCTTTATGAATAGTAAAATTCACTGTTTCATATCAATTTTTAGAAAATAGTATTTTTTAAGAAGAATAATTTTGAATTTTTGGTCAGTCGAGTCTGTCCAACAACTACCGTAAAAAATTATAGATATTAATATCAATACCTCTCGGTGGGTTAGACGTCGTGCCTGATTCTTCTACACACCCTGTGTGTTTTTTGTGGGCAGTTCATCAAATACGCGTGGATTGAGGGAAAATGTTCAAGAGAGCGGCTATTAGTTTAACGTTTAGGATTTGAGGAATCGATGGGTAAAAGGAAAGTTTCAATAAATTTCGTCTAATCAGTAATGCTTTTCAGTAAGAAAAAAAACTATTAAATTTATATCGAATCATCTTTTTCGCCACTGCATTCACTTTCATTATTTCAGTAAATTTAAGAAATTCTTACATTAAATTTATATTAAAATTTCTTATTTTAGTATAAAAGTACTTTAAATTTACTTTAAAGAATGAAATTTAATGAAATTGAATGGAAGCAAATTTCATAATCATCTCTTTGAATTTCATGACTTTTTTTTTAAAATGAATTCAGTTTTATTAGTAGTAAACCATTGTTTGTTATTGATAATTAATTATTTGGTTTTTTTAAAAACGTGTCAATGCTTCATTAATTTTTCATCGCTCAATCATTCAATTCATTAAACAGTAACTTCTATAAATATAAATAATAATATTTATGGTAATGGGCATGACATGCCAATTTATTCCAAATAGCAGTTGAACAGTACTTAAAAAGTTTCTGTTTGAAAACATAAACTCATGCAAAATCAACTTAAAGTCTATATACAAATATTTATCCAATTTTTTGGGTAGAGCTCTTTGATTAATCAACTGTAATGAACGTTTATAGTTTTATATATATATATGTAAATGCGTATAAAATATACAATAAACTAAATAGTATTTCTCGTTTGTTAATTGAAAAATGTCGGCGAAAGACGCGCGCGCCCCGCAATGCTTGACCTCGGCCTAAATAATTTTCCCTTGTACCGACATTTGACAATTGTATATATAAACCATCCTTGCTCATTTCCTCAATATCAAATTTATCGCGGCTTTCGCCGAAAGAGGAGCAGCGTTTAATTACTCCATTATGAATTTTGATTTATGGCGCCGCGGCACAATCTGAATAAATGATCGCCTCGCGCGGCGAAAGATCGAGAGTTTTCTGGACCGTTGGAAGCGGTAAATATCGATCGTATTGAGCGTCGCGGCCTAACTGAAAATCTATAAAATTCACGTGACAAGGGATATAAATAATGAAATAACAATAAAACGAGAATTGAAATACAACTCGAGCGCAGTTACAGGCGCCTAAAAGTGTGATTTGAACATCCTTCGAATATATATATATATATATATTATATATATATATATATATATATATATATATAATATGTATATGTATTTATATATATGTATATTATTTTTCATTGCAAAAAAGAGGAAAAAAGTTAAAGATTTCCGAACGTGTATTTATTTGTTGTTTATTGCATTTTAATACAGCTTCTGAAATTGCACATTTTTTCAATTACTCGATTCGTCGAATCTGAAAATTTTATTAATTCTCCGAACTATATAGAATACCACGCGCCGTATTATACTGCGGCATGATAATTTTCAATATAAAACACGTGTACTGAGCGTAAAATCCCCGGCATCGCGCTTATATATATATATTTATATACATACTCGTAATGTACCGGATAGCTACGTACTTAAACAAAAGTCTTTTTTAGCGCTTGAAATTTAACGCGCGTAGTTGTGAACAGTTACGTGAACTATATTAACATCAAAACACATATTGCATACTGTTTAAAAATAACGGGATCCGAACATTGGAATTATGGAAAGGCGATCGTGCGCGAAATATAACATAATGAGTATTCGGATTTTGCCTCGGGCCCATTATTATATATATATCTGAATTAATCGCAATTTTTTAACGTGTATATAGAAATTGAAAATAATGTATCGCCGATAATATCTATTAATTTTACAGGGGACAAGGTCCAGTAACATTTTTGAAATTGTAGAACACGCACCTTTCAACATTTCTTGTTGAAAAACGAAATAATTAAAAAAAAAAATTAACTATTAAATATGTAAAATATATAAATATGACAAAAGTGTCATAATGTAAATTTTATGTTGTAAGTATGAAAATAAGTACAAAAATGATAAAAAAAAACATAAGGTGTTTTATGTAAAAACAATTGTGTACTAAAAGTAACAATGGTAATCTTGATACGGAATGTTAAATGATCTTTCATAATCAGATTGCAGTTCAATTTCAATTTTAGGCTAAATATCTAAAAAATAGATTGAAATTTCATAATTGCCGAAAAATCTTTGCACTGGCAGTGCGGCCATTCGGTTTTGTAAAAAAAAAAAAAAACAACCGATGGCTTACAGCACACAACGGGTTTCGCTTATGATTCTAATAGATTGTTCATTGAATGTTACACGAGGAAACTTTACTACTGGCTGCGCACTTTTATCACACGCGCATACAGCTTAATCAATTATGACAGTTGTCGTTTATCCGCTAGCACGAAGCTACATATACATATATAAATGTCGCACGTTTCATCTGCCAATAGCCACCGAAATTCTTCATTTAATATTGTAAAATTTTAGAGTAAAATTTTAAAATAGAGTAAAATTTTACGCCCCGATTTCTGGATTTCTATGCGAGTGCGCGGCATCTAGAATTTACTTAATACAATTATTTGCAGATTAAGCGACTAGGGGGGTTGAATTAGATTATATATATATATATTTCTTTATTTAACGCACTTTACACAACAGTTTTTTCCCCGACATTTTGGAGCTCGTTAAAATGCAATTTCAGAATTTTCCCGTAGCCTGACGTATATGTGAAATTATTAATTTTTGTCCTTGTCGTCTAAACATTGAAAAAGCTAATTAGATAATGAAACGCATAAAGTGTCGCGTTACTCAATTTTACGGCAAGCGCGCTTTTGCGAAACGGATTTCGTAAAGAATTAGCGAACGTTCTCCGTTATTTTAATATACTGAAAGTATTAAATAATAATAGGGAAAAAAAGGAATTATTTTTGATCACGAAATAATTTGCAGCGAACAGATTATTTATGAGTAATAAAATAAAGTTTTTGAAGTAGCAAAAAAAAAGAAGAAGAAATAAGACACTCATTGATTTCCAGCATGAGCCTGCAGGCGACGAGCTTCCTTTTTTACGAATATTAACTCAAATTAACCGTCTTCAATTATCAATACAGCGGTTTGACGATTTTTTATATACGTTCGCGTAGGAACGTTTCAAGTTAATACCATTTGGACAGGTGAGTGTAGTCACTTGGACAGAGTATTTTTCTACAGGTAAAATCGATATTATGTCTACCATGTCAGGTTTTCCTATTCACCAATTTATTTATGCGCGAACGAAGAATTTATTTTAATTTCTTGTGAGGTTACATTATAATTTGTAATTGTAAAAAGCTTTAGGTACTGAAACATATAATTCATTTAAACTTTCATAATAATGTTATTGCGTATTTAAAAAAGTCGGAATAAATTTATAGGGAATCATTTTATGGGAAATTAGATTTTACTTAAAGAATTCTATTGGAATTCATTTTACTTTCTTAAAGATTAGATATTAGCGAATATTCTTTCAATGTTTTAGTCGTCGCACAGAATTCCGTTCAAAATTCCTTTTAAAAGAGCGTTCTGTTACATAGTTATCGTGAAAATTTTTAATAAGCTTTAATACACCTCGATACATCCAGGCTGGATGATAAAATCACGCGCTCAAGTTTTCTCTCCCTTAGTCTTGAGCGAGCATCCAGAAGCAGCGCCAAGAGCGCATTTCGGCCCGTTTTGCATCATAATAATGTAATGCGCGCAGCTCGGGCCAAAGTGTCGAGCGCATTCAGCCAGCTGAGCGTAATAAAAGGAGAACTGCCCGCCCCCTCCCCCCCGGCCCCTCGCCCACACTGCCACCAGACACTAAAAGTCATCTCATCTCGTTACCCCACCGCGCACGATGCCCCCTCCCTTCCAGTGTATGCATATACATATGAATATATATATATATATATATAGTGTGTGTGTGTGTGTGTGTATGCGAATATTACATATCCTCCCTTTCTCTCTCTCTCTCTCTCTCTCTCTCTCTCTCTCTCTCTCTCTCTCGCCCTCTCTCGCTCGTCGATGCATCGACACCGGCTCGCACGTGGGGCGTCGAGCGCTGACGGGGGTATCGCGCGAGGTGCTGCCCCCTGGCCGAACGCCGCGCGAGACCGGCTGCGGGGCACCGGGGGAGGGGGGCCGTATACACAACTGCCTATTACTATATACCGATGCAGCGACGGTGGCGGCGGCGGCGGCGCGCTGCAGCAGAATCGACGAGCTCTCGCCGTTTAGTAGCCGTACGAGCGGCCGTTCGCTCAGTCAGTCATCCGCCGACGCTCGTGCGCGCCATTGGCGGACGTCGCCTCTCGTATTTACATTTTATGTTCATATATACATATATTTATATATATATATAGATATATATATATATATATATATATATATATATATATATTTATATACATACATACGTGTATAAGTCGTGGGTCGAGCTCGCTGTCGTCGCGCGTGCTCGCGTGTGCCTCATGCATATATACCTATATAAAGCAATAAAGCGAGCTCGCGGGAGATAATCGCGAGTGATAAGGGTGATAAAGGATAAACAGAAGTACGCGCGTGGACGGATTTTGCGCACAGCAGACGGAGCAGTATTTCTTTTCGTTTTTGTGTTTTATTTGCTCTCCCGACTACTGTGGATAATTGAGCGAGAGAGGGATCGGTAACGACATACCACCCTCCCGTTCTTCCGCCCCCCCCGTACCGTCTACACGCAAGAGGTACTTCCGGGCGCAGCGGTGTGCAAGCGCGGGCGAGGATAGCCGCGCGAGTGAGCGAGACAGTTTTTGTTTCCGAGTGGATACCGCGCGACAGGGCGCCGGGCGCGAAGTGGGTCAGTGTCCTCGTAAAGATCCTCCTCGCCCCCCCCCTCACCATCGCTGTCTCACTCTCTCTCTCTCTCTCTCTCTCTCTCTTCTTTCTCTTCTGCTACACGCCGCAAATATACACATAACAGCATATATATATATATATATACTTACAAGCGCACAAACACGCGCCCACATATATATGCACTTGGACGAGCGTGAAAGTGATCGCGCGATGAGAGGCTGGGACGACACTTAGCCCCCTATCTGCCCGTGTTTCTCGTCTATTATTATTATTATTATTATTATTATTATTACTACTACAACTACACATACGTATTCTACATACATATACGTAGACGTACCTATACCCGAGTTATCTCTGCGCGCGTGCATCACGCTGCAGTGGCCCGGCCGTGTAGCCGACGCGGCGGAGGAGCCGGCAGAGGAGGCGGAGGAGGCGGAGGAGGAGGAGGACGACTCGAGGAGGGCTGCCGTCAGCAGCGTGCCGAGCGAGACCGAGAGTAGCGGCCGGCTAATGACCAACGTCAACAGGATCAAGGTGGTCGTCCTCGGCGGCCCCGGAGTCGGCAAATCAGGTTGGTGTCATCTGCGGGCCCCCTGCACTTTTATCATATAACTCCCCTCCCCCCCCCGCCTCCCACACCCGCGTCAACCACTCGAGCCCCTGGATTCCGCGCGCTCGATCCATCTTCCCCCTCCCCCCTCCCTCCCCCTTCACCCGACCACCACCAATCCACCTACCCACTGACGGCAGGGGTGCGGAGGTGTCGACGTACTTGGGTGGCGGCGTTGTGGGGGGGGGGGCGTTCGCTTAATTGGACGTCCCGCAATCTCGCGCCGGTGGGTGTAGGGGTGTGGTCCTTTTTTTTCTTCGCCGGTGTCGGGTTGGTCACACACACACACGCTTAATGACGGACCGGAAGCGCGACTACGGCGCGTCCTCCGAGTCCGGGGGATCGCGAGCGATTTTTTTTTCTTTTTTCCCTTTCTTTTCTCCTCGTTTTCTCGGCGAACGAGCCGAGGGTGTTGAGGGTGAAGGTATCGCGCGGCTTCGAACATTACTGGACTGCGGGACCGTTAATCTTGCTCGGGCCAGCCGAAACGCGTGATTTGGCGATTGTCGAAGCCGACCGACGTTCGGACGTATTCCGTTTCGATATGTATAATTAAGCATTATGCGATGGGTAAATGAGCTGGGCGTCGTCGTAGAGTGCGAGTTTATTTTCTGACACACGAACAACAGCAGCGCAGGCGATACTTAATGTACGAGAAATTTTCGAGCGTATCCTGACGACGACCACGATGGATAAGTCGTGATATGTGGGGTATTGATTTTTTGTTCTTTGTTAAACGATCGACTCATTAGTCCGGGAATGGAATATGTTTGATACGTTGAAGAATTATAATCGCGATGTGTAAAATTTGTTTAATCCATCCCACGTCCCTTGGATCGATCGAGTACCATCAAATTTTTTTTCTCTCACGAACAATTTCTCTCAAGACAATCCTAAATCGTTCGATTCCCAACCTATTGTCAAATTCATCCCGGTGTATTCGATGCTCGCGGGAGCGAGTTAATTTTCCATGAACCTACAGGATCGATGATTTAATCAAATTTCGAACACGAGTCGAGCGAAGCAATTTTATCGATCTGCAAATTTAACAGAAATCGCGCGATTGCCTCGCGATTTCAAACTTCAACGTACTGTATAATAAAGTCCGTATATTGATTTTAACGGTATTTTTATCCAGTAAATACGAATGAGCTTCGAATTTTGACGTAATTTACTTGGACAGTAAATTTGCTTCGAATTCACGCTCGCTGAGTACGGTAGCTGTAGATCATCAGCTTCTTTTTTGATAATTATGGTTGTTTTTCTCTAAATTTGCGGCCACCGTAGAATTCGAACTTTGTAACTTTTAAGAGCACCGTTCTGATTCTGGATAGCGTCCAGTCGTAATTTGATTAAAATCAATCATACCTACATCATAATCATCATCATAAATCATATTCCTACGTTTTCAATCCTCGACTTCCTTGTGTTATACTGGACAGAATGAATTGAAATTTGGGTTCACGTATCATTAAGAAAATCATATCAAATACTAACGTAGAGAAAATTTTACATTAGAAATTCATAGTTTGATAGTTTTTTTTTTCAAGAATCTGCGTTAAAGAATTAAAACTATGGCTTTGGATTGTTTTTATACAATGTTTAAAAAGTTCGTTTACATAACATACAAATATATATCTTATTGTGATATGTGTATATTTAAATTTAATACATGCAAATTTGAGTTCAATTTCCGTACATATTATGAGATTTTACGTACGTGTTATAGGCCCAATGAAATTTCATACTTGAAAGTTATTACTTTGATTTAAATTTTATATTTGTTCACACTGATAAATCGTCAAGCTAGAAAATTTTATGAAATTTCCTCGATATTTTTTTTCAATACGTTATTGAAAGAATTTTGGATAATTAACTGAAGTAATCATGAGAAAGCATTTTCTAAAAATCATTTAACGACAAATTACATAATCAATTTTTAGTCAATTTTTCTTAACAACAAACTTTACATATTTCAAATGCTCTAATATTGTAAATTTAATAGATATAGATAGGAGAATCACAGTATTTAGACAACATTAACTATATCGATAACAGTTGCTTGCGGTATAAGGGAAAAAATATTTTTGAAATTATTTCAAGAATAATAATATTACTTATCTAACGTTCGATTCAAGCTGATTTGAAAGAAAGAAAGTGTATTTTGGAACATTTTAGATTTAGTCCTACAATTAGACGATATGTACATAATAACTGACGCGCGTATAATGTTTTCTATACGTTTACGGGCGAGCGACTTAATCGCGCGCCGCGCCGCGGCCCTTTCTCGAACGAGTTTCTCAATGGCAATTGCGCGCATTACTTTTTCCATAGTTCTGTGCGTAAATGCGCGAGCGGTGAGCTCACGAGGCTGACGCCTCGAAACCGTTTATAATTACTCAACGTCCCGATCGCGTAAGCCGTCGTCGCACGGGCGCCGTTCCCGCGAGATTCGTTTACCTTTCCTTTGGCTCGCCTCTCTGCACTCTCGCCTGTATATATTACTCGGGGCTTTGTCCCGTTTTCCCTCTTCTTTGTCTTTATCGCGGGTAATCTAGTCATAGCGTTAAATCAGGGCTAATTAAGAGAATCTCTCTCTCTCTCTCTCTCTCTCTCTCTCTCTCTCTGTGTATTTGTCATCTCGTCACCTATGGATTTACCTACAAGTGCGCAGCTCACCCGGAAGAACACGGAGCTGTCCCGGCTCGTCACATGTAATTTTCGCTTTATACAGTCACCGCGCGCGCAGAATTAGCCAATTATCCAATTTCATTCAAATGCGCGGCGCGGAGTGGTTTTTTTTTTTTTTTTTTTTTTTAGATTTGTGTAACATTTTTCAATCCGTGTGGAAGGAGTGATTATACGTTCGAGGACAGTGGTATATATAACGTGACAGGCACGGGCGCGGAAGTCGCGACGCAGCTCTATATTCACTCTCGTACGTCAATGCGCAGCGCCACCGAACGAAGGAACAAAAAGAAATCAGAAAAGAACAAAACGCTTTCTTAATCGGTGCCTGTGCGCGCGCGCGCGTACGCATAGATTAGATCATTGTAAGAATAATTTATCGACGGTGGAAAAATCATTTTGGCCAATGATTTAGAAGTGTGGTTTTTCGGTTTGTACTTGGGGCGAGTAGCATAAAACAAAATAAAGCTGCGATCGATCTATATAATAAAAAGCAGCAATATTAAAGAGCATTAAGCTATTCAAATTCTGTCCAAGCAATAGCCACGAATCAATTCAAAAGTGATTTACTACCGTCTGCCTTTTTTCTTCTTCTGATTTTTCATATTAAAGTAACTGATAAATGTACAATGCACTGCAGTAAACAATAACATTGACATTGTTTTAAAAAAAACAACTAATAAATTAATTCGGATATTTTTTGTTTGAAGAATTCAAAACATCTGAATGTATATATATATATATATATATATATATATATATATATATATATATACATTTTCTAATATTTTTCATTATATTTTAACTTTATATCAAATGAAAAACAGATTCATTTCTTTTTTTTTATCAAACGAATTAAATTGAATCATTTACTGTACTAAATTATTCATTGATTATATTTCAATGTTAAAAGTAAGAAGAGACCACGAGGCATGGGAAATAGTCTATCGCGATCGGTAATAAATATAGTCGGAGAAACGAGGGTTTGGGCAACGACTAAATCGATCCCCCCAAATACGCGCGATTTTCCCGATTTCGGTTTTCCCCGTCACTGTCACCAAGTACGATCCAAGATGACAATATATTTATGCGTTATACATTTAATATAAAAGTTATGATCGAATAATAATTACTTCATAGTCTTCTGCATTAAATTTACGACTTCCCGTTCTTTTTTTTAGTACAGCTTTAACAATTATGAAACGTGCTCGTTAAGGATCCCTTACGGAATGCCAGAGGCTGTTTTAATTAAGCACTATCGCATAATAAAAAACGCATATATTCTAAAAGGAAAATTCATTATTAATTTATATATCGATATATATATATATATATATATATATATATGTATATATATATATATATATATATATATATATCCTAAAGTTTACACTGCTCGAGTATCGGGCGCCGTCGCGCGAGACGCGTTAGATAAGCGGCGCGCGATACCGGCTGGATAATTATTTATAGATAACTCAACTCGCCCTCTCGCGGGGCGCGAAATAAGCGAAAAGAGCGATCAGAATCGACGTGCGCGAGGCGCAGTCGGTCGTCGTTCCTTTCCTTTTTTTCATCATCCTCTCTTTCTTCTCCCTCCTCCTCCTCATCTTTCGTCTCCGGCCTTTGAAAAATGAGCATGTATAAAGTGCGCGCTCACTCCACTGCAACGCGCGCACGGCAAACCTACTTATAGATTTAGCAACAAGACGAGTCGATCTGCCGACGAGAGAGCCCGCTTCCTGCACGCTCTCACGCCGGTAACTTGTTATATATATATATATATATATATATATATATATATATATATATATAATCGCCCGCGCGCTCGCGCCCGCGGACAGATCTGTTTTCACTTTTCACCTTTACGATGGAATTATTTTCCGACTTATCTCGGCCGGCATTTATATAAAATTGAGAGAAAGAATGACGGTGATAAGCTTACGCTACTTTGGCAGATTTTTATACAAAGTACTTTATATACATATACATGTATATATATATATATATATATATATATATATATATATATATATATTTCCCTGGATTTTACTCATTGGACTAATATAATGTCTTACTTTTTTATTGCACTTTCCATATATCAACGTTTATGATGACATAAATAATGCAGAACATTATATATATATATATATATATATATATATATATATATATATACCGCTGCCTGATAAAAAGGGTTTATTGAATACGGTAAATTTCTAGAATCTTAAGGGAAATTGCTGTAAGAAGTTACGAATTTACACAAGAAGTTTTACATATAAATTAAAAGATAATTTACACTGTATGCTTCTCAGTAAATTTCATCTTGAAAGGTTTCGTTGATTAAGCTGAGAGGTAAATATAGGTTAATCAGGGGATTGAAATATATTCGAATTCTTCTTTGTATCTTGTTTTCAAAAGATATACAAAAATATATAAAATATATTTTACTATGCTGCGAAGGTTCTTTTTATGTTTAAAGCCATTTATCAATTCACTATTAAAACGTTTACGAAAAAAACGCATTATTATACTTAAATTTATTGTATAAATTTATCTTAACTCAAGTATACGTCGCGAAATTAAAAGTAAATTAATTTTCTTTTTTAAAGCAGTGTACAAGAAAAAATATAGATAGATTCTATTATTTCTGCCTGAAAGCTCGATCGCGTTAGGTTGTACTCTTAATCGCTGAAATTTTCAATTCAAATCGTCGACGATGTCAAAAAAAAAAAAAAAAAAAAAACAAAAAAAGAAGAAAACAACAAAAAACGAAGCAAATAAAACGGATAATAAAATAATCCAGAAAATTTTAACAAAGCCGCCGGGATGCGTAAGAATTTCTTCTCGGTTCAAAAAAATTCAGACCAGCGCAGAAAAACAACGCGTCGTTCCGAGAGCCGTTGGCGAAATTTCGTGTACGGAGCCACGCGTATATATAGTCGCGGAGCCCGCGTGCCGCTCGCAACAAAGTTATAGGCGCGCCGTTAAAATGCCGAGAACGACCGCGCGAAGATCTTTTTCCGTCTCCGCACGTCGACGTCGCCCGCCGCCACTCTGATGCTTATTATACATACATACATACATACATACATACATACATACATATACGGGTCTCCCGCGAACCGACGAAGAAGGCAGAAGTGAAAGAAGACGAAGCAGAAGAAGTGTTTAAGCAGACGAGCGGTTATCTGTACGTTTGTGTGTGTGGATGTATTTACGGGCGTCGTTGGAGAGGATGAGAATGGGAGTAGATCAAGAATTTGAGGAGTTATATTGTGAATTAGGTTATTTAGTTCATGTGTACTATCATTCGTCCTTAATTGGTAATGTACGATAATAATTAGTTTTGTATACTTGAATTTGGCGCACAAAGTCGAAGGAATCGGAGATAATAATGTATGAAGATGCCAATGAATCTAAAACTCGATTTGGGAATTCATTAAGTAGATACCCGCCGTGTATTGTCGGCCACGTAATATCGAGTTTATCGGAATATTCTTTTGCTAATTATACTAGTTTTTCTTTTGTCTTCCCATTATCTAATTTTTTTAGCATCTAATTTAGAAGAAATGGTCACGACGATTGCGCGATCACTTTAGCCCCGACAATCTCACAATGTCTCTCAAATGAACCCAGCAATACCGCGTACTTAGGCTTTAGACAATGGGTGTTTTGTTCAATTCGATTAGAATGACACGCTAATTTAGTACAAACTTATTCGAAGCTTTTTGAAGCTTTCTTTATTTTGAAGCTTGACGCTTGTTATTTTGAAGCTAATCAGAATTATGTCCCCAAATCTATACGAAATTCTCGCATTATGTGATCAATAGTCGATGACATGAGATCGCTTTAATCGCTTTAACCCAGAAAAATTAGCTTCTTTATTCGGCAAAGCATCGAGTTTCATGAAAGTATCTGCTTTACGTAACTTTTTTAAACGAAACGCATTTGCTCGGTTACAGGCAGCAGCGATATGTTCACGTATAAGACTTCGATACGCATTTCTTAACAAGATGGATTTAATAAAAAAAAAGTTTTTTCAGTTTATCAAGAGTTTCCCGGGGAAATGCAACTTTTTCTAATACGGCCGAAGATTTAATATAAATCCGAAGAAGAGATTATTTATTGTAAAGGAATTATTTTGCAAAAAAATTCAAATCCACAATGAGGCAATATATTACAATTTCGCGGTCACCTCTGGCCACAGAAGCGAATCCGGAGGATATCGGCAAACGTAATTCTCAATCGTGCAAAACAATGGGACAGTGGCCCTGCGATGCGATCGACCAAGCTGTTAATAAGCAAAAGCGAAATTGACATCGGCTCGAAACGATGGACATCTACTTGTATAAACGATGCCCTACAAACCGCTCGTCAGAGTGAAAATTCGCAATTTTTGCCCACGCATTTGCCCACGCGTCGAAGTCCGCTCGCGATCCGTCATTTATCCGTTTTATCATAACACAAATGATCGCGACAAAGGAGCGCCGTCGCGATCCCTGGGAATATCCTGAAACAGATCTCTATCGCGGGAGTGGGTTTGGCGCGGGGATGAAGCCTTCAGTATATATACGAGAACAAGGGTTACTCTTTAACACCGATTAATGATGGCGAAGCTGCTGCGCGAGAGGTTCTCCGGTGCGACGGCTCAATCTCCCTCCGGGTCGTTGAATGGAACGTAAAAAGAACAAACAAACAAACAGAAGACCAACAAATGCGCATGGGTTGTGTTATCGTAGATCGAGTGTAAATAACCGAGTCTAACTCCCGAGATTCGTACGTAATCGTATATAAAAAGACTGCTCTCGGGTTGATACGGGGGTAAAGCTGATGTACAGCCACGTTTTGAAACTCTTATTTCTAGAGAGGATATTTTAATCTTCGTTTTTTTTTTATATTTAGAATACGAATAATGCCTTAGTCTCGTTTGACGACGCCGAACGAGAAAGAAAAAAATCCGACGAGGTATAGGATGCGTCCGTTTTCATTTGATGCATCGAATGAATAAAGAACAAAGTAAATTGAAAAACGACGAATTATCGAACTGAAGAAAAAATCGTCTGATATCAAGTGGATATTTACTGGTTTTTCACCAAGTGAATTATTTTCTTAAATTAAGAAAATATTCACTAGATTTAACATGGCGTGTTTTAATTTAAGTGGGCTCTCTTTGAATCAAGTAAATATTTCCTTCATTGGAGAAGTTACTTTCACAATTGAAGCAAATAATTTACTTGGTACAGCAGGCAGTAAAATAATCTACTTGATATCGGACGATTTTTTTTTTGGGTACATGTTTACAAAAATATCCAAATTCTAGCTGAAAATTACTTTTCCCTCCATCGTTGTCGATGACAAAACAAAATTATCCAAGATCAAATTACCTTTTGCCAATTAACAAGTCAACTCCTCGAGCTTGTAATATTGAAATACTCGTTGATTACGGCATACACTTTCAAGAGAAACGAATGAAAAAAAAAGTATGAGCATCCCACCGATGACCTATAAAAAAAGCTCGATCGTTGGGGACGAACAACGTCCAGCTATCTCGCATTGTCGCGCTGCGAGGTGGAGGCCGGGGGGAAGAGATATATAGAGGGAGAGAGAGAGAGAGAGAGAGAGTGAGAGCATTACGAAGCAAAAACAAAAAAAAAATAAATAAATACATGAAAATCGCAGCACGCGCTCCCTCGACAACGGCGGCTGCGCATCATCGCTCACCCGCGCGCGCGCGCGCACCAAAGAAAGCGAAAGGATTAAAAAAGCCGCGGCGCGGCGGCGCTGCCGACCTCCACCTCCGTGGGTGCGCGCGCTCGCGAGGAGATCTCCTGCTTTTTTTTTTTACGGCTCGCCGCCCCGCGGTACAATCTCGCGCGCGGACGGTAGCGCGGCCCATTCATTCGTTCTCTCGGGCCGTTCGTCGTTCGTCTTCTTGGCCGGCGCGGGGCACCGGGACGAGCCGACGCGCAGGGGGCAGGGAATCCGATTAGCCCGCGGTCGGGGGTGGGGGGAATGGGGGATTTTTCCCGCGTTCGTTCGTTTCGTCCTTTTGTGCTCGCGTGGCGGCGATCGTTGACGATGATTTTTCGCGTTCCTCTGGGAGGATTGAAGAAGTACCGGAGGTCGGTGAAGCAAGGTTACGTTGCGAGGATTAATATACGCTGGATTTTGGTCATTTTCCCCCGTGATTGTATCAAAAGGAAGATTAGAATTTTGAGGCGGAGGGAGGAAGCAATTTTTTTATTTCTTCCGTTCATTGCTCTAAAATCCATTCGATTTATTTGCTCTCTCCCTTTGCCGCTAGACTGCGCTACTTACAAAATCGTCAGCACCATCCCCGATCGAACAGAGGTGTCCGACGCCCTGGTGCCCGACTTACACTATTGCACACGAGCTCCATACCTGTGGTGTAGAGCCAGGACGTATGTAAACTCAATATATGTAGCCACGATCGGGGCCCACTGCAATCGTAACGCGTCGCACGTTGCGCAATCGGCGGATAATCGCCGACGCGAATTACTTGGAAAATTCGCCGGGCCGCGCGTCGAGCTTATACACGTGCATTTATATACAGTATATAAAACCAGAGCTCTTGGTGATTTTTGCGTATCTCTCCTTCTCGCTCTCTCTCTCTCTCTCTCACTCTCTCAGTCTCTCTTCCTCTGTATTACCAACAGCGAGCATGCGAACGATAGATCGGAGCGCATATGTATAACACGTAAGTTTCGATTACCCGCAGCCCGGGCGGATTCTGCGTGTGTGCGTGCGCGCGCGCGTGTGTCTATGTTTGTGTTACCTGTGTTCTCAGCGGCGGATTATTGCAGCGCAGCGCGCACCCGCGACGTTTCGAAATGCTCCGCGGATCGATTTCGTAGGTATTATAATAATATGTGTAACAGAGGGGGGGGGGAGTGATTATTTCACCGAGCGTGTCTCATTAATCCGGGGGACTTTACTTTTTCTCCTTCGATTCTTCGATCGTTGGACATTTTTTCCGCCCGCGACCGCGCACCGGGCGTGGGGACCGTTATAGTAGGGCAACACCGGCATTTATATATATATATATATATATATATATATATATATATATATATGTAGAGCGGGCAAGTGCGCGTGGTGCAATCGCGCGCGGAACGGGATATATTTGGGTCGGTGAAAACAATCGACATTGCGGGCAGCGCGCGCCTCGGTGCCTTTTTTTCTGCGGTGTACTCGATGGCGGCGTGCGGGGCGTGGAGGGCGGGGGGATGTGACGATGCGGCTAATATTCACTTTTCGAGCGGCTCTTTTTTTGCGCCTGACTCGTGCACCGGGACTCGTTTAACGTCATCGACTATCGCGTTTCCTTCTCTTGCAATGGCCGCGTCGTTTGATTTTTGTTCGGAAAAGGCGGTCGACTGTACTCCGCCCCGTCCCCCTCCTCGCCGCCCTACTCTCTGCATCACACGCCTGAGAGAATCGAATCGAAGCTCGAAGTATGGGGCGATCGAAAGCGCGGCTCGGTCGCGCACTTAGGACGTGGAAAATTCGCTCTCGCAACGGGATCGGATGCGCGAGTGGATCCAGGGAGGATCGACGGATGACCGCCGTCCAAGGGGGCAGAATTTGAATTCGACGCGGATCCACCGCGAGAGGCGAGATTATAATACGTTTCGCCTTAAAAAAAAATTGAAGAACAACAACAACAACCATAATAATATAATAATACGTATCAAAAGTATAAGTCTCCGTTTTGTCCCTCTTTCTTCGTTCGATTTACTTTTGTTGGTTCAATTATCGCCCTATTGTCTCGTCGATCGATGCATCGGAGTGCGTGGGTGGGATGGGCGGCAGCGAGGGCGAAACATTGACAAAGCCATATACAGGGACGAATCTAATTAAGGCGAATTCCTGGCGTGCCTCTGTAAAAAGAGGAGTGGGAAGGGAAAGACACGTCCACTCCCGCCTCCCGGATAATCTCGCACGCCCGCGCGCGAGCGTGTGTATGTAAATATATAAGTAAGAACCTCAAGTGGGATTACGTGAGCGCGATGTGCGATTTTCATGGAAATTCTAATGGATTGCGCTATAAATTCTGTTGGGCTCCTTGCGCAGGAGCATTAATTGGATTAATGCGTTTAATTTTTATTAGGGAGAGAAACCCTGTACTAGGCTGATAATATATTATTTTTTGTACACTTATACAAATAGATATAACACCGTGTCGCTTATAATATTATTTTCTTTCTTTTTCGAACGTAGAAAATTCTCAAAATGAAATAGACAGATAGAATGGAATAAATTATGATTTGTTTAAGAAATCTATGCTTCTATGCTAATGATAATAAAAAGACAAGCGTTTCAAAAATTATACTGAGCCGATGGCAGCAAAATTTTGACGATAAACATAGTTTTGGTATTTTTGCTTAATGTAAAATTATGTTTAACTTGAAAAATATGTTTTTTGTTTAACTTCAGACGGTAATCCTTAGACCGTAAACGGCTCAAGATTTGATTGTGTCTTGTGTCTTCTAGAGTCATTTACGAATAAAATGTATCCTATTCGATTTTTAAGGGTGTGACACAGGTAAAAGGTGATATTTTTTTTTAAATTTTCATCCACAACCTTGGATTTTTCAATATTGTGAATGAGATCGTTATGATTTACAATAGTTTGTTCTGAAAATTCCGAAAAATCACTTTTTCCATTTTGATTACAATACACACATCGCATTTTTTTTTGCTTAAAAATGTGTGTTTTTTCAGATTTCATAATTATAAATCGATCCGCCAATTACGCTCAAAGTTGATATCTAAGGCCCATATTAATAGTAATCAGATGGCTTCCGATGTCCGAACGATATCACTGTTTAAGAAATTGTGCTATACATACAGAGTTCTGATAAATAAATATTCATTCAACTATTTTAACCATTCAATAATTTATTTCCTTCTTATAAAATCATAGTGATTAAAGTATACATATCTAAAAATGACATTTTATTTATAAATTACAGAATTGCAGTTTACCATCTATATATTCTACCATATATGTATATAGCATGAGAAATATATTGACAATCTAAAAATCAGTTAGGCTGAAATTAGAATGATTTGGAAGTCAATCTAAAAATAAACAAAGCTCACAGGAAGAATGAAATTAAAAGTTTCTCTCTCTCATTCTCTCACTCTCTCCCTTCTCTCTCTCTCTCTCTCTCTCTCTATCTCTCTATCCCAGAATGTCCGCTGAATTTCGAGAACCGTAACTCACACCATATCTGTCGTTCTCAATCACGACTCGTTCCAGCAGCCTAATTCGTGGCTCACTGAGGCACCGATGCAAAAACTCCATACAGTCCGTCGAACGCCCGTGTGCCACCAATAATTAAAAAGTCATAAATACATACATACATACTTACATGCATGCATACATACATGCATACATACATACATAGATACATACATAGATACATACATACATACATAGATACATACATACATACATACATATATATATATATATATATATATATATATATATATATATATTCGGAACATGTGGAGATTCCCATATATCAAAATACACTCCCGGGCAATTTGGCGGTGTGGCATCTCTCGCTCGCGCGGACCGATCCCGAGCGACGCCACGGCAGACATCCCTCCTCCCGCCTATACACGAACACACGAACACACACGATCTAGAATACGGCGCGCTGACAGTGCAAAACGAGGGTATATATATATATATATATATACACGAGAGGCTGAAAAAAAGTATAAGCAATTATTATGCGCCTCGCTGCCCCCCTCCCCCAAGCCCCAGCTCCAGCCCGTAACCGTGGCATTCGACAATCGAGGAGTTCGCCCCCCGCCTTCCTCCTGCCCACCCTCCTCGTGCCCCTCCTCCGCCCGTCGCACTTTCGGCTTCGTAAATTCGTTCGAGTCCCCCCCCCCCTCCCTCCACCCTTCCCCGTATATAAAAGAGTGTCGCGCGCTTTATATACGCGGAAGAAGAGAGCGCGCACGCGCGTGCGCGAGGTATAAAGTGACGTAATTTATTCTCGGGGGTACAATAATTGGGCCCGCTCGTTTCGGTATATACACATGCGCAATATTTTGTGTGTGTGTGTGTGTGTGTGTGTGCGCGCGCGCGCGCGTGTGTGCGTATATTCAGCAGACTGTCTGCCTGGAGGAGGAAAAAGCAGGGTTTTTAATACGAGCGGGGCAATAATTGATTCGGCCGGAGCGAGGTCGGTTTCGTTCCTTTTCTTCTTCTTCTACTTCTTCTGCTTTTTCTTCTTCTTCTTAGTCTTCTTCTTTTTCTCTTTGTCATTGCGCCAAGCGATTTTTGAATATTACACTTTACATGTCGTGTCATTAC